>JAANYP010004515.1:0-354300 GCA_020465985.1 Centrapalus pauciflorus | reverse complement strand
TTATGAAGCCCAAGGATAACACAGATGACCAACATCGGATATCCTCTTCGTACACAAAGTACGGACCAGAGCCGCAGCCCCTTCGAGCTCACAGCTCGGCATTTTAAACATACCATCTGAGACAAACGTACGATCGGGGATGACATACTGCCTACCGGGCCTAGGAGGGATCAGCTCCAGGTCATATAGCACAGTAACATCCGAGTAATCGATGCGACCCACCGGTCCATCACTAGATGCACAACAACCGAAAGGACATGCAACAAGTAAGAATGTGCATCTAAATCTACGCAAGTTAGTAGAATTCCAAACAATCAATGAAACAACAAGTCTCAGCAGGCAAAGCTTACATAAAACAAATATAAACATGCGAAATCTACTGTACTCACAGTGGGTGCGTATTATCTTTAACCGATATTATTTCTCTTCGGGCTTTCAACCGGATCCACCAAGTACCCCACTGTGGGTTAAACAACACCACAAGGGACCTGTTAAATCAATTACAACAATTCCTCATATCATTAACCGTTTAATTCCATATAATCAAGTTTCGTAAGTTTGGCGATATTTTCCCCCGTTTCGGGTACATATCTAAATTCGAACTATGACTAAAGTTGAAACCCAACTAAGTTTGAAACCCATTTCAAGTTCATAACTTGTCCTTTGAATAATTCTTGCCATTTTATGTGTTGTTTATGAGTTTCATTCATAATACACGAGTCTAGGGAGTAGTATTCTAAATTTTAAGCATTAAACTCGAATTTAATGGTTTAGATTCGAAATTAATCATTAGATTCGAACCCTTAGCACAGATTCGAACCCCTTGGTCATCAGATTCGAATAACCCTTCGAATCTAGGGTAGATTCGAACCCTTCATTTGAGTCTAGGGGTAGATTCGAAGCCCTCCCTTAGAATCTAATGGTACACACTCGAATCTAGCACCAAACTCGTGTTTGTTCTTGCATTTCGACTCTGTTCTTGGCCCATTCGAGTCTGTTCATCGTTTCAACCTAAATCCTTCATTTCTAAGGCAAAAATCACTAATACATGTATAATACCTAGATTCGATTCTACTATGCATATACTTTCATATTCCAGCAATATTTCAAGCAAAACAAGCTTAAATTTGCATAAAATGACAGATTCGAATTCTAGTTAACTTCAAAACCGAAACTATAAACTTAAAAGGTTCGATTCTTACCTCAATTCGCACGAACTCTGAAATCCGTTTGTATATTGTTGTTGTACTCCTCGATACCTTTCCGATGACGTATAATTCTCGAAAATCCGACGGTCGGTTTGTGATATATCTTAGAGAGATGTAGAGAGAAAACTTCTAGAGAGATAGAGTAGAGAGAGAGTGTAAACTAGAAAATGAAGCCTATTGCCCTTTATATACTACTTTCGTCATTTTGCCCATTTCACCACTCGACTTAACCGGTTTCATAAAATACTGATTTAATCTTAAATATATCATAAATAACTTTTAAATTCATAATAATCCACATAATTGATTCTGAGTTCAATTTTCTCAAAAATAGCAACAAACTTTGCTAAATATCCAAATACATAATAATCACCCAAATTCAACTTAAATATAAATACGTTTTCCACTTAATTAACCAAAATACATCAAATTAAATCCGTGGATGTTACAACATGGGCTCCACCACGCTCAACTTCGTCCTCGAAGTTACTCGGACTCAAACAGTTTCGGATACTTTCTTAACATCTCTGACTTAGTTTCCCATGTATGATTTGCTCCTTTATGGTGCTTCCAACGTACAAGCACCATTTCTATCTCCTTGCTTCTTAATTTCTTCATCTTAGTATCTAACACACACTCCGGCTCTTCAACATACCGGAGCCTTTCATCAACCTGCAGTTCAGTATGGTCGGCCCAATCCTCGTTACTAGAAGTAAATGACTTTCGAAGATTTCCAACGTGAAACACCGGATGTATGCCCGACATCTCTTCAGGCAATTCCAAACGGTATGACTGATTCCCCACTTTTTCAGTTATCTTAAATGGTCCGACGAATCTCGGAGCCAACTTTCCCCTTTTTACGAAACGAGTAACACCCCTCATGGGTGATACTTTCAGATAAACCCAGTCATTCACTTCAAAATTGATCGGCTTGTGCCTCCGATCATAGTAACTTTTCTGACGATCCTGGGCCGCTTTCATGTTTTGCCTAATCAACTGTATCTTCTCGTTTGTTTCTTGAAGCAAGGCCGACCCAGCAATTGGTGTTTCACCCGTTTCTCTCCAACATGTAGGAGTCCTACATTTCCTTCCATACAAAGCCTCGAACGGAGCTTTCTTGATCGTAGCGTGGTAACTGTTGTTATACGAAAACTCTATGAGTGGCAGATGATCGTCCCAATTGCCACCGAGATCTAACACACACGATCTCATCATGTCTTCAAGCGTTAAGATGGTCCGCTCACTCTGGCCATCAGTTTGCGGGCGGTAAGCTGTACTCATTGCTATCCTTGTCCCTAACCCTTCTTGCAAAGCCGACCAAAAATTTGAAGTAAACCGGCTGTCCCGGTCCGATACTATGGACTTAGGCACTCCATGCCTAGAAACAATCTCGTCCATATAAATTTTTGCCAACTTTTCTAAGGAGTAACTTTCTCTTATCGGTATAAAATGTGCGGACTTAGTTAATCTATCGACTATCACCCAAACTGCATCATGTTGGCGCCTAGTCTTTGGCAGTTTTGTAACAAAATCCATAGTAATGTGCTCCCACTTCCATTCCGGAATGGGAAGCGGCTGCATACTGCCGTACGGTTGTTGATGTTCGGCCTTTACCAACCGGCAAGTCCTACATCGTTCAACATACTGACCGATATCCTTCTTCAATCCCGGCCACCAAAAGTCTGCCTTTAAGTCATTGTACATCTTTGTGCTCCCGGGATGTACAGAAAACTTAGATTGATGTGCCTCCTCAACGATCACATTCCTCATACCACCATATTTCGGCACCCAAATTCTTCCGTACACACCTTTTATACCAGACTCGCTTGTTTCCATATTCTTTAAATGTATCCTAACATCCTCAGCACCAATATTCTCCTCTTTCAAGGCTTCTTTCTGAGCAGCCTTGACATCATCAATTATCGTGGAGGTCAGCATTGTAGACGTCATCATATAACAGAAATCCTTAGCATAAGCCTTTCGGCTCAAGGCATCGGCTACTACATTAGCCTTTCCGGGGTGGTAAAGGATTTCACAATCGTAATCCTTTATTAGCTCCATTGATCGTCTCTGCCTCATATTGAGTTCCTTCTGGCTAAAAATGTACTTTAAACTCTTATGGTCCGTGTATAATTGGCACTTAGTCCCGTAAAGATAATGCCTCCATAACTTTAATGCGAATGTTACTGCAGTCAACTCGAGATCATGAATCGAATAATTCTTCTCATGCTGCTTCAACTGCCTTGAAGCATATGCAATTACTTTCCCGCGCTGCATCAGTACAGCGCCTAACCCTAACCTCGAAGCATCGGTATACACCACAAAGTCATCATTGCCCTCAGGTAAGGCAAGTATCGGCGCTTCACTCAAAGTTTTCTTCAAAACATCAAATGTCTCTTGCTGCACGGTCTCCCAAACAAAAGGCGCATTCTTCTTCGTTAATGCCGTCAGCGGAACTGCAATCTTTGAAAAGTCCTTTATAAACCTCCTATAATATCCCGCCAACCCAAGAAAACTCCTGATTTCCGTAGCTGATTGTGGCGGTTCCCAATTTCTTATAGCCTCAACTTTAGCTGGATCAACCGAAATCCCAGCTCCAGATATAACATGTCCTAGAAACTGTATCTGTTGTAGCCAAAACTCGCACTTTGAGAACTTGGCGTACAACCTTTCTTTTCTTAACAACTCCAACAGTTCTCTCAGATGTTCAGCATGTTCTGCTTCAGACTTAGAATATACCAAAATATCATCGATAAACACAATTACCGATTTATCCAACATCAGTCTACAAACCCTATTCATCAAGTCCATAAAGACAGCTGGGGCGTTAGTTAATCCAAAAGGCATTACCAGAAACTCGTAATGGCCATACCGAGTCCTGAATGTTGTCTTCGGTACATCTTCTTCTCTTACTTTCAGCTGATGATATCCCGATCTCAGATCAATCTTAGAAAATACACTAGCGCCATGTAACTGATCAAACAAGTCGTCTATCCTCGGCAGAGGATATTTGTTCTTAATCGTCAATTTATTCAGCTCCCGGTAATCTATGCACATCCTCATCGTGCCATCTTTCTTCTTTACAAACAGCACCGGGGCTCCCCATGGCGATGAACTCGGCCGAATGAAGCCCTTGTCCAACAATTCTTGCAACTGTGTCATCATTTCCTTCATCTCGGTTGGGGCAAGACGATAAGGAGAACGAGCTACCGGTGCAGCTCCAGGGATCAAGTCAATCCTAAATTCTACTTGTCTTTCAGGCGGCACGCCAGACAAGTCTTCCGGAAACACATCCGGGAATTGTGAAACAACCGGCACATCGGCCAAAGTTCTCTTCTCTGCCTTAGCATCAATCGCATATGCTAAGTATGCATCACATCCCTTTGCAACAAGCTTTCGAGCTTTTGCAATAGTCAGCAAACACAGATCCCCGCTTCTCCTATCCCCATATATACATATCTCACGCCCCTCCGGGGTAGTTATCTTTATCATTCGGCTCTTACACACTATATGGGCTTCATTCTCGATCAACCAGTCCATTCCGACTATCACATCAAACTCGCTGAACTCTATCGGAATCAGATCTAAATTGAAGACTACATCTTCAATTACTAACGTGCAATTTCGGTATACATGATCTACCTTAACTAAAGTATTGCTAGCAGTTTCAATATCAAGTATAGCAGACAACTTAGACAGTGGCATAGCAAGTCTTTGTGCAAACACAGTAGAAACAAACGACCTATTGGCACCCGAATCAAATAAAACTCGTGCAGGCATAGAATTAACTATGAACGTACCCGTGACGACCTCCGGATTTTCCCTTGCCTCCTCTGCAGTTATCTGAAAAGCACGAGCAGGTGCCCTCTGTGACTGACCCCGGCGGTTAACTGAACCACCACTCGAACCTCCAGACGATCGTGTTGATGATGGGACAGCAGCCGTTGGAGCATTCTTCCTACAATTCCTGCTATAGTGACCCCACACTCCACACTTATAGCAAGCATCACCCTTCCTGGGGCAGTCATTCTGAAAATGTCCCAGTTCTCCACAGCAAAAGCAAGCACGTCCGTTAGGGCACTTGCCAAAATGTTCCAGGTGACATTTGTTGCAATACTGCGGCTCAGTGTTGATGGAATATGCACGCGCACGACCACGATCAGATGAACCAGATGGTCGGCGAAAAGACTGCTGTGATGAGTATTGTGAAGACCGGGAAGATCCCGAGTATCCTCCCTCCCTTTGGCGCTTCGGCGGTGACGGCTGTGTTGGATTGGTGGAAGCAGCAGCAGACCCAACAGAGTAGCCCGACATAATCAAAATCTGCTCTACATTTCTGGCAGCCTCAAGTAAGCCAGCAAATGTAGGGTAGCGGACGTTGCTCATAACCCTCCTAATCTCTATGTCAAGACCAGCCTCGAACCTGGTCACTTTCCTTTCTTCGGTGTCCACCTGATGAGGTGCGAACAGACTTAACCTCGTGAACTCCACAGCATATTGGGACACCGTCTTCGTCCCCTGTACCAGTGCCATAAACCTTGCCTCTAATCTCCGACGCTCATCAATCGGACAGTATTGCTGAGTGAATAAGTCCGTGAACTCAGCCCATTTCATAACCGAAACTTTCTCCAATGTTAAAGCGTTCACCATGGCATTCCACCACATGATTGCATCATTCGTGAACATAGCAGTTGCATAACGAACCATGTCCTTCTCAGCACAGTCGCTGATTCGGAATGTTCGCTCAGTTGCTGTTATCCATTCCAGTGCGGCAACAGCATCCCCTAAACCGTTAAACTCTACAGCTCCATTTCCTTTAAAATCCTTAAACCGACAACCCCTGGGCTTATTAGATGACCCAGTGTTGTCATCTTGTTCCTCATTATTTCCTTCTCTTTCTTTTTCTTTGTTCTTCCTTTTATCTTCCCTTCGCTTAGTTTCGGCCTCATCTCGAGCCCGAAACTGCTCTTGAATCATCTCTCTTTGCTCAGCCATCATGGCTAGCATCATTTCTCTCGTCTCTTCAGGTGTCATTCCTCCTCCAGACATGTTCTGAAAATATAAACATATAACTTGTTTAGTAACATGTCATCAGTTTAAAGACACCACTTATTTGTCCCGTATGACAGTCAATTTCTTATAATTACTAGATCATAACCTATCTTAGTTCAGATCATTACTTAGCATCACTACATATCATCACCTAATGTTTGAGATCAAGACCTCTCGGACACTTGAATCTCAAACTACTGCTCTGATACCATCTCGTGTGGCACCCTTGCCACAACAACCACCAATTACAATACACCCAGGATTAATCACCATCATACAATAACATAATGATCTGATAACCTAAATTAAGTGCGGAAGCATTTAAAAGCATAAATAAAGTAGTGCAACAAGTGTTAAACACCCTACGGTGCTATAAGGTACCAAGTCTAAGACTACACACCCATACATTTATTACAATCATCCAGAATATAATACAACATTGTCCAAATCACGATTACCGATTAAATAGTGCCGAGTCTCCCAAATCTTCCCCAAACGAGCTAACTAGAAGGTTCAGCAGTAGATTTTCCTTTGCCTGTAAAAATACAACAACTAAAACGTAAGCGAATGCTTAGTGAATACATAGATTACGCATTTTATAAGTCTTTATGAAGCCCAAGAGTAATCCCGACGACAAACGTCGTATACTCTCTTCGTACACCAAGTACGGACCAGAGCCGCAGCCCCTTCGAGCCCAAAGCTCGGCATTTACACATACCATCTGAGACAAACATACGATCGGGGATGACATACTGCCTACCGGGCCTAGGAGGGATCAGCTCCAGGTCATATAGCACAGTAACATCAGAGTAATCGATGCGACCCACTGGTCCATCACTAGATGCACAACAACCGAAAGGACATGCAACAAGTAAGAATGTGCATCTAAATCTACGCAAGTTAGTAGAATTCCAAACAATCAATGAAGCAACAAGTCTCAGCAGGCAAAGCTTACATAAAACAAATATAAACATGCGAAATCTACTGTACTCACAGTGGGTGCGTAATTTATCTTTTAACCGATATTATTTCTCTTCGGGCTTTCAACCGGATCCACCAAGTACCCCACTGTGGGTTAAACAACACCACAAGGGACCTGTTAAATCAATTACAACAATTCCTCATATCATTAACCGTTTAATTCCATATAATCAAGTTTCGTAAGTTTGGCGATATTTTCCCCCGTTTCGGGTACATATCTAAATTCGAACTATGACTAAAGTTGAAACCCATTTCAAGTTCATAACTTGTCCTTTGAATAATTCTTGCCATTTTATGTGTTGTTTATGAGTTTCATTCAAAATACACGAGTCTAGGGAGTAGTATTCTAAATTTTAAGCATTAAACTCGAATTTAATGGGTTAGATTCGAAATTAATCATCAGATTCGAACCCTTAGCACAGATTCGAACCCCTTGGTCATCAGATTCGAATAACCCTTCGAATCTAGGGTAGATTCGAACCCTTCATTCGAGTCTAGGGGTAGATTCGAAGCCCTCCCTTAGAATCTAATGGTACACACTCGAATCTAGCACCAAACTCGAGTTTGTTCTTGCATTTCGACTCTGTTCTTGGCCCATTCGAGTCTGTTCATCGTTTCAACTTAAATCCTTCATTTCTAAGGCAAAAATCACTAATATATCATGTATAATACCTAGATTCGATTCTACTATGCATATACTTTCATATTCCAGCAATATTTCAAGCAAAACAAGCTTAAATTTGCATAAAATGACAGATTCGAATTCTAGTTAAATTCAAAACCGAAACTATAAACTTAAAAGGTTCGATTCTTACCTCAATTTGCACGAACTCTGAAATCCGTTTGTATATTCTTGTTGTACTCCTCGATACCTTTCCGATGACGTATAATTCTCGAAAATCCGACGGTCGGTTTGTGATATATCTTAGAGAGATGTAGAGAGAAAACTTCTAGAGAGATAGAGTAGAGAGAGAGTGTAAACTAGAAAATGAAGCCTATTGCCCTTTATATACTACTTTCGTCATTTTGCCCATTTCACCACTCGACTTAACCGGTTTCATAAAATACTGATTTAATCTTAAATATATCATAAATAACTTTTAAATTCATAATAATCCACATAATTGATTCTGAATTCAATTTTCTCAAAAATAGCAACAAACTTTGCTAAATATCCAAATACATAATAATCACCCAAATTCAACTTAAATATAAATACGTTTTCCACTTAATTAACCAAAATACATCAAATTAAATCCGTGGATGTTACAGAAACTAACTCAAGATCATGCACAATATGATTCTCCTCATAGGTGTTTAGCTGAGGTGAAGCATACGTAATTACTTTCCCTCTTTGCATGAAGACATTGCCCAACCCAGAACCGGAAGCATCACAGCACACAACAAAATCATATGCATCCTCTTGCAATGCTAACACTGGAGCCTGACATAGTCGGTTCTTCAACTCTCTGAATGCGCGCTACTGCTCATTGTACCACTCAAACAGTATGGACTGGCATGTCAATCTCGCTAAAGACATGACAATCCTCGAAAAGTCCTAGATAAAGCGTCGATAATACCCGGCAAGACCCAGAAAACAACAGACCTCTGACATTGTCTTGGGCGGTTCCCAACTCATCATGACTTTTATCTTCGCGGGATCTAGTTTAGTTCGCTCGGTGCTCAACACATGACCCAAAAACTACACTTCTCGCAACCAAAACTCACATTTGTAGAACGTCGCATACAGTCTCTCCTTTCGTAGCACAGTTGAAACCTCTGGTAAGTGCAGCTCGTGGTCCTCAGCGCTCCTCGAATATATCAAGATATCTTTTATCAACACTGTCATGAATCGATCCAACATAGAATTAAACACCCTGTCTATCATATCCATAAAAGTTGCGGGTGCATTAGTCCATCCGATTAGTATCACAAGGACCTCGTACTGCTCATAACGCGTCCGAAACGCTATCTTCGGGACATTCTCGTCTCTAATTCTCATCTGATGATAACCAGTTCGCAAATAAATCTTCGAGAAGTAACCCGAACCCTAAAGCTGATCAAATAAGTGGTCGTTATGTGGAAGCGGATAATTGTTGTTCGCAGTCACTTTATTCAACTTCTAGTAATCTATGCACATCCGCATGTTGTTTTCCTTCTTCTTTACAAACAAATTGGTGCTCCCCACGGGGATGAACTCGGATGAATAAATCCATGATCTACTAACTCTAGAACTGAGACATCAACTCTCGCATCTCTGTAGGTGCCAGCCTGTAAGGCGTCTTAGCTATAGGCATCGCTCCAGGAACAAGGTCAAGACGAAACTGGACCTGAAGATCTGGCGATAACCCAGGTAACTCATCTGGAAATACCTCGGGGAACTCTCTAATTACTGGTATATCATCTATGGTCTTTTTCTTCTTACGAGCATCAACCACATAAGCGAAGAATATTTCACATCCTTTAGATATATAACACTGAGTTCTGGCCATATACACTATCCTAATCTCGACTCCATGTCGTTCTTCGTATACTGTAACACTCTCACTGTCTGAAATGGGTATGCGAATCATCTTCTTCGCGCATAAAATTTTAGAATGTCTGGTAGTCATCCAGATTATACCCACTATAACACTAAAACTGCTAATCTCAATTGGTAACAGATGAATCAGAAACCAATTGGTGTCAATCTCGAATACGCCATCCCTGTATATACGACTCACTAACATAATGCTCCCTTCCACTCTCTCAACGATTAAAGGAACAAATAATACAATAGAAGAAACAATAAAATATGCCAAAAATACCACAGACACGTACGAGAGATCCGCTCCAAAATCAAATTAAACACATGCACAAAGCCCGTTCAATATATACGTACCAGATGATCACGGCATTCGCCTGAAAAACAAGAGCTTGAGCTCTGGGAACAATATCCCTATGAGTAGATGATACGACTCTGCTATGGCCCCATTAGAATTTTCCGCGTAGACCACTTGATCCCCCTCTGGACAATCCCGAATCATAGGCTCTGGCTACCGACGTCGGAGGCATAAAGGCTCTCGACCCGTACACGTATCAGCAGCATGCCCCCGTTGACCGCGTCGATAACATTTAGGCATGTCTACGCACACAGTCTAGTTTGACGATGATGACATCTCGGGCACTCTCTGTCCACAAATGTCACACCCCGTTACCCCGGTTGGCAACGAAGCGTGACGTCGCGGAAGCATAACCATAATCATAACGAACGATCACTATATGGACGTTTTCAAAAATACATCGGTATAACTTTAAAAGATATAATGTTTTACATAACCCAAAATGATAAAGAGAAGTTCGCATGGTACAGAGATTTAAATACATAATTAAATCATCCAAAATAATGCAAATAAATCTCCGACGGTTTGAAACTGAGTGCGACACCTTAAATGCGGAAGCTTGAAAATGCTACCGATGTGATCGACTTGCCTTAATTTCCTGAAAATACATGCTAAAATACGTCAACAAAATTGTTGGTGAGCTCATAGGTTTACACGTAAATCTGACTTGTATGGACAACAATAATAGAGATTGGATTTATAAAATCATAAATTCCATGTTTTGTATTACATATAAACCATCATGCAACCGAAGCTTAATTAAAATGAGTTTGCCCTGTGCAGTATTCCCATACGTAATACCGTGTGTTAAATATATATGCACTCGCTGTTAACCGACCCGGACTAACCCGAATGGGGGACATGACTCCCGATAGATCTATCCACAATATATTCGCGCTTACAAATAAATGCAATTAACGGTTCATGATTTAAGGGCTGATGGAACCACATGTGTAATACATAATAGAAATGAAGATGTTTTCGTGTCCACATAAAAACGAAGCATGTATTTAATCCCCAAAACATAACAGTGTGAAAATACGGGCTATGAGAACTCACCGAGATTGCGATGGCAAAAACTAGCGTAAAAAGCTATTTAGCGTACGAACGGGTGGATGATGCGTCGAGTGAGATTAATCGAGTCCTAAACGATAATAAGGACTTAATATTTCTAATATATGATGATATATATATTTGTAGATTTTTATGTCTTAAATCACCCAACGTTACAAGTTTATAAATAATATTCGCTTAAAACGTCAAGTTTATATATATATATATATATATATATATATATATATATATATATATATATATATATATATATATATATATATATATCCAGCTTTTTCGGAGGTTTTTCAGCCTACTTTGTGGCTGTTTTTAACCAAGCTCCAAAATGTTTTAGGTTTTGGTTTTCTAGGAAATTAAACTACTATATACAAAGGATTTTTAGAATCAAGAACGGCCATTTTTCGAGATGTTTAGGTTGGTGAAAAAGCTCGTTAAAAACCCTATGTTGGCCATTTTTGAGCTGTCAAACTTTCGGTTTCCCAAATAATTTCTGGAGGTCTTAAACTCCAAAATAAATTATGAGACATATAATTTCCAACTAAATTTAAACAAAATAAAACCATATTAGAGAGTTTAAGGAGAGATTCTACCAGAACAGTAGCTAAAATAATGAAATAGGTGAAGAAATCGTAACCGAATTCTTGAATCACCAATGAAAACCAAATGCTTGAATCACCAATGAAAACTGAATGCTTTAGCTAATCTAACCCTAACTATGATTGAAAAACGAAAACCCTACTTACACATACTAATCGCACCTTAAAGTGTATGAAAAAGGCGGCTATACTAAGAGCTTCATGGCTGTCGTCAGCTCGTGTCGTGAGATGTTTGGTCAAGTCCTATAACGAGCGAAATACGAAGTTGCCCAAATTTGGTCGATGCTCTCTTTTTATATGTCTAATGTGTCGTGGTCACGAAGAGAGGTCGTGATCACGATCCTGGGTCGTGGTCATGACGTGTCAGTTTTTCAATAAAATGCACTATGGCTTCAGAGGAGATCGATTAAGCCCGTAGATTCATCGTCTTCACTTCATTTTCCATCCTTTTGGCAACATGGCGGCTTCATACCTATGAAATGTAAAATATGAAGCAAATTTGTACCATTTCTACATATATCGAACCAAAAACCGCAAGAATGTAAGGCAAAATGATACGAAAAATTATACTAAAGACATCATATCAACCATCCTGTGAAGAGCCGACCTTACGGAGGAGTCTTAACTACTAGGTCCCAAGAAGCAATACAACATCAATCACAACTAAAGGGCACAAGGACACTATTCTATTACATAACCACAATACACAATCCTACATCTACCCAAACCACCACCATAACGAATTCATTCGGTACCAATTGCAGATAAGTAGTTGTCTAATGACTTCAAATTCGAGCGTGCAAATCCTAAGGACTTGGTTCAGCTGGACCTATTCCCTTGTCTTTTCTTGCAAAAAGATTCAACAACAACTGTAAGCGTTGGGCGTAGTGAGATTATAGATTTAACAGTTAACATGTAAAGACAATTAAAGCGGAGACTTGACTTTTGACTTTAGGACTTTTGACTTTAAAATCTGACTTTGACTTTAAGCGCGTTTTTAGCAAGGCTACGCTATTAGCCGGACATTGTGAGACGTAAGACTTAAGATCGGATGATGTTCATGCCCACGCACACGCTTTTAATTGTGGGGATCAACCACATACTGGGCTAGCTACTAGCAAATCAACGTGGGTGGACATCAGAGTAGACTTAATCATAGACTGACATAGACTTATTCAGACTTGAATTGTGCAGAAGCATATGAAAAGCATCAAAAAGAAGAAAAATGACAGAATGTATACAAAGTAAGGAATCAAGATATCAACAATAATATATATCCAAGATTGATTTCAATTGTAAAGACATGTGTGCAGGATGATATATTAAAAGCTATCATGATCCACAGGGCATCATCGTACCAAGGTGTGCACATGTCACATTCCAGCTGAGCATATAAGACTTTCAAATAAAGCTAGAACAACAATATGTCTCACATGAAGACAAACATGTATACAATTATATCTATAACTCACAGTTACTGTTTTAAGGCATGGCTATTGACTTTTACTTTCGCAAGCGGATTATATCCACCACCTGAGTTATCTCAGGATTTAGCTTTAGCTTTACTGACTTTAGCTTGGTTTTACCGGCATTAGCTTGACTCTACTGGCTTTGACTTGCTTTTATGACTTTGGCTTTACAACATAGTTCAGATTTAGTTGAACCTCTTCAGTGCATGACAAATCAATTTACATAAGCTTTTATGGTTTTACACAACATTATTGTGTATTTCTATTGCATTCTTGGACTTTCTATAGCTTATGTATAGACTTATTCGATTATTGACTTACCATGTCATTTTAACTCGGTTGAATTCATAATTAAGTTTATGACTTAGTCTTGACATGATTATACTGAATTAATGAGCTTTTAGGTGCATTTCATGGACATTTGTGACCTATTAGGGCATTCTTTGACTTTACTTGCATTTTGACTTATTCATATGCATGTAATGACATATTAAGCATAATTAAACAACTAATCACTTTACATAAGTGATTTATATAACTTATAACTTGTTTATATCTATCATTATTTCATAACACATACACATATATGCATTTTTCAGCTTCAGCACAACACACACACACATGAGTACATATGACCTGCTGTATATGTAAATATATTGGGTGCTGACATTGATCTTAAAAACATTTGTGTGCTGTTTCCTCTAATTTCTGTCACACACAGACACAAGCTGCATACTTAGAGTATATATACATAATGAGGTTGTCCCTAATGTTTCTGCCTCACACACACACACATGGCTGCTGCACTCTTGTATATATATATATATATATATATATATATATACATATATACATATATACATATATATATATATATATATATATATATATATATATATATATATATATATATATATATATATATATATATATATATATATATATATATATATACATATATATTGCTGGTACTGCTACTGCACATACGAGATTTAGATCAAAAGGAAAGGGAACTGCTGCTAATATCTTTGATACATCCGAGACTCACATGTGCTGTGAGTCTTGGTTCTTTTCACAACAACACAAACACACACAACAGAAACTCATTTCACTACTTTTGTGATCATCTTTCTGTTTAATTCGATCAGCAATGGACGCACAATCGCACAAACACACTACACAGCCTCACGTTTATCCTAGTTATTGATTGTGGTTGATATTTGTTTGTTCACTTCAACACACACATTAGAGACTTATTTAAATGGATTGGACTGCTGAGACTGGTATAATTTAACACTTTGGATGCTGATTGAATACCAAATCCGAGACTTACACCTCAACTGGTGATTTTCTGAACTTTTAATCAAATGCCAACCTAACACGTAGTTTTATTTTCATGTGTTAATAAAAAGGGCTGTTGTTGATCACCTACACTCGAGATTTGCTTCCAAGAAGGTAAAAGGGCTGCTGTTGGATCTTTTTCACATCCGAGACTAATATGAAAAGAAAGGAAAATATTGTTGTTTGTTTGCTTTTGTCTAGAACATTACATCCGAGACACAGAAAAGGAGAGTCTCGGATCTTTCATTCATTGCAAACATCCAAGACTTGCATTTTACTTAGTTTATTTTAGAAGTCACAGATGACTGTTAATTTGGGTTGCTTACATCCGAGATCCTCACTGAATGTGAGTCTCGGATATGTTATATTTCATGCAATACATACACGAGCAACATACACACATATACATTGCACTTGCATTGTTTTTCTTCAATTCCAGCGGCAAATCAAGCAGATTAAAGGATGATGCATGCTTCTAAAAGACGATACAACACACTCATGTGATTACTGGTCCTGGCCATCGATTTTTATCAAAACAGAATGTAAACAAGTTGGACAGCAAGAACAATACTTTAGTTAAGTTTCTGAATTTGTTTACAAAATATGGAATTATGCTCTAGAATTGCGAATATGATCAATTAACTACATAAGTACAACATGCATGTCATTATTTTCTGATTTTAAACACTTAATCTTTTTCAATTTGGAGGTTTGAAAGCTTATGTTCTTACATTCATTTTTCCAGAACGGTGGGTTTCTAAAAACACCAACAAGAACAATTAAATTGCTAATTTACCTTGAATCTTGGTATAAATCTTGTTGCTTGATGTCTTGTTCTTATTTATAGCTTGATTCTGGAACTGGGTTGCAAGTTTTTGTGATGGATTATAAAGCTTGGAGCCATAAGAATTCTTTTAGAGTGAGAGAGAGTTTGTTTTCATAATTTTAAAAATGAGCAGGGAATGAATTTGAGTCTTTTTATTTGCTTAACTTTATTTAATTTACAATTTAGCCCCAAAACATGCATTACTAGAAATTTTAACATTGCAAACATATACATAATTTATAGGGTTTAATTAGTCATTACAACTTTTACTTACTTTCTTTCAGTTTTCTTTTATTAATATCACCAATATTATAATTTAGCATATGTGATTTAATTATGGTTTTTATAGACTTACATTTTAATCACTTAGAACTAATTCCATTTGACTTACTAACTAACGTTAAACTGTTTAATTGTCGCTAATTAAAGTTGAGGTCGTTACAGTTCTCTCTTCATTGTCTCCAATCGTAGGCCCTCCTGCTGAGCCAGTCTCAAACTGTCAATCAGAGTCGAAGTAGTCTCAAGTCTGGATGCTCGGGAAATCACAGTCTCGCCACAAGCTTTACGGCTAAACATATCAGCTAGCACATCCGCTCTCCCTGAATGACACTGAATCTAACAATCATAATCCTTCAATGACTCTAAGCTGCGTTGTTGTATCATATTCAAGTAATTTTGATTAAGCATATACTGAAGACTCTTATTGTCATTGTAAGCGATATATCAGCATACATACAAATTATGACGCCATATCATCAACACAAATACTATGGAAACTAACTCAAGATCATGCACAATATGATTCTCCTCATAGGTGTTTAGCTGACGTGAATCATACGTAATTACTTTCCCTCTTTGCATGAAGACATTGCCCAACCCAGAACCGGAAGCATCACAGCACACAACAAAATAATATGCATCCTCTTGCAATGCTAACACTGGAGCCTGACATAGTCGGTTCTTCAACTCTCTGAATGCGCGCTACTGCTCATCGTACCACTCAAACAGTATGGACTGGCATGTCAATCTCGCTAAAGACATGACAATCCTCGAAAAGTCCTAGATAAAGCGTCAATAATGCCCGGCAAGACCCAGAAAACAACAGACCTCTGACATTGTCTTGGGCGGTTCCCAACTCATCATGACTTTTATCTTCGCGGGATCTAGTTTAGTTCGCTCGGTGCTCAACACATGACCCAAAAACTACACTTCTCGCAACCAAAACTCATATTTGTAGAACGTCGCATACAGTCTCTCCTTTCGTAGCACAGTTGAAACCTCTGGTAAGTGCAGCTCGTGGTCCTCAGCGCTCCTCGAATATATCAAGATATCTTTTATTAACACTGTCATGAATCGATCCAACATAGATTTAAACACCCTGTCTATCATATCCATAAAAGTTGCGGGTGCATTAGTCCATCCGATTAGTATCACAAGGACCTCGTACTGCTCATAACGCGTCTGAAACGCTATCTTCGGGACATTCTCGTCTCTAATTCTCATCTGATGATAACCATTTCGCAAATCAATCTTCGAGAAGTAACCCGAACCCTAAAGCTGATCAAATAAGTGGTTGTTATGTGGAAGCGGATAATAGTTGTTCGCAGTCACTTTATTCAACTTCTGGTAATCTATGCACATCCGCATGTTGTTGTCCTTCTTCTTTACAAACAAATTGGTGCTCCCTACGGGGATGAACTCGGATGAATAAATCCATGATCTACTAACTCTAGCAGCTGAGACATCAACTCTCGCATCTCTGTAGGTGCCAGCCTGTAAGGCATCTTAGCTATAGGCATCGCTCTAGGAACAAGGTCAAGACGAAACTGGACCTGAAGATCTGGCGGTAACCCAGGTAACTCATCTGGAAATTCCTCGGGGAACTCTCTAATCACTGGTATATCATCTACGGTCTTTTTCTTCTTACGAGCATCAACCACATAAGCCAAGAATATTTCACATCCTTTAGATGTATAACACTGAGTTCTGGCCATATACACTATCCTAATCTCGACTCCATGTCGTTCTTCGTATACTGTAACACTCTCGCTGTCTGAAATGGGTATGCGAATCATCTTCTTCGCGCATAAAATTTTAGAATGTCTGGTAGTCATCCAGATTATACCCACTATAACACTAAAACTGCTAATCTCAATTGGTAACAGATGAATCAGAAACCAATTGGTGTCAATCTCGAATACGCCATCCCTGTATATACGACTCACTAACATAATGCTCCCTTCCACTCTCTCAACGATTAAAGGAACAAATAACACAATAGAAGAAACAATAAAATATGTCAAAAATACCACAGACACGTACGAGAGATCCGCTCCAAAATCAAATAAAACACATGCACAAAGCCCGTTCAATATATACATACCAGATGATCACGGCATTTGCCTGAAAAACAAGAGCTTGAGCTCTGGGAACAATATCCCTATGAGTAGATGATACGACTCTGCTATGGCCCCATTAGAATTCTCCGCGTACACTACTTGATCCCCCTCTGGACAATCCCGAATCATAGGCTCTGGCTACCCACATCGGAGGCATAAAGGCTCTCGACCCGTACACGTATCAGCAGCATGCCCCCGTTGACCGCGTCGATAACATTTAGGCATGTCTACGCACACAGTCTAGTTTGACGATGATGACATCTCGGGCACTCTCTGTCCATAAATGTCACACCCCGTTACCCCGGTTGGCAACGAAGCGTGACGTCGCAGAAGCATAACCATAATCATAACGAACGACCACTATATGGACGTTTTCAAAAATACATCGGTATAACTTTAAAAGATATAATGTTTTACATAACCCAAAATGATAAAGAGAAGTTCGCAAGGTACAGAGATTTAAATACATAATTAAATCATCCCAAATAATGCAAATAAATCTCCGACGGTTTGAAACTGAGTGCGACTCCTTAAATGCAGACGCTTGAAAATACTACCGATGTGATCGACTTGCCTTAATTTCCTGAAAATACATGCTAAAATACGTCAACAAAATTGTTGGTGAGCTCATAGGTTTACACGTAAATCTGACTTGTATGGACTACAATAATAGAGATTGGATTTATAAAATCATAAATTCCATGTTTTGTATTACATATAAACCATCATGCAACCGAAGCTTAATTAAAATGAGTTTGCCCTGTGCAGTATTCCCATACGTAATACCGTGTGTTAAATATATATGCACTCGCTGTTAGCCGACCCGAACTAACCCGAATGGGGGACATGACTCCCGATAGATCTATCCACAATATATTCGCGCTTACAAATAAATGCAATTAACGGTTCATGATTTAAGGGCAGATGGAACCACATGTGTAATACATAATAGAAATGAAGATGTTTTCGTGTCCATATAAAAACGAAGCATGTATTTCATCCCCAAAACATAACAGTGTGAAAATACGGGCTATGAGAACTCACCGAGATTGCGATGGCAAAAACTAGCGTAAAAAGCTATTTAGCGTACGAACGGGTGGATGATGCGTCGAGTGAGATTAATCGAGTCCTAAACGATAATAAGGACTTAATATTTCTAACATATGATGATATATATATTTGTAGATTTTTATGTCTTAAATCACCCAACATTACAAGTTTATAAATAATATTCGCTTAAAACGTCAAGTTTATATATATATATATATATATATATATATATATATATATATATATATATATATATATATATATATAATTTTCCAGCTTTTCCGGAAGTTTTTCGGCCTACTTTGAGGCTGTTTTTAACCAAGCTCCAAAATGTTTTAGGCTTTGGTTTTCTAGGAAATTTAACTACTATATACAAAGGATTTTTAGAATCAAGAACGGCCATTTTTCGAGATGTTTAGGTTGGTGAAAAAGCTCGTTAAAAACTCTATGTTGGCCATTTTTGAGCTGTCAAACTTTCGGTTTCCCAAATAATTTCTGGTGGTCTTAAACTCCAAAATAAATTATGAACAATTCCAGATCTATAGTTAAGACATAGATCTTACTTTTGAGACAAGAATCAACTCATTTCGTTGAGTTATGAATTAGTTATGATTTTTCAAAGTCGATATAAATTTTCTGCCGAAAATCCGTAGTTTTATAAACTTGAAACAAATTTTGATTCTTGTTGTTTATTTCAAGACTACTTGTATAAAACTTATAAAAGTTATAAAAACACATATATATCACATGTTTTCATACTATTAACACTTTTATAATGTGTTCATATATTCATAAACACATTTAAAGAAACAACTTAAAAATGAAAACTAGAAACTTATAAACTTGAGTTTTTATGAAACTTGTTGTTGTAGGTGATTATATATATTATGCAAGACTTATATAAACATAAATGTAAGATGATATAAGCTAGTATATACTTACTTTGATGTATTATAGGAATGAAAATTAGTAGAAGTTGAAACTCTTGGAAGATTTCACCCAAAAACACTTGAAAATTGCAAGAATATGAAAGTTGCACAAATTTCTCTTTGTGAAGGACTTGTGGCCGGTTTTGAAGAGAGGAAGAAAGGAGAGATTTTGCTTTGAAGGTGTGAAGAAAATGCAAGGGATTAGGGTCTTATTTATAGAGGTGAAAAAGGTGGTAAAATGATGAAAATAGTGAAAAATCTTGGATGAAATGAAAGAGGAGGATTTGATGTAGAAATGTTGAGTAAAAAATTTAATTCATAGGTCCTTTTAGTCCTTCCTTTGGCCGGCCTATAAGGGGTATTTTTGATGTATTTTTACTTTTTTTGTATAAAAGGATTTAGAAATGTATTCTTGTATTTCCCTTTTCTTGTAAATTCAAAAATACTTTTGAATGCATTGTTTTAATGAATTGTTTTAGTCTTGCATAATAAATGTTAAGTAATTGTATTAGTGTATGATTAGTGTCACTAATCATAATTTAATTATGTACTTAGTTGAATTAATCCCTCATATCGTAAATTGATCGGATTAATTGATTCCCCGATTCATCGCACCAATGAATTTGATTCTAATTGAGTTGAATTTTCTAATAAACCTTGTTAATCACTTGATTAATTTCTAATGACCACTGATTAGGCTATAATTGACTATTAAATATAGATTAGGTCATTGTTGCTAACCTGGTTTAGTGCCGGATGTTACAGTCTCCCCCTGTTAAGGGAATTTCGTCCCGAAATTAGCTCGTGTTCTCCACTGCTTGAGTATTTTAGAACAGCTGAGGGTATTTTTATCGGAACTGATCTTCGCGTTCCCACGTAAACTCAGGACCTCACTTAGAGTTCCATCTGACTTTTATTATCGGAATCCGACTGTGCTTGAGTTTCTTGACTTCTCGGTCCATTATTTCTACAGGTTGCTCAATGAAGTTCAGCTTATCATCTAACTCTAGCTCGTCCATGGGTATAACGAGTGTTTCATCAGCCAGGGATTTCTTAAGATTGGACACGTGGAAAGTACTATGAACGTTACTAAGCTCTGGGGGCAGATCGAGTCGGTAGGCTACCGGGTCAATTCTTTTGGTGATCTTGAATGGTCCGATATAACGAGGATTGAGTTTTCCTCGTTTCCCAAAACGGATTACGCCCTTCCAAGGCGAGACTTTCAACATTACTTGATCTCCCTCTTGAAATTCCAAATCCTTCCGTCGAACATCCGCATAACTTTTCGGTCGATCCCGCGCGATCTTTAATCGGTTTCGAATCTGGGCTATCTTTTCTGTACTCTCCTGGATGATCTCGGGTCCAGTAATCTGACTATCCCCTACTTCATCCCAACAAAGTGGTGAGCGACACTTTCGCCCGTAGAGTGCCTCGAATGGGGCGGTCTTAATACTTGAGTGATAGCTGTTGTTATAGGAAAACTCCACTAATGGCAGGTGCCGGTCCCAACTTTTTCCAAAGTCGATAACACATGCCGTTAGCATGTCTTCAAAAGTCTGAATTGTCCTTTCACTCTGACCATCCATTTGCGGGTGATAGGCTGTGCTCATATCTAGACGTGTACCCAGTGCTTCTTGCAATGACTGCCAAAACCTTGATGTGAATCGGTTGTCCCTGTCTGATATAATTGATACTGGCACTCCATGCCTTGAGACGACTGTTTAAGATAGATTTGTGTTAACTTAACCATCTTATCAGTCTCCTTGATTGGCAGGAAATGTGCGGTTTTGGTAAGTCGATCCACAATCACCCAAATAGTGTCATAACCTCCAGAAGTCTTCGGTAACTTGGTGATGAAATCCATGGTGATGTTTTCCCACTTCCACTGGGGTATTTCTGGTTGAACCAGCAATCCTGATGGCTTCTGGTGCTCAGCCTTAAACTTCAAACATGTTAAGCACTTGCTGACATAGGTAGCAATGTCAGCCTTCATGTTTGGCCACCAGTACATTCCTTTCAAGTCGTGATACATTTTATCTGACCCTGGATGAATAGCATATCTTGTTTTATGCCCTTCATCCATGATCAGTTTCCTTACTCCAAATTTTGGTAACAAAATTCTACCCATGAAGTATCGACATCCATCTGGCTTGATTTCAAACTGCTTATCCATACCTCTCAAGGCTTCATCCAGTAGATTACCCTCCTTGACTGCTGCTTCTTGTGCCTCGCGGACTTGAGAGTTTAGGTTTGACTATATAGTCATGACCAAAGCTCGGACTTTCAATGGTTTAACCCGTTCCTTTCGGCTCAGGGCATCAGCTACGACATTCGCCTTTCCCGGATGATAACGGACTTCACAGTCGTAATCGCTAAGCAGCTCAACCCAACGACGTTGCCTCATATTCAACTCTTACTGATTCAGAATATGCTGAAGGCTTTTATGGTCTGTGAACATCATGCACTTAGTTCGATACAGGTAGTGCCTCCATATTTTGAGAGCAAACACCACTGCTCCAAGCTCCAAGTCATGAGTCGTATAGTTCACCTCGTGAATTTTCAGCTGCCGTGATGCGTAAGCAATGACTTTATCCCTTTGCATGAGCACACAACCTAATCCATTGTGTGAGGCATCACAGTAGACCACAAAATTTTCAGTCCCTTCAGGTAAGGACAGAATTGGTGCACTACACAATCTTTGCTTTAACTGTTGAAATGCCTTTTCTTGCTCTTCACCCCAGACATCTTTTACCTCCTTCCGAGTCAACTCTGTTAGGGAACCTGCTATCTTCGAGAAGTTTTCAATAAATCGCCTATAATAACCGGCAAGTCCTAGAAATTGGCGGATTTTCGTGGGAGTTCTAGGAGTTGGCCAGTTCTTTATGGCCTCGATTTTTGATGGATCAACTTGGATTCCCTGGCTGTTGATCACATGTCCAAGGAATTTAACTTCTCGCAACCAAAATTCACATTTTGAAAATTTGGCGTATAACTGTTCCTTCTCTAACAACTCCAAGATCAGCTTGAGATGTTGTTCGTGCTCCTCCTTATTTCTGGAATAGATGAGGATATCGTCTATGAACACTATTACAAATTTGTCCAGATACGGTTTACACACTCGATTCATGAGGTCCATGAATACGGCTGGTGCGTTGGTCAAACCGAATGGCATCACCTGGAATTTGTAATGTCCATAACGAGTTCTAAATGCTGTCTTGGGAATGTCTTCTTCCCGAACCTTTACTTGATGATAACCGGATCGCAGATCAATCTTAGAGTAAAAGCTAGATCCCTGTAGTTGGTCAAACAGGTCGTCAATTCTGGGAAGGGGATAACGGTTCTTTACTGTCAACTTGTTTAGCTCTCGGTAGTCTATGCACATCCTGAAGGATCCGTCTTTCTTTTTCACGAACAAAACCGGAGCTCCCCAAGGTGAGGAACTTGGTCGAATGAATCCTTTATCCATCAACTCTTGTAATTGATTGGATAGCTCTTGCATTTCAGAAGGAGCGAGTCTATATGGGGCTCTTGCGACCGGTGCAGCTCCCGGCACCAAATCGATTTGAAACTCTACTTGCCTAGTTGGCGGAAGTCCAGGCAATTCTTCCGGGAAGACCTTCGGATAGTCACAAACCACTGGAATATCCTCGAATCGCTTCTCCTCCGACTCTTTTTCTGCAATTTGTACCAGTACTGCATGGCAACCTTTCCTAAGGCACTTTAATGTTCTTAGGTCGGATATGACATTCAGCTGTCGGTTCTTTCTTTCCCCTTGGAGTGTTACGACCTTCTTCTTGTGGAGTGGTATCCATACCACTTTCTTACCGCAGAAAATCTCGGCCTGGTTGTGTGACAACCAATCCATACCAATTACTACATCAAAACTTCCGAGTTCTATAGGCATCAAGTCTATCTTAAAGGGATGATCTGCCAGCTTCTGCGTGCATTCCTTAATAATACTACTTGCCTCTATTATTTTGCCGTCAGCCAGTTCTATAGTATAAGAGTTGTCTAAGGGAAAAGGAGTAACATTCAATTGCTTACTAAACTTATCAGATATAAAGTTCCTATCAGCCCCAGTATCAAAGAGTACGTAAGCGTAAATGTCATTTAAAAGAAACGTACCTGATACCACGTGGGGATCCTGATGAGCGTCACCTGCTCCTAACACAAAAGCTCTCCCCTGAGCTCCTCCACCATTTCTCAACTTCGGACACTCACTCTTGAAGTGTCCAGTAGCTCCACATTCATAGAAGCCTCTCTGATTGCCGCCATTGACACCCGGGGTTCCAAATTTACAGTCTTTGGCTACATGGCCAATACGTTTGCATTTTCCACAAGGGGTTGGGCAGGGACCCTTGTTGTGATGAAAGGTGCATTGGGTGCAGAAAGGCTTGGTACCCGTGTAGCCTTTCATTGACTCGGCTCCTGCTACATAATCCTTGATGGTCTCGGGCTTCTTGGATTGCGAACCCGTATTCCTCCCGGACTTGTCCTCCCACTTCCTCTTGTTTTCCCCGGCTTTGGCTTCATTTCTCCGGGACACTTGATCCATTAGATTGTTGGCTATCCTGATGGTATCCTGTATGGTGGATGGGTTGGATGCAGTGACATTACCTTGAATTTGAGGAGCGAGTCCCCAAATATAATGCTCGATTTTCTTGTACTCAGGGGTCACCATCTGAGGGCACAAAATACTCAGTTCGTGTAATCGGTTGGTGTACGCAGCTACATCCATTCCCTTCATAGCCAGATTCCAAAATTCTGACTCCATTTTCTGTAGCTCATTCCTCGGGCAATACTCATCGGTCATTATCTGCTTCAACTCGGTCCAGGCGAGTTGGTAAGCTGCATCAATCCCCACAGACTGGGTATACGAGTTCCACCATGTCAAGGCGCTGTCTTGCAGAGGGTGGGTGGCGAACTTTACTTTGTCTCCTTCAATGCATCCGCTAACACGGAAGACAGATTCCAACTTTTCAAACCATCGTACTAATCCGACGGCTCATTCGGTCCCATTGAAGTATCGGGGCTTGCAGCTCAAAAACCCCTTAATTCCGCACCCCTTAGGGTGGGTTTCAGTTCCTCCCGTGGTGCGGCTAGCACCACCATCTCTATTAGCCGAACTATTTCTGTTGGTCTCATAAGTGGCTATAGCAGTAACCACTCTTTGTGCAACCAGTTCCTCAATTTCTGCGGCGCTCATAACTCGTCTCGGCGGCATTATCTTAAAGTTTAAAGAAAATAGCATAGTGTAAGAAGTTGAATCTTAAAGATGTAAATTTTTCTTAAGGCACAACACTATAATCATCAAACACAATTTCATAAATAACTTGCTATTTTTCATTAATCATTCATAATTTTCTTACATTGGGGCGGGTTATTACCCGAAAATTTTAGTCCTACACTATTACATAATAATTTCCTAATATTACAAAGATAGGGGGGGGGGGGGTACTAGGTGCTGGAGTGATCAGGGGTCTCTCCCTTTTCTAAAGCATTGAGGCGCTGTGCCAGCTCCTCATTGCGGGCCTCGCTCTCGGCTAATCGTTGCCGGAGCTCGTTCAGTCCGTCCTGCTGAATGGCGAGGGCGTGCTGGTTGGCCCAGTATATGTTGGAGTTTTGTAACTCCTCCCGCTCTAAACGAGCGGTCATTTCTCCGATGTCTTGGTTAAGCAACCGAAGTTGGAGATCATGCCTGGAAGACCGTGCTACCAAGAGTGGTATGGTCTGTTCGGCGGGTTCTTGAGTGAGTGACGGGATAGGTGCGGAGGATGGTCCTCCGATCTCAAAGTGGGAAGGGATTCCTTCCTCTTGCCTCCATTCACGGAGGGTTTCAGGTATCCAGCCCCATCGTCGGGCGTCTACACGTCGGTGTGGTGGTGGGGGATTGGGTTGGGGAGTCGGGATGGGAATAGACTCCCGTCTTGGCGTGATCACCCGCTTTCGGGGTGTATACAACATTTTAGGGCCATTTGGGTAAGGCCGATATGGCTTAAATGACGGCTCTGCCAGGTGGTATGGAATGCGGGCAGGGACTGTTGGGGGCGGTGGATCCTCTCTAGCGTCATCTTCTTCCATTGGTTCCTCTTCTGACTCCTCCATTGGGTCTTCAGAGGGGTCTTCTTCCTCAGATGTTTCTTCTTCAGTGAAAACTTCAGTGACTGCGGGGCTCGTAGGGGTGTACTCATCCTCTGAATCTGACAAGATGATGGTCTCTGGGTGGGACATGTTTTCTGCTATCAAGGTCCATTCATAGTCTTTTAGTTAGTTACAAAATATTTTTAAAACCAGTAAAACTTAAGTGCAGTTATAGTCTAGGGTACTAATGCAACCTAGTTCACTATAACTATGGCTCTGATACCAATCTGTCACACCCCGTTACCCCGGTTGGCAACGAAGCGTGACGTCGCGGAAGCATAACCATAATCATAACGAACGACCACTATATGGACGTTTTCCAAAATACATCGGTATAACTTTAAAAGATATAATGTTTTACATAACCCAAAATGACAAAGAGAAGTTCGCAAGGTACAGAGATTTAAATACATAATTAAATCATCCAAAATAATGCAAATAAATCTCCGACGGTTTGAAATTGAGTGCGACTCCTTAAATGCGGAAGCTTGAAAATACTACCGATGTGATGGACTTGCCTTAATTTCCTGAAAATACACGCTAAAATACGTCAAAAAAATTGTTGGTGAGCTCATAGGTTTACACGTAAATCTGACTTGTATGGACAACAATAATAGAGATTGGATTTATAAGATCATAAATTCCATGTTATGTATTACATATAAACCATCATACAACCGAAGCTTAATTAAAATGAGTTTGCCCTGTGCAGTATTCCCATACGTAATACCGTGTGTTAAATATATATGCACTCGCTGTTAGCCGACCCAAACTAACCCGAATGGGGGACATGACTCCCGATAGATCTATCCACAATATATTCGCGCTTACAAATAAATGCAATTAACGGTTCATGATGTAAGGGCTGATGGAACCACATGTGTAATACATAATAGAAATGAAGATGTTTTCGTGTCCATATAAAAACGAAGCATGTATTTCATCCCTAAAACATAACAGTGTGAAAATAGGGGCTATGAGAACTCACCGAGACTGCGATGGCAAAAACTAGCGTAAAAAGCTATTTAGCGTACGAACGGGTGGATGATGCGTCGAGTGAGATTAATCGAGTCCTAAACGATAATAAGGACTTAATATTTCTAATATATGATGATATATGTATTTGTAGATTTTTATGTCTTAAATCACCCAACATTACAAGTTTATAAATAATATTCGCTTAAAACGTCAAGTTTATATATATATAATTTTCCAGTTTTTTCGGAGGTTTTTCGGCCTACTTTGAGGCTGTTTTTAACCAAGCTCCAAAATGTTTTAGGCTTTGGTTTTCTAGGACATTAAACTAATATATACAAAGGATTTTTAGAATCAAAGAACGGCCATTTTTCGAGATGTTTAGGTTGGTGAAAAAGCTCGTTAAAAACCCTATGTTGGCCATTTTTGAGCTGTCAAACTTTCGGTTTCCCAAATAATTTCTGGAGGTCTTAAAGTCCAAAATAAATTATGAAAAATTCCAGATCTATAGTTACGACATAGATCTAACGTTTGAGACAAGAATCAACTCATTTCTTTGAGTTATGAATTAGTTATGATTTTTCAAAGTCGATATAAATTTTCTGACGAAAATCCATAGTTTTATAAACTTGAAACAACTTATGATTCTTGTTGTTTATTTAAAGACTACTTGTATAAAAGTTATAAAAGTTATAAAAACACATATATATCACATGTTTTCATACTATTAACACTTTTATAATGTGTTCATATATTCATAAACACATTTAAAGAAACAACTTAAAAATGAAAACTAGAAACTTATAAACTTGAGTTTTTATGAAACTTGTTGTTGTAGGTGATTATATATATTATGCATGACTTATATAAACACAAATATAAGATGATATAAGCTAGTATATACTTACTTTGATGTATTATAGGAATGAAAATGAGTAGAAGTTGAAACTCTTGGAAGATTTCACCCAAAAACACTTGAAAAGTGCAAGAATATGAAAGTTGCACAAATTTCTCTTTGTGAAGGCCTTGTGGCCGGTTTTGAAGAGAGGAAGAAAGAAGAGATTTTGCTTTGAAGGTGTGAAGAAAATGAAAGGGATTAGGGTCTTATTTATAGAGGTGAAAAAGGTGGTGAAATGATGAAAATAGTGAAAAATCTTGGATGAAATTAAAGAGGAGGATTTGATGTAGAAATGTTGAGTAAAAAATTTATTTCATAGGTCCTTTTAGTCATTCCTTTGGCCGGCCTATAAGGGGTATTTTTTATGTATTTTTACTTTTTTTTATTTTGTATAAAAGTATTTAGAAATGTATTCTTGTATTTCCCTTTTCTTGTAAATTCAAAAATACTTTTGAATGCATTGTTTTAATGAATTGTTTTAGTCTTGCATAATTAATATTAAGTAATTGTATTAGTGTATGATTAGTGTCACTAATCATAATTTAATTATGTACTTAGTTGAATTAATCCCTCATATCGTAAATTGATCAGATTAATTGATTTCCCGATTCATCGCACCGATGAATTTGATTCTAATTGAGTTGAATTTTCTAATAAACCTTGTTAATCACTTGATTAATTTCTAAGGACCACTGATTAGGCTATAATTGACTATTAAATATAGATTAGGTCATTGTTGCTAACCTGGTTTAGTGCCGGATGTTGCAACAAATGAACTATTCACCTGGTTACTCGAAGCTTCAGTTCCCTATCACACATGGCTCAGACTCAGAGCACTATATCTGGAGCTCTGTACCTAACTCTGGTCGCCCGATCTCTGACTCTGGGTCAGTCCCCTCAGCCTCTGATCTCTACCCCTATCTCGATCTTTGTCCTTCCACCGTCTCGAACTCTAACTCGGGAATTGCCAATGATCAGGCTGTCGGTGTCTTGGGGTATCTCTGGGATATCTCCAATAATTCGAGGACTGCTCAGATTCCCCATGAGTTGTCGCTATGAGGGCGGCTGCTCTCTCTATTTCTCTACCTCCTGCTCTCTCATATGGGCCATCTTTAGTGTTGTGGCACAGGTAGGGGTGTCATATCATCACACAATCTCTCGAATATCAAATCACAATCCATCAATAAATGCATCAACCTTCCGCCGCTCAGTATCGATGTGCTAAGTCGCAAACTGTGAATACTTGTTAAATATGTCAACATACTGCTGCACAGTCATATCACCCTACTGTAGATGAAGAAATTGGCACTCCATCTCTAGCTTCTCATCTTTGGGAATGTATTGCAACTCAAACACTACCCGTAACTGATCACAGGTCATCACATATGTCGCAGATGGTGTCATAGATGACTCAATGGACTTCCCCCACTTGGAAGCCTCGTCTCTCAATTGATAAGTAGCGTAGAACACTATATCCTTCGGGTCCACATGCATGACCCGAAAGGCTGCATCAATATTTCTCTCCCATGCGATGGCTACACCCGGCTCGCCTTTGCTTGAAGGAACCGTTGAGGTTGTAGGCAATGTGTTCCTTTGGCCTGGATTACTTCGATCAATTTGATCCACAGTGTCCATGCATAGTTATGATGGCGGTTGTAGGCAACATTGTGGAAGATGCAGAGGAAACGGAGATTGGCACGATCTGTACTTGTGGCTTTAACTGTTAGGAATCGGTAAAAGAATGGAGTATATGTAATACCACGGTCCTAACAGACGTCTTTTGTAAAATTGAGATGCCTTTTCCAAGGGTCTGTCATACCCAAATTGATGGAATTCTCGACAAATTTGTTCCTCAGATTGCTCTTCGTCATATTCGGGTTTGCCTGGAAAATCACTTCGGTGAGGAAGCTGCAGGATGTGCCTGAATGTTTGGAATGGGATTTCCATAGAGTAGTGTTCAATGTCTCCCACAATATGCTCATTTTCAGGGTCTGGATGGTAGGTAAGGGTGTTCCAGAATTGATGGAGATATACTTGGGGTGGTAGGGGTCTTGGGCGGCTAGTTAGGGCATATGAGATTCTGTGGGCCAACAGGATTTCCTCGACAACTCGGTTTGACAGACGGAGGTCTGGGTATTCTTTGGTTTTTTTTAAGAAGGCTGAGTCAATAAGGAAGTTGTTGGGTTTTATCTCGAGCCATAATTGATTGGAAAAAATTTGCTCCGAGGCTCGAGGAGGGTGGGCAACTAATCTTGAGTGAGTTCTTTGTCAGATTGATGGTTAGGAACAGAGTGTTGAGGGCTTGGTGGAGGTACATTTTCTCCTGAATGAGAGTGAGAGGCCATTGTACCTTACAGATAGTTGAAACTTAGACATACATTTCCATAATTAGATTCGGCTTATTTAAAGATGTTTCATGTGTTAGGCGTTAGATAGAATGACTCTGATTTGTTAAAGGGCTTGTACAGACAAGTTCTCAATAAGAAAATTCATCTGTATAACCAAAGTCATCAACACCAGTCTCAACTTAGATTAATTCAAGTGAAACATCCTATAGACATGACTTAAAACTTTTGAACAACTGAGCTCAACACTTAGTTTCCAGACTTAGAAAAATAAGGTCCAACTATCGGATATAGAGTCATCCGAGAGTTGTAACTCTCGGATGATCCTTTAATCGAGAGTTTCCTTAAAAAATTGAAGTATAAATACTGAAGACCTTTGGAAAGTTGTGGGTACAATGGTATCTAAGAGTTGTAACTCTCGGATCACACTGTAATCGAGAAAGGACTTAGAAAAACTTAGATTTGTTTATCAACATGGTTAACTCTTGATTAATGCTTTGCCGAGAGTTGTAACTCTCGGGTATAACATCAGCCGCAAGTTATACTTAAAAAAATTTGGCATTTGACCACATGGTGTGACTTGCGGTAGAAGTGTTAACCGAGAGTTATAAATCTCGGTTTAAGCTCTGATCGCAAGTTGTACATAGAAAGTTTTAAAAGCCATAAGGTGCTAGTTGTGCACGAGAGTTATAATTCTTGAGCATTACAGACACTTAAAAAAATTTGACCCCTCTTTTTCAAAACACTTCTTTACTCGAGAGATGTAACTCTTGGTTAAAGTGAGTTAACACTTAGAAAAATTTTGGTTTCACACAAACTCACAAACAACTTTCATTTGACCATTATGGATCAAAAAGTGAGTTTTTGAAGAAATGAAGGTCTCTTTCTGTCGAAGAAACTCGACTTTTAAGACGATATTTGGTCATTTCAAATCAGTTTTAAGTGCAATGTCTCAAAGGAAAAAGAATATTAATGCATAAAAACATGAATAAGACTCACTTTGTTACATGAAATCCATTTAAACACTTCAGAGAATCAGATTGAGGATGAAACAGTTGATGAGGGTTTTAGAATGACGAAGATGATGAACAGGGCTGGAAAAGAAAAACGAAGGGGGGGGGGGTCGGATTTTATATATTTTCAAAACCGGTTCCCCCCAACTCGGTAGGGGGAACCCGACCCATAAACAAAAAAAGAATTTTGGATTTTTTGTAATATGAAAATAAAATAAAATAAAGGAAAATAAAATAAAAAAGAAATATTTTTGTCATTTTATAAAAAATAAAATAAATTAAAGATTAAGAACAAATAAAGAAAAGAAAAATCTTTTTGGCTTTTTTTTTATAAAGAATATAAGACTAACATTAAAATGAACAAAAAAAATTGACACACACCAAATTAAAAGAAATTAAACATAGACACATACTATTAAATAAACACAAAACACACCAAAATAAACTAATTCTCCTCCTCCGAGTGTGCATAATGAAACACGAAAAACACTCAGGAAACTTACTTTGATGCGTCCCGATCGAACATGAACCAGAAAAAAAGTTGCACATAGACTAGAATTACAATTAATAAACGCAGTACATAAATTATGAGATAATGTAACATTAAATAAAAGAAAATTTGTTTTTTGCGAAGGCATATAAACTTTGCAAAAATGTTACATTAAAAGTTAATTTATGTTGCTAAATTCAGCATGCCTAACTTGTTCACTAGAAATTTGAATCGTTTTTCATCTAAAGGTTTTGGGAACAAATCCGCTATCTGATTTTCTGTGCTTACAAAGTGTAATTCTACGGTACCTTCTTCAACATGGTATTTTATAAAATGGTACCAAATATCTATGTGTTTAGCACGAGAGTGTTGTACAGTGTTACCAGTAATGGCTATTGCACTCATTAAGTCGCAGTAGATTGGTGTGGTTTAGTTTGAAGCCATAGTCTCGGATTTGAGTGCACATCTAAGTAGTTGCGAGCAGTAGCTTGTGGCAGCAACATATTCGGCTTCTGCAGTGGACAAAGAAACGATGTACTATTTCTTTGATGCCTAACTTACCAATTTATCTCCAAGGAACTGGATATGACCTAACGTGCTTTTCCTGTCATGTTTACAACCTGCATGATCTACATATGAGTAAGTAGTTAGTTCAAAACTAGTTCCTTTCGGATACCATAGACCAAGGTCGGGCGTGCCTTTTAAAATATTGAAAGATTCGTTTAACAGCAACCAAGTGTGACTCTTTGGGACTCATCTTGAAAGCGAGCACACAGACATGTAGCGAACATGATATCCTGTCTACTTGCGGTTAAATAAAGTAGGGAACCAATCATTCCTCGATAAGTCGTGATGTCAATGGATTTACCCATTGGATCGGCATCAGGCTCTGAGAAATCGACATGGGAGTTTTCCAAGAAGAGCAATTTTCCATCTTAAATCTCTTTAGGAGATCATGGATGTACTTTGAATGATTTATGAGAATCCCATCAGGAAGTTGTTTGACTTGTAATCCGAGGAAAAATTCATTTTCCCCATCATACTCATCTCCAACCTCGATTCCATGAGTTTTGAAAATTCTTTACAGAATGAAGGTTTTGTAGACCCGAATATGATGTCATCTACATAAATTTGAACGAGTAGAATGTCATTCCCTTTATGTTGTATGAACAAGGTTGTATCAACCGTACCTTTGGAGACGCCATAATCGAGTAGGAATTCGATTAAACTTTCATACCATGCCGGAGGTGCTTGTTTTAAACCGTATAGGGCTTTGTCGAGAGCATAGACATATGATGGTCTAGAATCATCGACAAATCCTTCAGGTTGGTCCACGTAAACCTCCTCTTTTAAAATTCAGTTTAGAAAAGCAGTTTTCACGTCCATTTGGTAGATAGTGAAGTCCTTATGAGCCGCGTATGGCAGGAAAATGCGAATTGCTTCATGTCTAGCTACTGGTATAAACGTCTCATCGTAGTCCATCCGTTCTTGCTGGCGGTATCCCTTAGCCACTAGTCTAGCTTTAGTGCGGATGACAATTTCGTTCTCGTCTCGTTTATTCTTTAAGATGCATTTGGTGCAAATGATGGATCTATCCTTTGGTCGTGGGACTAATCCCCAGACGAGTAATCTTTTGCATTAATGAAGCTCATCATGCATAGCATTCACCCAGTCTGGATCTTGTAAGGCTTCAACAGTTGTTGAAGGTTCGATCTTGCTTAAGAATGCAGCGTACATGCATTCTTCATTGGTGGCACGTCCGGTTCGAACCGGAGCATAGTTATCACCATTGATCCGAGATTCGAGATGGGATAAAGTCCACCTTCTCATAAGCGAAACGAGTTCGTCTGCTGATTATGGTGATTCAGTGAGTATTGCATCAGTTAGTTGAACATCGGCCATTGTTGACACAGAATATTTCAGAATCACTTCTAGATTCGGGTTAAGGACAGTAACACCGGTCGAAGTTTTGGGAGAGGGTGGTGTGTAGTCAGTTGGTACATGCTCAATTTGATCCGTATTGACTGAGCTTTGGTTGACTTCATTTGTATCTACATTAGATATAGAAGTAGAGCTATAGTTAGGAATTGGATAGAGAAATATAAATAAAATCTTTAAGTGTAAGTCATCTTGGCTGTTTAAGATGCTAGGCGTTGATGCAGATTGTGTCTGAAGAGGTTCAGACAGGTGCATAGGAACCGGTTCTGAACTGATTTGTTTAGAAGCACTCTCGGACTCAACTAAGTCATCGAATGTGATGTTCACACTGTCATTAACTGTCTTGGTACGCTTGTTGAACACCCGATATGAAGAAGAGTTCTTGGAGTATCCAATGAAAACCGTTTCGTCTCCTTTTGCGTCGAACTTACTGAGATTATCTTTATCATTTAGAATGAAACACCTTCAACAAAAGAAACAAATGTGTTTGACATTAGGTGCACGTTTATTAATAATCTCATAGGGTGTTTTACCAAACCGTTTATTAATGGTGGATCGATTTTGGGTGTAACACAGTGTCCACAGCTTCAGCCCAAAAGTGCAGAGGTAGCTTCAAGTATGTAATCATTGATTTGGCTTTTTTAACAAGGGTCTGATTCAGTCGTTCCACAACACCGTTCTGTTGTGGGGTTCTGGCAGCGGAATATTGTTGGGTTATACAGACGGAGTCTAGGAATGTGGATAACTCCTTGTTCTTGAACTCTGTACCGTTGTCCGTGCGGATGGCTTGGGCTTGAAGTTGAAGAGTAACTTGAGTCAATTTCAAGAAAGAAATGATCATGTCGGGTGTCTCGTCCTTCATTCATAGAAAATTTACCCAGATATATCTTGAGTAGTCGTCGACCATCACTAAGATGTACTTCTTAGCATTGATGCTCTAAATGCGCATTGGACCACAAATACTTGTGGATTAACTCTAGTGGTTTTGTAGTGTTTGGCACTTGTTTTGGTTTGTGTGAAGCTTTCTTGATTACTCTCTTTTCATAGGCTGCACACAGTTGATCTTTGTCGAACTTCAGATCCGATGGGCCTCGAACAAGACAATTTGCCGCAAGTTTGGTTACGTTTTTGAAATTCAAATGAGAGAATCTTTTGTTCCATAACCAGGACTATTAAGATGACGCTTTTGATAGAAGGCAAATCAATTTTTTCACTTTGACTTTGGATAGGTCGATGGTGTACAGATTTCAGCATCGAGTGCCGGTGAGAATTTCTTTTCTCATTAGAGATCGAATGTTGCATCTTGTGGCTTTGGACGATACCTCATGTCCTTTATTTCAAAGTTGGCCAATACTGAATAGATTGTCACCAAGACCTTGGACATAAGAGACTCGTGTAATTTTAAGATTGTCCATTTCGAGATCCCCAAAACCACGAATTTAAGCAAATCCATCGTTGCCTAATTTCAAAGACCCACCGTCAAACGTTGTGAAGTTGGAGAGAAGTTCTTTTATTCCAGTCAGGTGCCGGTAGCATCCAGAGTCGAGTATCCACACACTGTTTTCCTGAAAGCAAAAGTCTGATAAGTGTGTGTTGAAATTGAAGATCGGGTCTTGAACTTATTGTTCAAGAACAATTCGAGTGAAGTACGTGTCCTAATGCAAGGTGATTAGAAACCATCCCTACAAGATAGTTAAGTGACCTTTGGTACACAAACTGTATGATATTTGGGTCCTGACAGATTAACCTTTACGGTAAGGTTCTTAAGAACTAAACCGCCGTAGATCTTATATGATGTACACTTAATGCCTTTGTTAGCAGGAAGACAAGCCTTAAAAATATATACAGAATTGTATCTTATAGGTTTGTTAGGTTCCTTTTTAACCCTTTGTTTACGTTTCCAACGACGTTTATGTTTGAGTACACGAGCATAGTTTAACGATGTAGGCATAGACAAACCAAGTGGTGTTTTGGACAAATTAAACAACTGCTTAAACATATATTTATTTACGTTAATATCATTTGAAACATCACAATTATTCAAAGCAGTACTAGAATTAAAATCAACCACAGTTTTTTATTTCTTTACATTGGAAACACCAGAATTTGAAATAACAGTAATTGCTCCTGCATTCTTCAATTTTGATACCGTCGTTTGAGTTGTGCACTTTGGTTTTACTCGGTAGTCTGAAATGAAATGCACACCTTTGTTAGCGTTAGCAGATTTAGACTCAAAAATCGTTTTGTGCGACTTTTGTTTATAAGAATTCTTATGAACAGTTCTTAATTTTGAGAATTTTAACAAGAATGAAGCAAAAATCTGAATGTTTTTTAAGATCAAATATACTTTCTTTCACGAATTTGTGATTAAATAGTATGATGTTCACCTGAAGGATTATAGTGTCAAACGAGATTTAACCACAAATAGTTCAGAATTTTCTAATTTAAAGATCAAATAGGGATGTTCTTTGAAGAACACGAAGAACAATCAAGAACTTAAACAATATTTCAGCAAAAATTTAAGAATTTTCATGCATATGATCGATTATCAGAAAAAAAAAAACACTTTAAAACCAACCTTATGGCTCTGATACCAATTGTAATTCCCAGATTATGCAAGCATTCGACATTTCTCATATATTCCCCAAGAACATCAAGAACATTAATATGAATAAGGTAATTAATACCTTAAAGAACAATGCATGCAAAGAAGAAAACCACAAAGTCTGCAAACTCACGTACGATTACAATGTTAAAAGATTACAAAGTAAAACCCTAAAACAATCTATTTATAAACAAATACTAGACATGGATCCAAATACAAAACCATAACCCATGGGTTGACCTTTTAGGTCTTTTAACCCATTTCCACAAAACATTGAATCCTTACAATTTAAGCACAAAACTAAGTATTGTTTATTACACTTTGAACATTGAAACTATCACAATTTATAGGTCTAACAGTTGGCCTTTGATTTTTTATATGTCGACGCACACAATGCATATACACACTTTGGTCTTAGGTTTTGCAGAAAAAGGATTCAAATGAAGGCGTACACACACACACACACACACACATATATGTAAACATTCTATGTCTGCCCAACTCAATACCCAATAATCCGAACCCGATATCATATTTTCAATATTAATATCCATTTAATCCATTTAATCTCATGATCTCATAAATATAATTATTCCACTAAAATTATAACCCGGTGCCACATAAATCGCAATCCCGACACTAATAAATCCACTAATTGGCATATTATTCGACCAACGAAATATAATTTATTTAATTATCCAGTTAAATAAATCCACATACCATGTCTGAAAACATGATGCTACAATTTATATCGAGGGACATGTATGTACAGTATCCAATGATGATTAAGGTAAGATTCAAAACTATTTAACTATATATGATGAACATATAAATCATATAACTATGAAGATAATAAAATTTAACTACTCTTGCCAAAACGGTGCAAGAAACAAAGATTTCTTTTTTTGGTATCACATTATTTCAAGCAAGTAACTTTGGACACCATCCGAATTATATTGGCACTCGGTTGATTGAATACTAGCTAGATTTAAAAAAAGTGCATTTTCTTCTTATGTGGTTGTGACACAACTATATCATTCAATTGCCTACGAAGATACAATATATATTGTAAATAAAAAATAGTGAATACCAAGATGTGCTTATCAGAATACAATAAACATTCTGATACTTACCCTAGGAGCCATACTATGATGGTATTATCGACCCATCCACCCATCATTAAATCTAGTATGCCAACCGACAACAAAGTGATTTAATACACATCCTTTCCAAAGACCCTCCGACTCTACAATGACATCAAACCATTTGGTAGGATCCTTCCATGCAATAATCTTCTTATATGTTGCTTGAGTAAGAGATGACTTTTTGAAATGATATTCTATTTACTCTTTAACAACATCAAAGTTTTTTACTTTCAATCTCTCTGCCTATATATAATCCTATTTATTTATAATTTTATCAAGAATTTTTGATGTTGAATCATATAAGGTTTAGTGTTTACCATTTCATTTGGATTTTTCTAAAGTGGTGCTGATGTTGTTGGTTGGACATGTATGTCCATAGTCTTAGGTAGTGTTCGGATTACATGATTTTAATATACCAGGATTCAAATATGACAGAATTTGAAAATGAAATGATTCAAAAGTGACAGGATTTGAATCATCTCATGTGTTTGGTTTGTAGGATTTCAAATTCAATTACTTGTAAAATCTTGGTTGTTTGCAAATGTGTCAAATGATATGAGTATAGCAGGTAGATGTACAAGAAGTAAGTTAGCATATGTTAAAAGGTGGGCAAGTTGTAGATAGATAGGGATAGGGTGGTAGGTAAGTAGGGTTGGGTGGGGTGGGTAGAGCTGTGCTGGGATGGGATGGGATGGGATGTGAAGGTGTAGTGTGGGATGGGTATGTATAGGTAGATGTGGGTAAGGTAGAATGGGTGAGGGTAGGATATAATGTGTATTTCGTGTGGGATGGGTGGGGGTGAGGTAGGTGGGTAGGTAGGGTTGGGTGAGAAGGGGTAGTATTGGGTGGGTATTTATATGTATATACATGAGGTAGGATGAGTGAGAGTAAAATATGATGTCTAGTTAGGTAGGGGTAGGGTGGGTAGGGATGGTAGGTAGAGGTGAGGTGGGGTGCTACGGTAAAGTATGGTACAATGGATTAGTGTAGGTAGGTAGTATTAGATATTTATCATTGTCGGGTATATGTTGGGTAGGGTAGGATGGGGTGAAATATGATGGAGTGGGTGGGATGGGGTAGGTGTTGGTAAGGTACAATAGGGTCAATAGGTATATAGGTAGGTGGTGGTTATGTTGAGGTAAGGGTAATACTGTCATTTGTTTGGAATTTTGAAATATAAAAATATGAGATCTATACTATACAAAATAAGAAAATCACTTGGAGTTTCTGGACCATGGATGGAAAAAAATCATTGGTCCAGATCAATGACGACTCATAATTATTTATGAGATGTCTCTTATACCCTTAATTAAAATCAATAATTATACCTATGCCATTTTTTTAAATCATATTCGCAAAGAAATGAGATTTAGGGTTTTCATCAAGCGTCCCCTCTCCTTGCAGCGTCTCCTCTCCATTTCCTCCTTACAGTAAGACGAAGATGCATTCTGGGTGTGGAGCTTAATGTTTAGGGTTTTCATCAATCCATCGGCTCTCCTTGGCATCGTCTCCTCTACATTTCCTCCTTACAGTTACAGGTGCGTGATGACTTTTAATTTACGATCGTGTTAATATATGTTGTTTCTTATTTGGATCTCTGAATCTGGGTGTGGAGCTTCATAAAGCTGGAAGCCATGGTAATGTATCCATCCTCAAGTCTCTGTTGGAAAGACATGTCTCTTGATTTCAAACGCTAGCAAGTATTTCCCTACAGTGATTGTTTATTCGTATTTAATTCCTTAACGTTTTTGTTTTTTGACCTTACATTTCCATCTGTTTCTTGTTTATCCCCAATTTTCATCATATTCATTTCTGTCTAATTTCTTGGGGAAGGGAATATACAATTGGTATAACGAGCAAAATTTCTTTGTGATACTTGTTATATGATGTGCATTTTAATTGTGGAGAAGCATTGCAATTGGTTCCCTATGTGTCCAGATTCCAAAATTTAAATGTCACACTAGCGACATGTTTTTAGATTCAATTCTGATTGTTTATGATTAATTTAATAATTAGAGCTCAAGATTTCAAATTTATAATCAATATATGGTCCTCATCATGTGAAATATGGATTACATTGTAATTTGTTTGCACATTATACGATATGATTAAGCCTCATTAGTGAAGAAAATATTATGTCCTGACTTTGACTGTTGTTTATCGAATCTTGATCAACTTGATTGGTTTCAGGAGAGGATTGTTAATCGTAAGTTCACACGAACACATATAATCTGTGTTTGCTTTTATTAAGCTCAGCCTTTTGCGAATAAAGATAAATTTGTTTATTTGTTGTTCCCGATCATTTAGAAACAGATTGACAAAATGTCTTCTGGGATTAAATGTATCTGACTTATTGTGATAGTCTCCCCCACATATCAAAGGTTAAATCTTTAAATTTGTTTTCAATTTTCTTTCTGAACAGGATTATGTGCCAACCATATTAGATAATTTCAGTGTGAATGTCGTTGTCAATGGCAGCACTAAAAATCTAGGCTTGCGGGACACTGCCGGTAACCTTCTGAAACATCATCTATCACTTTAACTTGAAGAAACTTTCATTTACTTCATCTGAGATTTGAATTTGACATTGTGTTGAACACTACTGGAAGGTTATAACATACTAAGACCATTGAGTTATCGTGCTGCTGATGTTTTCATTCTGGCGTTCTCTCTCATTAGTACGGCTAGCCATGAACTCCAAGAAGGTGAACCTCTCATTTTCACCTCCAAACTACTTAGAGCTACCACATGTTCTATGAAATCGATGGTTTTCATTTCTTTTCACATTGTTCTCAGTGCATTCCAGAATTGAAGCATTACGCTCCTGGAATTCCAATTGTCCTTGTTGGGTCCAAAGTCAGTTAGTTACCTATGAACATTATCTATTTTTCAGCTGTACAAATTGAGGTTCAGAATTTCTCCGAATCGATTTGTTTGAAATTCAAATTCTGAAAATGAATTCAAAACCAGATTCCAGAATTTAAATGTTACACTAACGACACGTTTTTTGATTCATTTCTGATTGTTTATGATTAATTTAATACTTAGAGCCCAATATTTCAAGTTTAGAATCAATGTATGGTCCTCATCATGTGAAATAGGGATTACGTTGTAATTTGTTTGCACATAATACGATATGATTAAGCCTCATTATTGAAGAAAATATTATGTCCTGACTTTGACTATTGTTTATCGAGTCTTGATCTACATGATTGGTTTCAGGAGAGGATTCTTAACCGTAAGTACACACGAACACATATAATCTGTGTTTGCTTTTGTTAAGCTCAACCTTTTGCGAATAATGATAAATTTGTTTATTTGGGGTTCCCGATCATTTAGAGACAGATTAAGAAATTGTCTTCTGGGATTAAATGTATCTGACTTATTGTGATAGTCTCCCCCACATATCAAAGGTTAAATCTTTAAATTTGTTTTCATTTTTCTTTCTGAACAGGATTATGTGCCTACCGTATTTGATAATTTCAGTGCGAATTTCGTTGTCAATGGCAGCACTGTGAACCTAGGCTTGTGGGACACTTCTGGTAACCTTCTGAAACATCATCTATCACTTTCACTTGAAGGAACTTTCAGTTACTTCTTTTGAGATTTGAATTTGACATTGTGTTGAGCAATGCTGGAAGGTTATAACAGACTAAGACCGTTGAGTTATCATGGTGCTAATGTTTTCATTCTGGCGCTCTCTCTCATTAATAAGGCTAGCTATGAAAACATCTCCTAGAAGGTGAAGCAATAATTTTCACCTTCAAATTGCTTATAGCTACCACATGTTCTACGAAATCGATGGTTTTCATTTCTTTTCACTTTGTTCTCAGTGGATTCCAGAATTGAAGCATTACGCTCCTGGAGTTCCAATTGCCCTTGTTGGGACCTAACTCGGATAGTTACCTATGAACATTATCTATTTTTCAGGTGTACCAATTGAGGTTTAGACTTTCTCCGGATCTGTTTCTTTGAATTTCAAATTCTGAAAACGAATTCAAGACAAGATTCTAGAATTTAAATGTAACACTAGTGACATGTTTTTTGATTCATTTTTGATTCTTTATTTTTAGTTTAATAATTAGAGCTCAAGATTTCATGTTTATAATCAATGTATGGTTCTCATCATGTGAAATAGGGATTACGTTGTAATTTGTTTGCACATTATATGATATGATTAAGCCTCATTACAGAAGAAAATATTATGTCCTTACGTTGACTATTGTTTATCGAATCTTGATCAACATGATTGGTTTCAGGAGAGGATTGTTAATTGTAAGTACATACGAACATATATAATCTGTGTTTGCTTTTATTAAGCTCAACCTTTTGCGAAAAAAGATAAATTTGTTTATTTGATGTTCCCGATCAGTTAGAGACAGATTGACAAAATGTCTTCTGGGATTAAATGTATCTTACTTATTGTGATAGTCTCCCCACATATCAAAGGTTAAATCTTTAAATTTGTTTTCATTTTTATTTCTGAACAGGATTATGTGCCAACCGTATTTGATAATTTCAGTGCGAATGTCGTTGTCAATGGCAGCACTGTCAATCTAGGCTTGTAAGACACTGCTGGTAACCTTCTGAAACATCATCTATCACTTTCACTTGAAGAAACTTTCATTTACTTCTTCTGAGATTTAAATTTGACATTGTGTTGAACACTACTGGAAGTTTATAACAGACTAAGACCGTTGAGTTATCGTGGTGCTGATGTATTCTTCTGGCGTTCTCTCTCATTAGTAAGGCTAGCTATGAAAACGTCTCCAAGAAGGTGAACCTCTCATTTACACCTCCAAATTACTTATGGCTACCACATGTTCTACGAAACCGATGGTTTTCATTTCTTTTCACTTTGTTCTCAGTGTATTCCAAGCATTACGCTCCTGGAGTTCCAATTGTCCTTGTTGGGACCAAAGTCGGTTAGTTACCTATGAACATTATATATTTTTCATCTGTACAAATTGAGGTTCAAAATTTCTCTTGGTTTCTTCGAATTTCAAATTCTAAAAATGAATTCAAAACCGAACCGAATTCGAATTAGAAATTTTTAGACTGATTCAATTTAGAAACTCGAATTCGGTTAAACCCAAACCAAACCGAAAATTTCAACCAAAAAAATGTTTTCCCTGCAAATTTAGAAAACAAGAAAAAATTAACATTTATTACAATTTCAATACACTAACATAATGATTTGCTTCAAAATAATTTATGAAAGTAATTAGCCTATTCTAATAGAGACTACAAACTTTTAAGAATGTAGAATAATATCCCCAAAATCACTACAATTTCTTCCCTAAATTAAATTTGCCTGACTTTTAAAAATACCCGTATATATTATATTCTTTTGATTTGATATAAAAGAGATAGCATGTTATCCTATTAATTGAAAAATCATGGACGAAATTTGCTACAAGTTGTTTTAAGAAAGTATTGTCTGGTATCCTATTAATTTAAAAAATACGAAATTTTATTAATTGAAAAAATCAAATACGAAATTTTATTACAGTTGTTTTAAAAAAGTATTTTAGCCATAAAATAAAAGAGACTTCAAACTTTTAGAATGAAAAATAATATCCCCAAAATCACTTCAACTTCCTCCCTTAAATAAATTTTTTTGACTTTATATATACCCATATATATTCTTTTGATTTAAAAACAATATCATGCCCATAAATAGAGCCGGTGACCATTTTCAATTACTGTCTTTTCTAAATCTATAAATACTGTTAAATCTGCATACATTCCTAAATTTCAAACTGCATACATTCTTTCATCTTCATCTTTAATTATGAATTCTCAAATTGTATTTTCTAATCTTAATGAAATCAATGGTGACAAGGATGATTGGCATATTAAAGTTCGGATTCATCTTATGTGGAATGTGACATACAGAAAAACACCCAATCAAGTGTCAAGTCTTGATATGATCCTGATGGACTCTAAGGTGATTATCAAATTTACTAATTTTTATCATTTTTTCTTATATTCTATAAACTAATATTCCATATTATTTCAGGGGAAAAAATTCACGCAACTGTGAAAAGAAAACTGATCCCACTCTACGAGGGCGTGTTGAAGGAAGGCACGTACGTTGAGATCTCCAATTTCGGTGTAGCTACGTATGGTGGAATGTATATGATGGTCTCCCATCACTTCAAAATTAATTTCTACCGTGGCACCCAAGTTCGTAGGTCAACGCCTTTTGAAGAAGAGGTCAATGCATACACCTGCATCCACTTTTCTGAAGTTATTGACCTCAAACATGACCAAAATGTTACGTCTGGTAATTAATATATTTCTATTCAATGTTTTAATACTTTATTTTTTCCTGAAATTAACCATTACTTTTTCTTACTTTTTATATAGACATCGTGGGTCAACTTGTGAAGAATGATGACTTTACTGTGGTTACTGAAAGTGGTGTTACCACCAAACAGATATAATAATCCTTCATGATGAATGGTACATACTTTTGTACTTCATATGTAATCTTTTTTTTTTATTTTGGTTTTCATTGATTTTGTAACTAAACCCTCAACTTTTTATATTCAATTGCTCTCTATGGGGTGAGTATGCATCAAAGGTCCACCGGTTTCTAAATCAAAACAAAGATTCCAATGAACCCATCATCTTAATGATTGAAGTGGCAAAAAATGAAGACGTGGAAAGGTAATATATATACACTCATCTTTTACTAAGCAATATTACACAGGTCAACCACAGGTGGGAAACTCCCTATTTGGAACCCGTGTATGGATTTCATGGCAAGGTAACGTTTAGTTATTACAATGAAATTTCAAAATCTGCAATATGATCTACTGGTTTGTATAATATAAGTTACTGGTTTAGAACTGAACCATTTTAATTAAACATTAATTTTTCTAACTTTTTTATTACTTATTTGTATAAATAAGTTATTGCATATAAGTTAATGATTTCATTCTTAAATCTTTTATCTATATGTATACTATCAAAGTTACTGCTTTAGGACTGAACCAGTTTAATTAACCATTATTTTTTCTTACTTTTATCTTACTTATTTGTATAATATATGTTACTGTAGACAAGTTACTGATTTTTTTCTTAAATCTTTTATCTATATGTATACTATCAAGGCTATATGTATGCTATCAAAGTTACTGGTTTAGAATTGAACCAGTTTAATTATGAATTACTTTTTTCTTACTCATTTGTATAATATAAGTTACTGACTTTGGCCTGAAATCTTTTATCTATATGTATACTATCAAAGTTACTGGTTTAGAACTAAACCAGTTTAATTAACATTATATTTTTTCATACTTTTTCCTTACTTATTTGTATAATATAATTTAGGGATAATTGCGCAAAAAACCACCAACTTGTCAGTTTTTTGTGATTAAACCCCAAACCATTTTCCATTGCATAAAAAACCTCGAACTAACTAAAAATCAGTAAATCAAGGTTTTATCAATGGGTAACCGGTTGAAACCGGTTTTTAAATCCTACGTGAACCGGGAAATAACTTACGTGACATAAATTATAATTGTTGAAACTGGTTGCCAAGTATTACACATCATTTAAACCCCCGTTGATGATGTATTCCCGTTTAAAAAGTACAATTAAAAATTATCAACGGGGTTTAAATGATGTGTAATTATTGGCAAACGGTTTCAACAATTAAAATTTATTCCACGTAGGTTATTTACCGGTCCACGTAGGATTAATAGCTGGTTTGAACCGGTTACCCATTAATGAAACCTTAATTTACGAACTTTTAGTTAGTTCGGGGTTTTCTATGCAACGAAAAATGGTTTGAGGTTTTAATCACAAAAACCCGATAAGTTTGGGGTTTTTTACGCAGTTATCCATATAATTTACTGCATAGACGTTACTGATTTTTTATACACCTAAAACACAGTATTTTTCAATTGTATGAATTTTTTTTATAGGTTGATGCCAATGAAAATACATCAACTTGTGTTAAATCTTCATGAAGTGGTGTTAAATTGTCATCAAACACTGTGGTCACTAGGCCCGTTGACTACTATTTGGAGTATCCCGTCAAAACACTGGATGAATTGCATAACATTGAAACGGTATACTTACTTTAAAAAAATCATCCTTTTAATATTACTATACTTTGCTGTTATGTATTATAGTTGGAATCTAACGATCTCTGTTTTTTTTTCTTTAGAAAAATAGAGTATGGGATGTGTAGTACTTGTGAGGGTTATTAAGGTCTTGAACGATGATGGGTGGTTCTACTTTGCATGCAGTTAGTGTGGTAAGAAGGTTGAGGAGAGGTTTCCAGTCGTAAATGATGTTTTGGAGTATGATTGCTCTGACTGCCACATTGTAACAAATGTTGACAAAAAGTATGAATAGTTTACCTGATTATATTTGTTGATCCATTTTTACATGACTTCTACATATTTATTCAATTGTTTTAACCTTCTAATAAACATCAGGATCCAGACAGTTATTCATGTGTAAGATGATACCGGTTCGAATTTGTTTGTGCTCTGTGATAGACAACTAACAAAGCTACTGAACACCACCTCTGCGTGGATGACCAACAAGCTTAGGGTTCAATTTTTTCATCCACAATACCTTTGCATTTTTCATTACTATTTAAATACTTTATGGGTTCATTCTTGTAATATTTTTTTGTTCATGACAGGTCGGAGATCCTTTTTTGCCTCCCGATGAATTCAATTCGTTGATTGAGAAAATGGAGGCCTTTAATATTAAAGTTGGCAATTGGAACATAAATAACGATCATGTGGGGTTCACTGTGCATAAACTAAATGATGATCCAGAAATTATTAAGGCTGTCGAAGAAAAGAAGAAGCAATTGATGTCGGCAGATGGAGATAACTTGGATGGCGTTGAAGATGCAACCCCCACTAGCAAGGTATTAACTTTATACCTGATAACTTTGTTAATATATGACTGCAAAATATATTTTATGTTATTTCATGTTAAAACTTTTCTGCAAGTCTTTGTTTTCACCGTGCCTTTGTTTTCTTGAGAATGTAACATGGGATTGAAAAAAAAAATACAGCTGTGATGCATAACAAAATAATTTTTATGCAAGAATAATTTGAATTATTTTCTTATTTGTAATTCTGCCATTCTGGTTGTGGTCAAGCAAGTCAACATGTTGTGGAAAGTGGTGTTGACCTCTAAACCAAAGTCAACACTGTGTGGAGGCTGACTTGAGTATCAATTGTAGTTCTTATATATGTATTTTATTCAAAGTGTTTCTAAAATGGAGAAGAGTTTGTATAAAATGAGAATTAACCGGAAAGGAAAAAATCATGACAAATAATTTCCGGTAACATATAAGAAATTGTAATGATCTAACATGTCTAATTTATGAAAGTAGATATATATGTTTAATGCATTTATCACCTGACACGTGTGATCTATATGTTACATTTATTTTGACGTATGTCGTAATATTATTTTTAGGTTAGTCATATGAGTTAGTGATATCTTCTTAATGCATCTATGGTTTTTGCTACTGGTAGGTTTCATATCTGCTTCATTGTGTGAAAACTTGGCTTGGTGAAATCCTTGTAATGATGCTAAAATGTTAATATTCTATGCAGTCAATCAATTCTTCTTTCTACACATGTTTTCTTTGGAGCTTACTATTGTTGAAAGCACAAATGTTATATAATTATTTCTTTAAGTTCAGGTCCACGTTAGATGAGAGTGTCACTCCACCGACGTTTCCCATAAACCTTAACTTCAATGAGGGTAGTAAGAGGAAGAACGGAGCAGATTAGATGGTGCAACAAATAACTCGACGTCCAAAAAAGCACGTTAATGCCTTCTTTGTCACCCCTCGATTCATGGCATAGTATTTATCTGGTTTTTCTTTATCTTATTTCGTAAAACGATTATGTTTGTTGATTTGCTTTTTGATCTTGGTTTTTCATACTTTTTACTTCAACGGTTCCATCGGTGTTTATGACTTTTTCAACAATGTGTTGGTTAATTGTTGGTTTTTTAAATTATAATTAGAATCGAGGTTTCGCTATATAACAGTCTTTGTTGCCTAATTTTGATATGTCACTTTTGCATTTTCATTTTGTGTAGTTATTTAAGTTGTTTCCTAATATATGATTGCAAATCACATATTTTTAAGACTGAATATTGGTTGGATCTGGTTTCTAATCTGATTTGCATCACAGAGGCAACTGATCTGACATTATTTTGCCTATGTGTTTAGATTTTTAAGGGCTGATTTTTGCAATGGTCCTTTAATTTTTTGGATTTTTTTGCTGTTTCTGGTTTGATGGTTTGGATATGGGGCTATAATGGATGTTGTTGGTTCAAGATTGCAATGCTTGCTGGTTGAGGTGGTTGCAGCAGGGGCAAATTTATTCTTGTTATGGTTTCTGACTTCTGGTCGCTATTATGCTTTGTGTCATGGCCAAAGTCATGGCTGCCTGTTTTGGCTTCTGATTCATGGTCAATGGTCAAGTGCTTTGGATTCTGAGTTTTATATCTGGGTTTGTCTATTATGTTTTGGCCTCTGTTTGGGTGGATTCTGATCTGAATGGTGGCTGCTATGCGCATAGTTTTCGAGGCTGCTGGTGCATGTGCAAGCCTGATAAGATCATGCAAAGTTGCTACTTGTTTCTTCTAATTTTTGAGTTGCATTTGTATGGCTGGTTTCCTGCGTTCGTCCTTTGTGCTTGCTGCTGTTCCTATTCTGTCCAGATTCAAGACCAAGGTTGCAAGTTGAATTGGTATTGCTTTAAGGCTGCAAAATGGCCTTTGGATTGTCTTGATATGCAAATGGATCTAAGGTGGAAAGGTTGCTGGATGCTCCATGTTTGTTGTTGTTTTAAAGACTGCAGAGTACAAGCGCATCGAGAGCTACATTTGGGGACTCGCCCCTCAAATTCAAGGCAATGTCACTGCCTCCAACCCAACCACCATTCAGGACGCCATTTGAATGGCCAACAACCTTATGGATCAAGTGTCTCGGAGAAACGAGGCCAAAGCTAGGGAAAACAAGAGAAAATGGGAGGACAAGTCTGGGAAGAAATCGGACTCTCATACAAGAAGCCAGAAACCATCAAGGCTTACGTAGCTGGAGTCGAGACAAGGAAAGGCTACACAGGAACAAATCCTTTCTGCACCCAATGCACCTATCATCACAACAAGGGTCCCTGCCCAAACCCTTGTGGAAAGTGCAAACGTCTTGGTCATTTGGCCAAGGACTGTAAATTTGGTACCCCGGGTAACAACGACGGCGATCAGAGAGGCTGCTATGAGTGTGGAGCTGCTGGGCACTTCAGGAGTGAGTGCCCGAGGTTGAAAAATGGTGGAGGAGCTCAGGGGAGAGCTTTTGTATTGGGAGCAGGTGACGCTCGTCAGGATCCCCATGTGGTATCAGGTACGTTTCTTTTAAATGACATTTATGCTTACGTACTCTTTGATACTTGGGCTGATAGGAGCTTTATATATGATAATTTTAGTAGGCAATTGAATGCCACTCCTTTTCCCTTAGACAACTCTTATACTATAGAGCTAGCTGACGGCAAAATAATAAAGACAAGTAGTATTATTAAGGAATGCACTCTGAAGCTGGCAGATCATCCCTATAAGATAGACTTGATGCCTATAGAACTCGAAAGTTTTGATGTGGTAGTTGGTATGGATTGGTTGTCACACTATCATGCCGAGATTTTATGCGGTAAGAAAGTGGTACGGATACCACTCCACAAGACGAAGGTCCTGACAGTCCACGGGGAAAGAAAGAACCGTCAGCTGAATGTTATATCCGGCCTAAGGACATTAAAGTGACTTAGGATAGGTTGCCATGCAGTATTAGTACAGATTGCAGAAAAAGAGTCGAAGGAGACACAACTCAAGGATATTCCAGTGGTTTGTAACTATCCGAAGGTCTTCCCGGAAGATTTGCCTGGGCTTCCGCCAGCTAGGCAAGTGGAGTTCCAAATAGACTTGGTGCTGGGAGCTACACCAGTCGCAAGAGCCCCATACAGACTCGCTCCTTCTGAAATGCAAGAGCTATCCAATCAACTACCAGAGTTGATGGATAAAGGATTCATTCGACCAAGTTTCTCACATTGAGGAGCTCCGGTCTTATTTGTGAAAAAGAAAGACGGATCTTTCAGAATGTGCATAGACTACCGAGAGCTAAATAAGTTAACGGTAAAGAACCGCTACCCCCTTCCCAGAATTGACAACCACTTTGACCAACTACAGGGATCTAGCTTATACTCTAAGATTGATCTGCGATCCAGTTATCATCAAGTGAAGGATCCGGAAGAAGACATTCCTAAGACAGCGTTCAGGACTCGTTATGGACATTACAAATTCCAGGTGATGCCATTCGGTTTGACGAACGCACCGGACGTATTCATGGACCTCATGAATCGAGTGTGTAAACCGTATTTGGACAAATTGTTAATAGTGTTCATAGACGATATCCTTATCTATTCAAGAAATAAGGAGGAGCACGAACAACATCTCAAGCTGATCTTGGAGTTGTTAGAGAAGTGTGAATTTTGGTTGCGAGAAGTTAAATTGCTTGGGCATGTGATCAAAAGTCAGGGAATCCAAGTTAACCCATCGAAAATCGAGGCCATAAAGAACTGGGCAACTCCTAGAACTCCCACGGAAATCTGCCAATTTCTAGGACTTGCCGGTTATTATAGGCGATTTATTTAAAACTTCTCAAAGATAGCAGGTTCCTTAACAGAACTGAGTCGAAAAGATGTAAAGTATAACTGGGGTGAAGAGCAGGAAAAGGCGTTTCAACAGTTAAAGCAAAGATTGTGTAGTGCACCAATTCTGTCCTTACCTGAAGGGATAGAAAACTTTGTGGTCTACTGTGACGCCTCACACAATGGATTAGGTTGTGTGCTCATGCAAAAGGATAAAATCATTGCTTACGCATCACGACAACTCAAAATCCACGAGGTGAACTATACGACTCATGACTTGGAGTTCGGAGCAGTGGTGTTTGCTCTCAAGATATGGAGGCACTACCTGTACGGAACTAAGTGCACGGTGTTTACAGACCATAAAAGCCTTCAGCATATTCTGAATCAGAAAGAGTTTAATATGAGGCAACATCATTGGGTGGAGCTGCTTAGCGATTACGACTGTGAGATTCGTTGTCATTCGGGTAAGGCAAATGTTGTAGCTGATGCCCTGAGCCGAAAGGAACGGGTTAAACCATTGAGAGTCCGAGCCTTGGTCATGACTATATAGTCAAACCTAAACTCTCAAGTCCGCGAGGCACAACAAGAAGCAGTCTAGGAGGGTAATCTACTGGATGAAGCCTTGAGAGGAATGGATAAGCAGTTTGAAATCAAGTCAGATGGATGTCGGTACTTCATGGGCAGAATTTGGCTACCAAAATTCGGAGGAGTAAGGAAGCTGGTCATGGAGGAAGGGCATAAAACAAGATATGCTATTCACCCAGGGTCAGATAAGATGTATCACGACTTGAAGGGAATGTACGGGTGGCCAAACATGAAGGCTGACATTTCTACATATGTCAGCAAGTGCGTAACGTGTTTGAAAGTTAAGGCTGAGCACCAGAAACCATCAGGATTGCTGGTGCAACCAGAAATACCCCAGTGGAAGTGGGAGAACATCACCAAGTTGCCAAAGACTCTGGAGGTTATGACACCATTTGGGTGATTGTGGATCGACTAACGAAGACCGCAAACTTCTTGCCAATCAAGGAGACTGATAAGATGGATAAGTTAACACGAATCTATTTTAAAGAAGTCGTCTCAAGGCATGGAGTGCTTGTATCAATTATATCGGATAGGGACAGCCGGTTCACATCAAGATTATGGCAATCATTGCAAGAGGCATTGGGTACACGCCTAGATATGAGCACAACCTATCACCCACAGACGGATGGTCAGAGTGAAAGGACAATTCAGACTTTGGAAGACATGCTAAGGGGATGCGTCATCGACTTTGACAAAAGTTGGGACAGGCACCCGCCATTAGTCGAGTTTTTCTATAACAACAGCTATCACTCGAGTATTAAGACCGCTCCATTCGAGGCACTCTATGCGCGAAAGTGTTGATCACCACTTTGTTGGGCTGAGGTAGGAGATAGTCAGATTACTAGACCTGAGATCACCCAGGAGACTATAGAAAAGATAGCCCAGATTCGGAACCAATTAAAGATCGCGCGGGATCGACAGAAAAGCTATGCCGATGTTCGACGGAAGGATTGGAATTTCAGGAGGGAGATCAAGTAATGTTGAAAGTCTCGCCTTGGAAAGGCGTAATCCGTTTTGGGAAACGAGGAAAACTCAATCCTCGTTATATCGGACCATTCAAGATCACTAAAAGAATTGGTCCGGTAGCTTACCGACTCGATCTGCCCCCAGAGCTTAGTAACGTTCATAAAACCTTCCACGTATCCAATCTTAAGAAGTGCCTGGATGATGAAACACTCGTTATACCCATGGACGAGCTGGAACTAGATGATAAGTTGAACTTCATTGAACAACCTGTGGAAATAATGGACCGAGAAGTCAAGAAACTAAAGCACAGCCGGATCCTGATAATAAAAGTAAGATGGAACTATAAGCGAGGTCCTGAGTTTACGAGGGAACACGAAGACCAATTCCAAGAAAAATACCCTCATCTGTTCTCAAATACTCAAGCAGTGGAGAACATGAGCTAATTTCGGGACGAAATTCCCTTAACAGGGGGAGACTGTAACATCTGGCAATAAACCAGGTTAGCAACAATGACCTAATCTGTATTTAATAGCCAATTATAACCTAATCAGTGGTCATTAGAAATTAATCAAGGTGATTAACAATGTTTATTAGAAAATTCAACTCAATTAGAATCAAATTCATCGGTGCGATGAATCGGGAAATCAATTAATCCGATCGATTTACGATATGAGGGATTAATTCAACTAAGTACATAATTAAATTATGATTAGTGATACTAATCATACACTAATACAATTACTTAACATTAATTATGCAAGACTAAATCAATTCATTAAAACAATGCATCCAAAAGTATTTATGAATTTTCAAGAAAACGGAAATACAAAAATATTTTTCTAAATACTTTTATACAAAAATAAAAAGAAAGAAAAATGAATTGGAAATACCTTAGAGGGCCGGCCATAGGTGTAGTACACCATGGTCCTTGATTTCAATTTTTTGTTTAGAACGCCATGCACCATCTACATCAAATCTTCCAACACCTCTCCCTTTCATTTTACCATTCTCTTTCAATTCAACCAAGTGTGCACTCAACCTCCACTTTGAAAGACCAAAAATCCTCTATAAATAGAGATCATTTCCATTCATTATCAACACACCAAAACTCTCTTTTCTCTCCTCTTGAATCCGGCTCCAACACACACACACACTACAAACATTTTTTCTTTTTAAGTGTTCTTCATTTTGTGCAAGTGTTCTTGGTGAAATCCTTCAAGATCCAACCTTCTTCACACTTGTATTCTTATATTTCACCAAAGTAAGTAAATACTAGCTTATTTCATCTTATATTTATGTTTATATAAGTGTTGCCTAATATATATAATCACCAACAACAACAACTTTCATAAAAACTCAAGTTTATAAATTTCTAGTTTTTGTTTTTAAGTTGTTTCTTCAAATGTGTTTATAAATATATAAACACATCATATAAGTGTAAATATTATGAAAACAAGTGATATATATGTGTTTTATAACTTTTATACAAGTAGTCTTTGAATAAACAACAAGAATCATAAGTTATTTCAAGTTTATAAACTACGGATTTTCGGCAGAAAATTTATATCGACTTTGAAAAATCATAACTATATCACAACTTAACAAAATGAGTTGATTCTTGTCTCAAAAGTTAGATCTATGTCTTAACTATAGATCTGGAAGTTTTCATAATTTATTTTGGAGTTTAAGACCTTCAGAAATTATTTGGGAAACCGAAAGTTTGACTGCTAAAAAATGACCAACATAGGGTTTTCAACAAGCTTTTTCCCCAACCTAAACATCTCAAAAAATGGTCTTTCTTGACTTTAAAAATTCTTTGTATATAGTAGTTTAATGTCCAACAAAACCAAAGCCTAAAACATTTTGGAGCTTGGTCAAAAACAACCTCAAAGTAGGCCGAAAAACCTTCGAAAAAGCTGGAAAATTATATATATATATATATATATATATATATAAACTTGACGTTTTAAGTGGATATTATTTATAAACTTGTAATGTTGGGTGATTTAAGACATAAAAAACTATAAATATATATATTTTCATATATTAGAGATATTAAGTCCCTATTATCAATTAGGACTCGATTAAACTCACCCGGTGCATCTCCCATCAACTTACGCTAAATAGCATTTTACGCTTGTTTTTGCCATCGCACTCACGGTGAGTCCTCATAGCCCCTATTTTCACACTGTTATGTTTTGGGGTTGAAATACATGCTTCGTTTTCATCTGGACACGAAAATAACTTCATTTCTATAATGTATTACACATGTGGTTCCATCAGCCCTTATATCATGAACCGTTAATTGCATTTATTTGTAAGCGCGAATATATTGTGGATAGATCTATCGGGAGTCATATCCCCCATTCGGGTTAGTTCGGCTCGGCTAACAGCGAGTGCATATATATTTAACACACGGTATTACGTATGGGAATACTGCACAGAGCAAACTCATTTTAATTAAGCTTCGGTTGCATGATGGTTTCTATGTAATACATACATGGAATTTATGATTTTATAAATTCAAACTCTACTGTTGTTGTCCATACAAGTCAGATTTACGTGTAAACCTATGAGCTCACCAACAATTTTTGTTGACGTATTTTAGCGTGTATTTTCAGCAAATTAAGGCAAGTATGTCACATCAGACGTTTTTTTCAAGCTTCCGCACCTAAGGAGTTGCATGCATTTTCAAAACTACCGGAGATTTAGCTGCATTATTTTGAATATTTTAATTATGTACCTAAATCTCTGTATTGTGCGAACTTCTTTTCTTCATATCAGTCTATGTATAACATTGCTATATTTTAAAGTTTTATCGATATATTTTGAAAACGTCCATATAGTGGTCGTTCGTTATGATTATGATTATGCTTCCGCGATGTCGCGCTTCGTTGCAAACGGGGGTAACGGGGTGTGACATTCCATTTCAGTCAGCAGATTGTAACATATAGTTTTGGATTAAATATAATACGTAGATCGTCAAAGGAAAGTAAATGTATTCATGCAAAAAGGTGTTGACTTTTTTATCCTAATGACCAACAGTGGTGAAGGCGTATCAGTATACATCAATAACAAGTATTATGTTGCTGGATTGTTGGTCAATCCCCTCGGTCATACTGTGAAGACCTTCCCTAACGGGGCAGTCCTCAGAGTCTAGGTCCCACAAATTGCAATACGATATCAACCATACTAAGATAGGGTATTTAATTGCGGAATTAAAAATTACATGTACATACAGATTAGGATTTAAGTTATACAGATTACATATTTCAAATTAAAGTTATAAAAGGGTAACATCTAATCTAGTCATTACATCATAGAATAATATTAAATCTACCCAAAATCCACAACAATTACTGTCTTCCAATCAGTACCGATAGGGTTTTGTTGTGTAGTGGTCTATGATACTTCTGTCTTGATCGTTAATAGACCTAAGAGCTAGGTCCAGCAGGTGACTTTCCTTTGCTTTTACCTGTAAAATTATAATGTAGCAACTGTAAGCAATGCTTAGTGAGTTTATAGATTTTCAATATTAACATGCGTGTCAAGCGGATCATCAGTCTTAGCGTGATATGTCTTGGCTGCCGCTACAGCCCTCATGATTGACATATAGAATCATAGAATTGGATGATGTTCAAGCCACACTCACGCTTAAATCGTGGGGATCAGCCACATACTGGGCTTGCTAACAGTAAGTCAATATGGCGGAACATCGGAGGTCATTACCAAGTCCATAAGAACTGGTGAAATAGCCAGGTCTAGAACAATAGACCATCAAGGCTAGTCAAGCTGAATAAATCTATCAAGTGTCTGATCATTAGTGAAAGTTTAAGTCATAGAAGTCATGATAGCAATGAATCATAAAGCAATGTCTGAAGAAATATTAAATGCAATATGAAATGATGATCAAATAGCTATCATGATCCACTGGGCAACACCAAACCATAGTGTGCACAGGTCTCAATCCAGCTGATACAATGAATGTCAATAAATCTAACATCAACAATATATCTCAACCGGAATTTAAACATGTTCAATCTGAATATCTATAACTCACTGGTCTGGGTCTTTATCAAACAGATATAAAATCTGCCACCTGAGTTATCTCAGGGTTTTACCTTTGTCAATTCTGTTCTCTGTCAGATCAACTCTTTGACCCGCTTTTAAATCTTTAAATCTTTATGTTCAGAATTTTACTGAACCTGTCTAGAATTGTATCATATAAATCTCATGTCAATATCATCATCATTATCATGGAATTTCATCATCTTTTGGTCATTAAAATCTTTAATTCTATCTGATTCTGATAACTTTATAGTTCATCAATCTTTTGTTTGCTCATATTCTTTATTCCTTTAAATTCTCCAAAAGTTATCTATTTAAATAGCAATATATATTTATATATATAATCATTTATTTAGCTAAAATATCAAAATATAATAATTGGATCTGGATCAATCCGGATTCGGATCCATCCGGACTGGGGACCCGGATTCGGATCAATCCGGATTGGGCACCATCCGAAATAGCATAACCCGAATTCGGATCATGACCCAACCGAATTTAAAAGGCATCCGAAATAGTATATCATCCGAAATTAGTACATAGGAACCTAATTAGGATTATCCGAAATTATGGGATCCGAAAAATAAGGCACCATCCGAATTCGGTCCTACCCGAATTCGGATCCCACATCTTCATATTTTTCCCAGATTTTGTTCTTTGTGTTCTTGGTGTTCTTGGTCACATTCATACGGATTTTTATCAAAATTCTCAAAAACCCGATTTATTCAACATGCAATGTAATACTTTGTTATATTATCATATTTAGATTGTTTTTATACTAATTTCCCTATTAATAACATCATATACTAATCAAAATCATCCAAAATCAATGTTTTTGGTCAAGAACATATTTTTGTTCAAAAATTCCGATTTCTAAATAATTTGAATGATCTAACCCAAAATCTTTGTTTCTATCACATTTAATTACTTCATTACATGATTATCTAACAAATTTGTACACATGCAACACAAAATTCATGATTTTAAATTCTTGTTTTCGGTTTTACACAAAACCGTACCATTCATACATATATTCTGAAATTAACTTGATAATTACCTCAAAATCTTTCCAATTTGATGATGTTTTGCAACTTCCTTGACTTAATCCTTCAATTGATTGCACAATATATAAATTTCTTGATGAATTGTTGAGATATCCGATTGTAGAGAGAGAGAGTAGAGAGAGAAAGTATTTGATGTTAATGATCTTAATTGATCACTAATGTTTGTTTTTATATATTAATTTGGTCATATTTGTCATTTAACCCACTAAACTTTTGTATTTTACATCTCTTTTAAATTTAATCATCTATAATTATTCATAACATATTGAAATTATTTAATTAAATAATTTCAAACTTAAATAAATTACATTATAAATAATGTAATAAAATTATATTATTATCTCGAAATCAATTATTACATGCTTGGCAAAAGTTAGGTTGTTACAGAATGGGCTCCACCACGCACAAACTTCGTCCCCGAAGTTAGCTATGTTCGAACAGACTGGGATAAGTAGCTTTCATAACATCTCTCGATTCCCAAGACTGATGCGAACCTTTGTGGTGTTTCCACTGGACGAGCACCATCTGTATCTCTTTATTCCGAAGGTTTTTTGTTTTCGAGTCCAGAATACACTCCGGCTCTTCAACCACTCTAAGCTTCTCATCAATCTGCAAGTTAACGTGTGGTATTTGAACCTCTCTTTCGTCTGCTAAGCTCTTTCTCAAATGACTGACATGGAATACAGGATGTATTCCAGATAAGTCCGCTGGCAGTTCAAGACGATAAGATTGATTTCCAATCTTTTCAACAATCTTGAACGGACCGATGAATCTTGGAGCTAGCTTGTTTCTTTTAATAAACCGCACCACATTCTTCATTGGAGATACTTTCAGCATCACCCAATCGTTAACTGCAAAACTGATTGATCTGTGCCGGTTATCGTAGTATGACTTCTGCCTACTTTGTGCTTCAAGAATATTCCTTCTGACAAGTTGAATCTTCTCATGAGTCAACTGTAGAAGGGCAGGTCCTGCTATTGGTGATTCACCTATTTCGCGCCAACAGGTGGGAGTTCTGCATTTTCTTCCATATAAAGCTTCAAAAGGAGCCATCTTGATCGTTGAATGATAACTGTTATTATACGAGAATTCGACCAACGGCAAGTGGTCATCCCAGTTACCACCTAGATCAAGAATGCAGGCACGAAGCATATCTTCAAGAGTAAGGATAGTACGCTCACTCTGGCCATCTGCATTGGGATGATAAGAAGTACTCATAGAGATCCGAGTACCCATCCCGTCTTGTAGAGCTTGCCAGAATCTTGATGTGAAACGACTATCATGATCAGATACGATAGACTTTGGCACACCGTGACGAGAAATAATTTCTGTGATATACAACTGTGCCAATCTATCAAGAGAGTATGTTTCTTTCATCGGTATGAAGTGAGCTGACTTCGTTAATCGGTCCACGACTACCCAGATGGAGTCATGCTGTCTTTTGGTTTTCGGCAACTTCGTGATGAAGTCCATTGTTATATGCTCCCACTTCCATTCGGGAACTGGTAGTGGTTGCATATCTCCAAAGGGCTTCTGATGTTCTGCCTTAACCATTTGACATATTCTGCAGCTTTCTACATAACGACCGATGTCTTTCTTCATTCCTGGCCACCAGTAGTTGTGGCTTTCAGATCAAAATACATCTTTGAGCTGCCAGGATGAACAGATAATTTGGACTGATGAGCTTCAGATAGAAGAGTGCTGCGAATTGAACCATACTTAGGAACCCAGATTCTGTTTCCCTTGAGACAGTGAAGTCGCAAATGATTCAGAGTTAGAAATTGTAATTGCCCTTTTAGATTTTCAAAACAGAGATTCTCTTCTTTCAGTGCTTCAGCTTGAGCAACTCTGATGTCTTCAATGAGATCAGAAGAGAATATAACCGGAGTTAGGGCATAGCAGCACTTTTCTGGATAAACTTTTCTACTCAAAGCATCCGCGACAACATTAGCTTTGCCGGGATGATATAGGATCTCGCAATCATAGTCCTTGATAAGCTCCAAGGACCGTCGCTGTTTCATGTTTAGATCCTTTTGAGTAAAGAGATGCTTGAGACTTTTATGATCGGTGTAAAGCTGACACCGAGTCCCATAAAGATAATGCCGCCAGATTTTCAAAGCAAAGGTAACGGCAGCCAACTCAAGATCATGAGTTGGTGCACTTTTCTCGTAATCCTTTAATTGCCTTGAAGCGTAGGCAATAACATTTCCTCTTTGCATGAGAACACATCCTAAACCAGTACCAGATGCGTCGCTGTAAACAACGAAATCATCATTGCCTTCTGGCAAGGCTAGGATTGGCGCTTGAATAAGCTTCTGTTTCAGAATGTCAAATGCCTCTTGCTGTTTATCGGACCACACGAAAGGAATATTCTTTCGTGTTAGCATTGTTAGAGGTACAGCAATCTTCGAGAAATCCTTTATGAATCGCCGATAATAACCGGCCAATCCAAGGAAACTTCTTATTTCGGAGGCATTGCGAGGCGTTTGCCATTTCTGAACGGCCTCGACTTTAGAAGGATCAACGGAAATCCCTTCGCCAGACACAACATGGCCAAGGAACTGAATCTATAAAAATCAAAGTAGAAATTCAAGTTCTGATGTAAATCAAAGAATACTTAGGAAATAGCTCGAGACATCTATAATAGAAATTATACCTGTCTGAGCCAAAATTCACACTTAGAGAATTTAGCGTAGAGTCTTTCTTTTCTTAATAACTCTAACAATTGCCGCAGATGAATAGAGTGATCAGCCTCCGTTTTGGAGTAAATCAGAATATCGTCTATGGATACGATAACTGATTTATCCAACATAGGTCTGCACACGCGATTCATGAGATCCATGAATGCCGCTGGTGCATTTGTCAAGCCAAACGGCATCACGAGAAATTCGTAATGACCGTATCTTGTACGGAAGGCTGTCTTTGGAACTTCCTCTTCTTTAACTTTTAATTGATGATACCCAGAAAGGAGATCAATTTTCGAGAAGTAGCTGGCTCCTTGTAGCTGATCAAATAGATCATCAATTCTGGGCAGAGGATACTTATTCTTTATTGTGACTTTGTTCAACTCGCGGTAATCAATGCACATTCGAAAAGTTCCGTCTTTCTTCTTAACGAATAAAACAGGTGCACCCGACGGAGATGAACTCGGTCGGATAAAACCCTTTTCTAACAGCTCTTGCAATTGCTTCGACATTTCCTGCATTTCTGCAGGTGCAACTCTGTAAGGAGCTTTTGCAATATGAGCCGCACCAGGAACTAAGTCAATTCCGAACTCAACTTGACGTTCTGGTGGCACTCCGGAAATGTCATCAGGGAATACGTCTGGGAACTCACAGACGATCGGGATATCAGATAAAGATTTCTTCTCAGAGTTAGATTCGGATAAGGCATAGCACAGATAGGATTCGTGAGCCTTAGATAAATATTTGTAAGCTTTTTCTATAGAAATGAAGCAGTGAGCACCTTTACGCTTCTCGCCTTTGATCTCCAATACTCGGCCGTCTGAGGACTTAATTCTGATGAGTCGGCGGTTGCAGACAATAGTAGCCTCTTTATTTATTACCCAGTCCATGCCGATGATGACGCCGAACTCTTTCAACGGAATAGGGATAAGGTCGAGGTTGAATACGATATTATCGACAAGCAGTGTGCTGTTTCGATAAACAGAATCAACCATAACATAATTGTTACTGGCTGTCTCAATATCAAGTACTACGGGAAGCTTTGATGGGGACTTATATAATCTTTGAGCAAAAGATGTCGATATGAAGGAATGACTAGCGCCAGAATCAAATAGTACGCGAGCAGGTATCGTATTTAACAGAAACGTACCGGTAACTACGTCAGGTGTTTCTCTCGCTTCTTCGGCCGTTATCTGAAACGCACGTGTCCTTGCGGTTGGTGTTGCAGCAGAACTCTTTACTGTAGACCCTCCAGCCGACGACTGTGACTGATAACGTTGCCCGCTTCGACACTGATACATAAAATTCCCTCTTTTCCCGCACTTTGCACATCCACGTCCCTGCTGTGGGCATTCTTCACTGCTGTGACCGATCATGTTACACGCGAAACAAGTAACGTCCTCTGGATTGCACAATCCCATGTGTGACTTTCTGCATCGCTTACAGAATCGTGGCTCGTTCGTAAGGGAATAAACTTGAGCTTTCGGCTGTGAACATTGCTGATGGAATTGTTGAGATTGTGACTTATTTGGCTTAAAGAATCTGCCAAATCGCTGTTTCTTCGGAGGAGACGGATTCATCGGGTTAGTAGACGGAGCATAGAGCTGATCGCCGTATTCTAAATAACCTCGCTCGATTTGTCTAGCTGCTTCTACCATTTCCAAGTAAGATTTGTATTTGATCGCGCTCATCGGATGTCGATATCTAGGATTTAGTCCTACACGAAATCTATTCAACTTTCTCTCTTCTGTAGCTACCTGATACGAGGAATAACCGCATAGTCGTGAGAATTCGTGTTCGTATTCGTCAACTGTCTTGGTTCCCTGAGTCAGCTGCATCAATTGAACTTCCATCTTATCTTGTTGATCGATCGGACAATATTTCGCATTGAACATATCTAGGAACTGGTTCCACTCTAAAGTCTGTATAACTTCTTCGCCATAAATACTTCTCTGGGTCTTCCACCAGGCTCGGGCAGCACCGACAAATAACGCGGACGCATAACTCACTTTCTTGGAGTCTAAGCAATCAGAAATTCTAAAGATCTCTTCTGTATGACAGATCCAATCCATCGCCTGAATTGGATTCACTGTACCCTCAAAGTTCAGGGCACCGCTTGCTTTAAAATCCTTAAACTGGCAGCCTTTTGGCTGAGCAATTTGGGTTTCGGGATTTGAGTTATCAGAATCAGATTCATTAGTCTGGACTTGCTTTTCTTTTCGCTTATTCTTTTTATCTTCCCGTCTTTTAGCTTCAGCCTCATCTCTGGCTTGAAACTGTTCTTGCATTGTCTTATTTTGTTGTTCTGAGTGTTGGGCTAATAGTTGTTGCATCATTTCAAACATTTGTTGTGGGGTCATGTTTGGTATGTCACCTGATCCTGACATCTTTTACTGAAAATTAAAATCAATTAACTATCAGTTTATAGACTTAGATCTATGTACCCTTTTTCCCATCCTAATAGTCTGTACATCCTATCTCAGTTCAAACCACCTAAATGATTGATACATATGTATTGTTTCAGTTTGAGACCAAGTATACTCATGTAATACTTGATTCACTCAAACTATGGGCTCTGATACCATCCTGTGAAGACCTTCCCTTACGTGGCAGTCCTCAGAGTCTAGGTCCCACAAATTGCAATACGATATCAACCATACTAAGATAGGGTAATTAATTGCGGAATTAAAAATTACATGTACATACAGATTAGGATTTAAGTTATACAGATTACATATTTCAAATTAAAGTTATAAAAGGGTAACATCTAATCTAGTCATTACATCATAGAATAATATTAAATCTACCCAAAATCCACAACAATTGCTGTCTTCCAATCAGTACCGATAGGGTTTTGTTATGTAGTGGTCTATGATACTTCTGTCTTGATCGTTAATAGACCTAAGAGCTAGGTCCAGCAGGTGACTTTCCTTTGCTTTTACCTGTAAAATTATAATGTAGCAACTGTAAGCAATGCTTAGTGAGTTTATAGATTTTCAATATTAACATGTGTGTCAAGCGGATCATCAGTCTTAGCGTGATATGTCTTGGCTGCCGCTACAGCCCTCATGATTGAGATATAGAATCATAGAATTGGATGATGTTCAAGCCACACTCACGCTTAAATCGTGGGGATCAGCCACATACTGGGCTAGCTACCAGTAAGTCAATATGGCAGAACATCGGAGGTCATTACCAAGTCCATAAGAACTGGTGAAATAGCCAGGTCTAGAACAATAGACCATCAAGGCTAGTCAAGCTGAATAAATCTATCAAGTGTCTGATCAATAGTGGAAGTTTAAGTCATAGAAGTCATGATATCATGATCCACTGGGCAACACCAAACCATAGTGTGCACAGGTCTCAATCCAGCTAATACAATGAATGTCAATAAATCTAACATCAACAATATATCTCAACCGAAATTTAAACATGTTCAATCTAAATATCTATAACTCACTGGTATGGGTCTTTATCAAACAGATTTAAAATCTGCCACCTGAGTTATCTCAGAGTTTTATCTTTGTCAATTCTGTTCTCTATCAAATCAAGTCATTGACCCGCTTTTAAATCTTTAAATCTTTATGTTCAGAATTTTACTGAACTTGTCCAGAATTGTATCATATAAATCTCATGTCAATATCATCATCATTATCATGGAATTTCATCATCTTTTGGTCATTAAAATCTTTAATTCTATCTGATTCTGATAACTTTATAGTTCATCAATCTTTTGTTTGCTCATATTCTTTATTCCTTTAAATTCTCCAAAAGTTATCTATTTAAATAGCAATATACATTTATATATATAATCATTTATTTAGCTAAAATATCAAAATATAATAATTGGATCTGGATCAATCCGGATTCGGATCCATCCGGACTGGGGACCCGGATTTGGATCAATCCGGATTGGGCACCATCCGAAATAGCATAACCCGAATTCGGATCATGACCCAACCGAATTTAAAAGGCATCCGAAATAGTATATCATCCGAAATTAGTACATAGGAACCGAATTAAGATCATCCGAAATTATGGGATCCGAAAAATAAGGCACCATCCGAATTCGGTCCTACCCGAATTCGGATCCCACATCTTCATATTTTTCCTAGATTTTGTTCTTGGTGTTCTTGGTCACATTCATACGGATTTTTATCAAAATTCTCAAAAACCCGATTTATTCAACATGCAATGTAATACTTTGTTATATTATCATATTTAGATTGTTTTTATACTAATTTCCCTATTAATAACATCATATACTAATCAAAATCATCCAAAATCAATGTTTTTGGTCAAGAACATATTTTTGTTCAAATATTCCGATTTCTAAATAATTTGAATGATCTAACCCAAAATCTTTGTTTCTATCACATTTAATTACTTCATTACATGATTATCTAACAAATTTGTACACATGCAACACAAAATTCATGATTTTAAATTCTTGTTTTCGGTTTTACACAAAACCGTACCATTCATACATATATTCTGAAATTAACTTGATAATTACCTCAAAATCTTTCCAATTTGATGATGTTTTGCAACTTCCTTGACTTAATCCTTCAATTGATTGCAGAATATATAAATTTCTTGATGAATTGTTGAGACATCCGATTGTAGAGAGAGAGAGTAGAGAGTGAAAGTATTTGATGTTAATGATCTTAATTGATCATTAATGTTTGTTTTTATATATTAATTTGGTCATATTTGTCATTTAACCCACTAAACTTTTGTATTTTACATCTCTTTTAAATTTAATCATCTATAATTATTCATAACATATTGAAATTATTTAATTAAATAATTTCAAACTTAAATAAATTACATTATAAATAATGTAATAAAATTATATTATTATCTCGAAATCAATTATTACATGCTTGGCAAAAGTTAGGTTGTTACACATACTACTCACTTGGCTCTTCCTAAAGACAAAATACAACATATCGAGGTTCAATAGGGATACATAAAATATTTATTATTTTAATGTTAATGTGTTTTACTTGGTCTCCCTTTTTCGTCAGATTACACCATGCACTCGAGACGGAATTAGTAAAATTTCCTTAACAGGCTGTGTTTGTCGTGTTTTTTATTTAGGAGTCCGGATCGTGAAACGACACACAGTTCAACAGGTGGGAATCTCCATAAGGATGTTAGTCTGTTAATGGTGCCAATTGTGTGTTCTGATACATGTGGTTATGATGTTTATTGTTGTGTTGATGGGAAGTAAATTTAGACTTTTAGTTCTGTAATATAGGTGAGTTCTTTGCTAATCGTTGTTTGTTGCAGCTCTTGAGAGTGTTCTTTTGGATTTTTTTTACTAGCAAAGTGTTCTGGCACTTTATTCTAGAAAAATATGTGATTTTGACTACCAAGTCCATGACCTTCCTTGATTGTAATTTTGACTAGCAAAGCGATCTTTATTCTAGAAAAAAATGATTAATTTTTTAAACATTGTATTGGTTTTTCAGGATAATAATTAGAATGAGCTCGAGAGAAGAAAGGCATGATGATTGCAGATATTCGTTTCAGGAGAATAACAGACATTCGTTGTTAACCAGGTACACCTGTTTATTTTCAATAGTTGATTATTGATACTAGCATCAAATTTTTCCAAAAAATATGACATTGCAGATAATATTTAGACTATCCAAGTTTTCATTCCATGCATTTACAAGTGTAATATTATCTTTGATGATTGTTGAAAGATTAAGGCTTTGGAGTCTCTTTTTTATATATCCAAAAAAGTGGAAATTGGTGTCGTTTTAAGTGGACGAAAGGAGTAGAGAATATAGTGATATGAGTTGAGGGTAATGACAGTGTGGTTATAATACAGGCAGGATACACAGTGAAGATGGCGAGTGTGTGGGAAACAGTTGCAAATCAATAATAGACATTGATGAATACCTTATTATTAGATACTCATAAATTAGAGCAGCAATTTATTAACAAAGCGCTTGGCTGAGAGACATGAAACATGATAATTTAATGTGGAAGTGAAGTTAAGAACATAAACAAAATAAAATGACCAAAAGTTACGCAAAAATGATCTAGACATCACATAGAAACCATGCCCCTTAATGGTAATATATGTCCCCCCCCCCCCCCCCTTCCTCCTCCGCACCAATACTTGTGATTTTGAGAATAATATTGTGTTTGTTGAAAGAGAAATTATGTCCTAATGGTTTTGCTTCACTTTATTCACTGTTAAGCATTATATTATAATTTGTGACGTTTAAGTAAATTTTGGTATGCAGAAGACTAAACATTACCAAATTGGCAGATGGCGTAAATTTAGTGACAATTAGTGCCACAAAATTATCGAAATGATAAATACAAGCATTGTAAAATATAATTTTACAAGTAGGGTCTATCCGAAAAAATATTATTGTAATATTAATTAAGTAACTTAATTTAATTTGCCCGCGTGTCCACGGGTTATAATCTAGTTATGAAATAATAGGGGGTATGGAAGAATTCCAAAACTTTTAAAAGGAGGATTGTAAAATGCTAACGGAAAATGAAATCTCTCTTCAAATGAAAGTCCCACCGAATCTTTGAAATCCCACAAACAGAACGCCACCTTAGAGGCCTATTAACATATTACATGTCTATGTAATTGCATAATACTCAAACATCTACATTTTTAACAATTCTCAAGATTTACCTTAGAAAAATATATTTTATCACATGTCCGTTGAAAAAAAAGAGTGTGGTGCCTGATGTAGTGTGAAAAATTCTTCGGCAGGCACCGGAAGATACAACTCTTTATATGTTGTTAGCGGTCGATCTACTTGAACCTTGACATAACTCTTACCAATAAAAATACAATGTACTACCCATATCTCGTCGGATATACCATCCCCATTGCCCAAACAATTTTCTTTTGACCATGGGGAAGCAACATTAAGCATTTGGTAGGCTCCTATAGTTTAAATTAACAGGGGAGTCTCTTCAGGGCACATTCACTAGATTTTGTGCAGTTCTGAACGAATTGAACAAGTTTCACATCAAGAAGGATAAGGATGACATCAACATCCAATTCTTTGCATCCCTGTCCCTAGAATGGCAAGTTGCCTGCCGTGCTACTAGTTAGACGAGTTCTGGACATTCCAAATGTTTCTATCAATGTGGTATTCAAAGAACTGAAAAAGTATCAGGGGGATGTAGATCATCAAAGGCAGATGGCTAACACGTTGGCATCCCTGTTACTATCAGCAAACACGGGCATCAAACCAGCTGACTCCCTGGCCCTACTCTCCAACAAGACACTATCTATTGCACCCTATGCTCAAGGTTTCTCATCATATCAGTGCAGATATGCTTCACTACCGCGAGAGCCATAGTATGAAGAAGAGGCAACCATTCCGGAACAGATTGCCTTGTGGACAAATCGTCTTCACCAAAGACGTTTCTCTAACAAGACCAACAATCAGCTTCGACATGATACATGCCCGCAGAAGTATACAGATGATAGAAGGGATGACAGGAGAGATGACTATCGGATAGATGATAGGAGGGATGATTATCGGAGAGATCATCGATACGAAAGGAGTTATGATGCCCGTAGGGACTATCGAGATGATCGCCGTTATGAAAGGCGTGACGATAGAAGGGATGATAGGCGAGATGATAGAAGAGACTACAATCGTAGGGATGATCGAAGGAATGAGAGGATAGACGATCGGAGGGACTATGATCGTAGAGATAATAGGAGAGACGACAGCCATGAACCTCGTCGTGCTGACAAGAGGCCGGCTAAACGAAGAGATGAGAGGCCCAGAGCTGATGAGCCAAAAGCAAATGATGAGCGTTTATGTTATAAGTGTGGGAAACCGGGCCACTTTTATCGGGAGTGCAAAAATCAGTTCGAACGGGACGGTGAGTACTATGAGCGAAAGCTGGAGGCAGCTAAGAAGAGATCTGATGGAATGGCTCTAGTTGCTCAGGATGACTACTAGGATGATGCAGATTCTGAAGAAGAGGAAGATAAATGAAAGAATTGCTACATGGCTGATCACATTGGACTGGCCGAATATGCTACAACGTCAGACTCAGAATCAGACACGACTGCTGAGGGGGAGACAAAGCAAGATCCACCAGCCTGTCTGATGGCCAAGTCCGGGGATCCTGAATGTTCCATGTCAGATTCAGAGGCACAGGAAGTACATTCCTTTTACATTCAAAAGCATGTAAATAATTTATCTGTACAAAATGAATGTAACTTGCACACATAAATACTTGATCTAGAATCTAGGTTTAATATAGAAAAGGAAAAGTGTGTGAAGGCTGAACATCTTGCTCAAACCTTAAAAGAATCATCTGAATTATATGAAAAGAAGTGGTTAAATAATCATGATGTGATAAAACAGATGTTAATTGAAAAGGTAGATATTCAGGATAGGAATACGTACCTTAAATCTTGTATGGAGAAACTATCTAATGAAAAGAACTCTTTAAAATTAGAAATATCTTTTCTTCCAAAACAATTAGAGTATGTAAGCATGGAAAACATAGAGAGTTTAGAAAAATATAAAATGATAAAAGAAGAAAGAATAGGTTTGTACTCTCGCATAAAGACCCTAGATGATGAACTTCTAAAACGGGGTCAAACTGAACAAACTATTCATTCAAACCAACCTAAAGAAACTAGGTTTTACCATTCCAAACAATGAATTGGTTTCAAAAAATCCCAAGTATTTGGAAAAGGTTCAACAAGTTTTACCTCTTTTGTATGACATGAGATATATGGGTGCTGGGTTGAAATCTTTCGTTTATCAAACATCGTAAGAAGTTTTAACCCAAGCGGATGAGAAACGAAATGAAAATAAAGAAAAAGAACCATTTTTAATCATGAAGAGCTAAACGAGAGTTATCCTTATAGAGTACCTACTCTAGAGGAAGATTTCTTGTCTAGTTATTCTGAGGCTGAAATGAAATCTGAACCAGTCAAACCAATCCCTCATCTTTATATTCCTACAAAAGTTCTTCAACGTAAAATCAATGTTTTAGAAAAGGAATTAAAGTCAACTCGAAACAAAGCTCTTGATTATCAAAAAGCTCTTCTTAAGAGTGAGGAAAAATTGGCGAAACAAAGTTTTCAACAAACTGAAAAATTAACTGTCTACAAAGAAAAATTTGACATGGGGTTTCAAAAAGTTTAAGTTTTCATTTAAAAGAGTCAAAAGTTTCTCATCCTACCAAAATCCCACTCATCGTCTGAAAAAGATAAAGCCAAAGTTGAAATTTCTTCTGTCAGTTTTAAAGGTGAGTGCTCAAAACCTTTCAAAGCTAAGGTTTCAAAGAATACTCATAATCAATCTAAGTCTTCTAAGAAACCCATGCACCATGAAAAAGAAAAAATTTCAAAGTCTAAGTCTTTTATTCGTACTGACTCTCATCGTTTTATTCCTACAGATCATGTGACAAGAGTGCCCAAAACGTCTATGCAAGATTTTTCCAGTTTTTTTTTGTGAAGAAGGTTGTTATGCCAGTTGAATTTGTTTCTAGAGATGGGTTGCATGTAATCTCAAAAAACAATATTTGTAATGAAGTATCGAATTCTACTTCTTGTTTAAAATATTCGTTTGGTGACTTGTTTAAATTATGTTCAACTCATTTTACACGTCAAGTACCTGAAATGAATGCTTATGTGCCTTATCCTATAAAAAGAATTCGGAAAAATAAAATAAAAACATTTGCATCATCGGCCTCAACAAAAACTGAGACTTGTACTTTGCCTAGGCCCAAAACCAAAGCAAATGCAAACAAGTTTCAAAAAGTCAAAAACCAAAGGTAATTTCATCACCTAAGGTTCCAAAGCCTGATAAATCCGAACATAAATGGATTCCAAAAGGCTCTGCATTCTGTCCACACATAACTGCTAAATGCGTTCCTAAGTCTGTACACGTGTCATATACACCTGGAACACCTAACCTAAAAGGACTCATCCTAAGATGGGTACCCAAAGTTGTGTGATTTTAATGTAGATGATTCTTGGTTACTTCAGATCAAGACCTGAAATTTATTGAATTGACTTCTAGTTATCATAGTCTAGGACCCGTTCGTTCTTCTGCTTGTCGGTTGTGCTTAAACCGACATGTTTGGCTTCTGTGCACTCAGCTTAGGACCCGGTTTCTGAACATCTCGGTTCAAAACACGGTTTGAATGTTAATTTATGATGGATCTGTTTAAATGCCTATAGATTTTCATTGCATGTATTTGTTATTTTCAGGCAAAATCGATCTAGTATATGGATTCGGGTTGCTCTAAGCATATGACTACGAGGAGAGAATTGTTGTCCAACATTGTAGAACAATATTGTTAGACAGTCAAATTCGGGAACTATAATCATAAAAGGATACAGGGATTTAGTCTTGAATAATCTAGTCATCAAGGATGTTGACTATGTTGAGGGGTTATCACATAATTTGTTTAGCATAGGTCAAGTCTGCGATAAAGGGCTAGAGGTTACATTTAGGGCTAAGAACTGTAGTGTTAAGAGTATGGATGGAAAAGAAATAGTATGCGGTTCCCGTAGCTCTAACCTTTACACCATCGATGTAGCTAAGCTTATGGTTAAGGATAGCATTTGCCTTCTGTCAAAAGCATCTTCAAAAGACTCTTGGTTATGACATCGTAGGCTATCACACTTAAACTTTGAAAATATCAACAAGCTGCCTACAAAACAATATGTTGAAAGGACTCCCAGAATTGAGATATGAAAAGGATCATCTATGTGGAGCTTGTGAGAAAGAAAAAATGAAAAGATCATATCATAATACAAAACCCAAACCATCGTCAAAGAGAGTATTGGAGTTACTTCACATGGATTTATGCGGCCCAATGCGAACACAAAGCATAAATGGGAAGCAATACGTGTTGGTTATCGTTGACGACTATAATCTAGTTATGAAATAATAGGGGGTATGGAAGAATTCCAAAACTTTTAAAAGGAGGATTGTAAAATGCTAACGGAAAATGAAATCTCTCTTCAAATGAAAGTCCCACCGAATCTTTGAAATCCCACAAACAGAACGCCACCTTAGAGGCCTATTAACATATTACATGTCTATGTAATTGCATAATACTCAAACATCTACATTTTTAACAATTCTCAAGATTTACCTTAGAAAAATATATTTTATCACATGTCCGTTGAAAAAAAGAGTGTGGTGCCTGATGTAGTGTGAAAAATTTTTCGGCAGGCACCGGAAGATACAACTCTTTATATGTTGTTAGCGGTCGATCTACTTGAACCTTGACATAACTCTTACCAATAAAAATACAATGTACTACCCATATCTCGTCGGATATACCATCCCCATTGCCCAAACAATTTTCTTTTGACCATGGGGAAGCAACATTAAGCATTTGGTAGGCTCCAATAGTTTAAATTAACATTGTAAGTATGTAATACATGCATCATATAAGGAATAATAACACAATTACCAAATCATCAAAATCATCATGGTTGTGGGTAGAGCCATCACCACTTGTTCTCATGCCTAGGCTCCCTCAAATGTTGTAGAATATTCCAAAATATTCCTAAGACATTGAAGTTTAATATATAAAAAGATTGTTACCAAAATTTAAAGATATCAAAAGTTCCTATAAAATGAGGAGAACTACAATTCTAAACAAATTGTGTATTGTCTTCTTTCAGTTTGCAATAATAGATTTTTGTATTTTCATGGATTAATTTAGAAAAACAATTATATATTCATTTAACTTGTTATTTATTATAAATACTAGATATTAACCTCATGCAAGTAAAATATTTAAGAACAATAAAAATGGCATTGTGTGAAGTTATAAAGAAACAAAGTATGTCAATGGTTTAGTGACTTAGACATGGAACTCACTTAGAACCATTTTGTATGTCTCATAGGAAGGAGTTAGGTATTCGTTCTTGTTGTATCATCATTTGGAAGCTCAATAGAATACTGATTAACCAAAGTGAGTATTCACGACCCCTTTTTATTACTTTATGTTTTGGGCGGAGAACATAATACTATTTACAAACGCGTTTGTCTTATGATTTATTGATACTGCAATGCAAACTATGATACATTTATGCACGTTGGTATGTACACTATGTTGACTAATATTGAGACATATAATATATTCTATAAGTACCACTAGAACACTACTTATTTAACTCAATTTGTTTTGAGTCGTTTTAATTATGGATATCGATATTTTGTTGACACCCGACTCACTTGGTGCACATGTGAGTGCATAATTATTGCAATATATTTTTTACATAGTGAAATTGTAGGTTTTATAAGTTATCCCAAGTATCTCAAGAGAGACTGTAGAATGAGGGGACGAGGTGGGGTGAATACAGTCACCTCACTCCACCATGAGTCAACCTAGAGTCAGCCTATGCCCTTTGGTTCCACCCAAGAGGAACCAATTGTACAAATGGAGACTGCCTCATCCACTGTCTCACCCTCCCAACAAGGTGAGGACATTGAAAGATAGCAGTCCTCTCCACTCCATACTGTGTCCACACTGTCTCCCTCTAATATTTCTCTTACACCACCTGAGTCTGCACAATGTGTCAAACCTGTTGGTACAAATGCACCACCAGATCGGCCTTCCATCAGACCAACGGATTGGTAAGAGCTTCACCTCACTTCAAACTCCATCAACTGTTTTCACCACTACTGATGTTGAAATGCATCCTACTATGCCCTACTAGGAGGTGCCTTAAGACCAAAGCACCACTAACGATACTACCCATGGCTTTGAAGAAAAGAAAACAATACCAATTATCCATGAGAAGCCTACCACCCCTACCAAGTCACCCAATGAAGCAGCTACAATCACTACTGTGGGTCTTATTGATCCCTCAAAATTGGGTCACCTTTCCTTGGCACAGGCCATGTAACTTCTTTCCAATGTGCAACTTCCCTCACCAAGGGAAGTTTTATCAATCCCACCAGGTTCTTTCCAATCAACACCACATTCCTCATCAGTTCAATCCAAATAGTCCACCAACATTGCGTCATCTCTCAAGGATCGTTCCTTGAAAGAACAGCTTACTGTGCTATTCAGAAAGGTTGATTCATTGGACAACTCCATGTCAACACTGTCTTCTACTATTGTGGACTCTGTGTCTGCACAACTTGAAGGATTTTTTTGATGTGTTCAAGTGATCCTTTCCATTGCTCACTCCTCAACCTAACCATACTCTACAACCGCACTCATTGCACAGTTACAACAACTATCCTCCTCACTCACCTTCCTTCTTTCTCATCAAGTATGTCTAACTTTACTGCTATGTCTAAACAGCTGTCAAGTATTGTTGAAGCCTGATCTATCTCCCTTCCCTTCACTTTAGCCTCTTTGAATACCTTAGTGATATCCCTATCTAATTCAATGGCATCTGGCTTGGTGGATATGCAAGAAATTATCAATACCACTCTTGTACAACTTAAAAGTCTCATGTGAAGTGATGATCACATGGCTATTCTTTCTATTCTTACAACCATTTCAACATCTCAGTCCTCCTCCCTTGAACAAGTTGTTACCCAATTAGCTAAGGTAAATGAGATCATGTGTTACTTAGTGCATAGCATGGTGGATTATACCTATTACCAAGCCTACTGCAGCACCTTTTCCCACTGGAATTGTTCCTTTCGGCAAACATGTTGTTGAAGTCTCTATGCCATCTCCTTCACAGGGGTCAAAGAAAAAATCTACCTCAAAGACAAAGAAGGATAAATCTTCTTCTAAGTATAAAGGGGAGAAATCGTTAACTCCTTCACTTGGGTAAGAAACAGGCCCACTAATAGTTGTTTCTACTGTAGGTACAAGTGATCATCCTAAGGCTGTTGAGCCTACTCAGGCTAAGTCTCCAAGTCTTTCACCATTTAAGAGGGAGGAACTTGTGTCTGACGTCAAGCCCAACAAAAGAAGACAATTAGTCTTTGAATCATCTGAGGAGGAGATTGAGACTAATCCGTCCACAATTGCCAAAGGAAAAGGCAAAGTTGTTGTGGATGTAAAGGCTAAAAGAGAACTACAGCTTAAGTATAACAGGGCCCAAGCCAAAGAAATGAAAATTCCACTAGAACAGGATTATGAGTGGAAACAATTGTAAGCTGACCTGTTGAAAATAGCAAACGAAGAAGCAGCCTCTAAGAAAGCTGCCCAGGCTTTGGCTACCAAAGAGGCAAAAAAAAGTAAAGATGTCATTTTTGGTAGCGCAATGAAAGAAGAAGAAATTTGTCAAGGACAGTGGAAAGAAGAAGGAGAAAGAGAAGGAAACAAAGGACTCCCTCATCAATCTTAACCCAAGTACATTTTGACTACCTTGCTAGAAATAAATTTCCTGATGTTGTAATAAGAATACTGGCCAAGGAGACTATACTCAAAGTTATTCCTATTTCATCAAAAAATCAACCTTGGATGTTGCAGGTCACAAGACATGGTGTTGATGACCTTGAATTTAAGTCATATGAAGCAGCTGATGTAGCAAAGATGGGATATAGAGAATGGGTTGATCATGGATTGTACTTCCACCAACGAATTCGTATTAAAGTCCAGACGAAAGACAGAAAAGAAGGACACAGAGGTTGAGGATACAGTTATGTTGATAGCGTAGGGATACTATGCCATCGAACACACTGGGCTAAATCATATACTAGCCAAAGATATAGATAATGATGAGGGAATGGAAGGCTGATCTGAGGTGAAGCCCTCACCAATGGGTTGGTCTGATGGAAGGCTGATGTGGTGGTGCATTTGTACCAACAGGTTTGACACATTGTGCAAACTCAGGTGGTGTAAGAGAAATATTAAAGGGAGACAGTGTGGACACAGTATGGAGTGGAGAGGACTCCTATTTTTCAATGTCCTCACCTTGTTGGGAGGGTGAGACAATGGATGAGGCAGTCTCCATTTGTGCAATTGGTTCCTCTTGGGTGGAACCAAAGGGCTCAAGCTGAGTCTAGGTTGATTCAGGGTGGAGTGAGGTAGGCTTCACTGGTGTTACACCAGTCTCCAAGTAAGGTGGAGTAGACACAACAGGTTTCGCCTCTTTTTCAACTGACTCCATTTGAGAGGAACCAAAGGGGCTTTATGGTGGGGTTAGAAGGCCTTCAACATTTACAACCCTCTTGATAGAGGGGACCTTTTTCTTTCTCACCAATATTTTCATCCTTGGCTTATGGAGGGGGAAGTATCAGATGGATGGGATAGTACTGGCAAGGAGACTAGGCTAAGAATAGCTTGGGTAGGCTATTCCGTGGTTTCAGGTGGCACAGAGCCTTTGGCCATAGAGGCCTGCGGACCAATAGATTGTCCACGGGATGTAACACGCTCCCCTTCAAGCACAGAGCCTGATGGAGCAGTCTTAACTATTTTGGCCCTCTCAGTGAGAGGCCTTTTTTCACCAGGCTTGGGGGCCATTTTTTCCCTTTCGCCTGATAATTTGGATTTTGCAGTATGAGCAGCAACAGGATCCACCTCTATGGTTGGTGGTCCTTCCACCAAACCCAATAGTTTTAACATTAGAGTAGTGAGAGGAGGCTCATTGGCTCGAACGGGGGTGTGAAAAACATTGTTACTAATGACAGGGAAGACCAATGAGTCCATGAGAGGTTGAGAGTAGTAGACTTATAGTTGAAACTGTATTATTGCATGTTTTCGGTAGTTTTAAAGGCTCATATGTTCATTTTCACTTCGTAACTATCATACTTTTACATCATATTTGTGTTTCAGGATCCGCAATTCATTTCAAAGCACCACGAGAAAATTCAGCGCGAAACGAGCAGGTCGGGGAGTAGGGCTACGCCCCCCCCCCCCCCACACGCTTCAAGACGAAAACATTTTAAGTTCAGGATCAGTTCCAGCGTAGGCTGGCATAGCCTCGGGCGCAGGGGGGCGCAGGGCTACGCCCCTGCGGCGTAAAAACCCTTCAGACGCGTTTTTGAGCCCAAAACCCTAATTTTCATCTCCACTATAAATAGAGGTCGTTGGCAATCATTTTGGAGAGTTTCAAAATATTAAAAACGCTGGCGAAGCCCTACTACAATCGAGTCACGAATCAAGTACGAAGAAGTGAAGTGCCTACCGTTCATCTCCTAGAAGCCTAATGGTGATCTCCACAATCATTTCTGGTGAAGAACGCGTGACGGAGGACTAAGCATTTCATAACCATTTGCGGAGGATCTACGACTAAGTCTTATTTACTTGAACATTAATATTGTATTGATGTGCTTTGCAATTATTGAATAGTTCCTGTAATGCAAATGATATACTTTTGGTTATTGTTATGATTGAATGTTTAATTGGTAAAAACATGATAGTTCATCGTGATATTATTATTTGTGTCGAGTCTATAGTTTAGGGATTAAGACAAGTTTTGAATATTGCATGCAATATGCCGAGATTTATTGATTAAAGTGTTCGTGTAATATGACTGCGTGATTGGTTATGTCTATGTGACCGTTGCATGATGTTCAATTAAGTAATAACTTATGCCGTAGTGAATTCGTAAATGATTATCTTTAATTTGATCTGTTAATTAATTGTCGTTTGGTTTGCCATTGTTTTAAGCATTAATTTAGTTTTAATCACATTTCCAAACAATCCAATTCACAATTTAAATCGCTTTCTTAATCATAAAAGACACTAGCAATTTAACCCTAATAAACCTACACACTCCCTGCGGATGCGACCCTTACTTCCCTGCACTAGTAGGTAGTTTGGACTTTTTCTATGGGCCACAACGACGGCTCGTCAGATTTTGGCACTGTGCCCGGGGATTATTGCAATATATGTTTTAACTGAATTTGTTTTTAAGCTTACATTCAAAATTTTAAGGCATTATTGCGAAAGCTGACTTAACCTAGATTTACTTAACACACTACTATTACAGTAAGTACATAGTTAGTTCGGATTCTAAGGCTTGCTAAGGGACGATCAAGAGTTAAGTTGAGGAGGTTTGTGGAGACTGTATTATTGCATGTTTTCGGTAGTTTTAAAGGCTCATATGTGCATTTTCACTTCGTGACTATCATACTTTTACAACATATTTATGTTTCAGGGTCTGGAAGTCATTTCAAAGCAGCACGAGAAAATTCAGTGCGAAATGAGCAGATTGGGGATTAGGGCTACGCCCAGGTCTATGCCACCTACGCTCGAAAGCAGAAAGATTTCAAGTTCAGGAACAGTTCCAGCGCAACCTGGCGTACCCCCAGGCGCAGGGGGCGCAGGGCTACGCCCCTGTGGTGTAAAAACCCTGCAGACGCGTTTTTGAGCCCAAAACCCTAATTTTAACATCCTCTATAAATAGAGGTCGTTTGCAGCCGTTTTTAGAGTCCGGAAGTGTTAAAAAAAAAAGTGGCGAAGCCCTGCCGGAGTTGATTCACGATCCAATTACGAAGACGGTGGATTGCACCCGTTCGAGTCTATGATGATGTCTCCAACCATTCCTAGTGAAGAGCACACGATTAGCGGCTAAACACCATAGCCATTTGCGGAGGATCTACGGATAAGTTTTACCCTTTTGAATCTTTGTTTCTGTATTGATGTATTTGGATACTTGAATATTACGTGTGATACAAATGAAATACATTTGGTTGTTTTATGAGTAATTGGTTTAATTGGTAAAAGGAAGATAGTTCATAGTGATGTTATTATTTATGCCGAGTCCATTAGTTTAGGGATTAAGACAAGTAATGAATGTTGCATACACTATACCGAGATTTATTGGTTAAATTATGTATGAGTAATATGATTAAATAATTGGTTATGTGTATGTGACCATTACATGAGATTCAATTGGAAAATAACTTATGCTGTAGTGATTCCGTGAATAATTGTGTTTTAATTTGCTTTGTTAATCAATTCGTTAGTTGCTTGCCGTTGTTTTAGTTATAAGTTAGTCGTAATCATTATTCCAAACAAATCACTCAATTCAGAATTTAATCGCTTTTAATAAACTAAAGAAATTAGTTAATTAACCCTAATTTACATACGCACTCCCTGCGGATTCGACCCTTACTTCTCTAAGCTAATAGTTAGATTTAAGGTGATTTCTACGGGCCACAACGACGGCTCATCAGTTGTTCACCACAAACATCCTCAAAGATGATACTTAAGAAACATGGGTACCTGAAGGATGGTGACCTTGTTTCTTGTTCAACAAGGAACACTGATTATCAAAAATCCACTTCGCATGTTGAGAGTGGACCTATTAATAAGCTGGATGGAAATTTGAGTCTCATCCCTTCTGAGTTGGTCAAAGGAACCAACCTGGCTGCTAAAACACATCACCACACAGCCAAATAAATATCTACAAGTGGAAGCAAGGTCCTTTCTGTGCAAGGTTCACCTAGGGGCAGGGTCTTTGACACCACAATATCTCAAAAGATCATCCATGTGCTGATCTTCTGTCAGTAGTGAATCATAATTTGCCATGGTTAGGAGTTGAAGAGCAGCAGACAGTGTGGCCCAAGTGATCTTAGAAACATTGGTGTTATTTAGAATGGTTCCACAGATGGTCTTGGTAGTAACATCATAAGAACATGTGCACCAAAACCCATACATTATTTCAGGGTACATAACTCTAGGAGCAGTTTTAATTGCATAGTGGGTGTGCTTTGATTAAATCCACCGTTGGTTCATATCCCTTATTTCTACAAGATTTAGGAATGTTTAAGTTTGTAATATAGTTGGTGGGTTTCAAGACCAATTTACTTTTGACAATGGGATGTTTGACTACATCAGATCCCAATGTAACTGGGACAAGAGGATGAGTGATTTCAGTAGGTGAGGAAGAAATTTAAGAGAGAGATGATGAGGTTGAAAAATTAATACATAAAGTATTGTTGTAGTGGTATAATATGTTCAGGAGGTATGGGAGTTAGGGGTCGTAATAGTGAAGATGATGATGAAACAGTAATGACAGCTATTTATAAGATTTCAATTTGAAGGATTTTAGAGAGAGAAATGGGCAGTTGATTTGAAAGGTGATTACTAACGGAACATAATTATGACCACGTTAGCATGTTAGTCAGACCCACTAGCCCCGTTTGCTTATCTCTAAACATGTTTAAGAAACATTATCCAAAGCTAATTAATTTAAATAAAACATAATTTAGATAACTTAAGTGTAAGAAATGTTAATGAAAAGTTGATTTTCAAAGCTGTTGTCAAAGTTGTTCTCATGTGTTAATGTTAAAACTTGTCAATTTGTAACCTGTTGATGAAACCAACGGAGTTATACTGGTTAATTCATTAGAGGAACAGGTGATAACACTTGTAGTAATACAAGACAGGTTTCAGATTGATAAGGTTTGACATTAGATCTTCATGATAGGTTTTACAGAATAAGACAAAGTTAGAGCCTGCACATATCAGAACATGTGAAACCTGTTTACCGCCAAAGTTGTTACCAAGAAATGAGTAGTGTATGCATGAACCTTGGAGCATCAATGGCACTTTGTCATTTTTATTTAACATTCCTAGCTTGTAAACAAGAGTTGTAAACCTATTTTCATCAAGTGGTTTTGTGAAAATATCGGCACGCTGATCTTCTATAGGAACAAAAGATAGTTAAAAATTACCTTTTTGGATGTGATCCCTTATGAAATGATGTCTGACCTCAATATGCTTTGCTCTGGAGTGAAACACTGGGTTGTTAGATATTGCTACGGCACTGGTGTTGTCACACAGTATAGGACTTTTCCTATAGAGCAATCCATAATCTTCAAGTTGATGTTTCATCCAAAGAATTTGGCCACAGCAGCTTCCTGTAGTAATGTATTCAGCTTCAGCAGTTGAAGTTGACACTGAGTTTTGCTTCATACTGTTTGAACTTATCAACTTTCCACCAAGGAGTTGACACCCACCCGTTGTGCTTTTTTTGTCTAACCTACAGCCCACAAAATCTAAAATTGTGTATATGTTAGATCTAGAAGTTATGATTGTTTCAGGGTTCAATTTGTAATAAATAATACGTTGTTTTGTGGCTAAAATGTAAGTATCCAAATTTATGTGTAAATGGGTTAAAGACCTAAAAGGTGAACCCATGGGTTATTTGTTTTATAGTTTGGATCGATGTTATTTTGTTTTGCTTATTTATTGTTTTGATAACTTAGGTTTATGTTTTCCTTAATCTTTGGATTTGTAATCGTACGAGAGCTTTAAAAACATTGTCGTTTTTATCTTTGCATCAATTGTTCTTAAGGTATCATATTTGTTAATGTAGTCCCAATCAGTAATCTTGCACTCACACCAATAAACAATAATATATCCGATCACACAAAGAGAATAATCTCAATCCTTGTTGAACACTGTCAGAGAGAATGTGAAAAATGCAACCGCCCCTTTTTTTTAAAGTGAATAATGACAAAAGTTGTGTGAAACCCTAGGCGGTTTCATTTAAATATAAAACCAACTTTGAATGGTTTACAAACTATACCCCTCAATTTCTAAATAACCAAAATAACTTACAAATAATAGAAAATAAATTACATGGAAATGAAATACAACTAAATATTATAGAATAGAACCCATGATTGAAATTTAATATGTAACAATCTCCCCCTTTTCAATCACTGTGGAGGGTGGCCATCTTGCTGTTCAGATTCTCGCAGGACAAGTATAACATCAGATCTTCTGATCACTTGGCGAGCATAAAGCCTGTCATTTATAGGGTCAATTGCGTTGAGGATATCCTGAATCTCCTTAGGCTTTCTTGAGTTCTGAAACCATCTGTGCATCGTCCTGTTGGAGTCTGCCATCCAGCTCTGCTCTTATTAAACGGAGAGTTCCATCAGAGTAACATGGCAGCTCCTTAAAACGCAAGAACCTTTTCAGCCCATTATTATCCAAAAATATGACTCCCTGCTCAGCTCCCATGAAGACTCGATACATGGGTTGATGATCGATACCAAAAAACGTTTGGTCAGGAGCTTTAAGTCCCACTTTCACCAGATCACTCTAAATAGCCATTTGAAAATCCGTTAAGCACATAATGATAGAAAGACGTCCCATGCATCTAGTTAATGCTGCTAGAGACGTGACATGACTCAATCGCCCATTGACTTTATTTTTTAGTTTATTGTGCATGGTTTCAATGTCATCGGGGTTCATGAAGTCAAGTTCACTCTCGTGTACCAGTTGTGATTAACCGTCTTCTCGTTTGATGTCGAAGGATGTAGTGAACAGACGGGCCTGTTTGTACATTGAGATGTTGATGATCTTTACTATTTTTAACTTTGACCAATATGCAGACTTCGGCCTAGTTTCCCTCAGCATCATTTGGTTATATTCTGCTTGTTCTGCTTTTGATGCATCACTTAATTCCATCAGAAGACATCTGTTATACATCTCGGCCTTTTTAAGAAAACAACCTTTAATTTATCTTCAGGATAAGGCTGAAGAAAGTCCTCTGCTTTTAACTTCATCAAGTATTGTTTGAGCCCTTGAACAGGTGGGGCCTCAACTTCGGCAGCAGGAAGTTCGAGCATTTCAAAGACTCGACCCTGATGGTTGAGCCTCAGTGATTCTCTCTCTTTGACAGGTAGGGAATGCACTTTTCCCTTGGAGAACCATGTGACCCAATCCAAGTCCACTTTGTCATATCTGAGCGATGGCTCGGGGAGCTCTTGAAAGCAATCGATGGTTTGAGGCCTTGACGGTTCTGTGGTTTGAGTGGATGGTGTTTGGGTTTGTGTGGGAGTTGTAGGTTCAGATGCAGGCTTTTGGGTAGGAGGAGGGGTAGGGGCTTCTAGAGGTGACAAAATCTCTTCTTGAGGTACGTGCGTTGGTGAATTTAGAAAGTCAAAGGATGAAGTGGATCTTTATGGAGATTCAGGCTCTGGTTTAGGTATGTTCATTGTTTCATCTTGGTCGATCTCTGAGTCTCACATCAGACAGTTAGATGACTTCGACTTTCTCAGATATAGGCTCATAACCACTATTACTATCGTCAAATCTTCTTCCCCTTGACCTTCCGAGGTACTTGTAAATTTCTCCCCCCTTTCTTCCCCTCTGGCTCCCCCTACAACATATACTTCTCCCTCAGGCTGGACTCTAGGGCGTTTCTCCGCCTCAGGATGACCAGGGTCCTCCTGGTCATCAAGTTTCCTTTTCATAGACTCAGCCTGAGGTTGGCAAAGAGTCTTTAAATCGATTACCGCCGTTTCCAGCCTGTCCATCCTTTTATTCATTTCTGCCTCGACTCGCAGTATTAGCCGACGCAGGCTTTCAATAGAATTTTGAATATAGCCGATGTCGTGGCAATTTGATGTTGTAGTGGCGTAGTTGATTGGACTGAATGGGTACCTGGTGGAAACTCCTGAGTTGCAACACCCTTTCCCTTCAATAAAGATAGATGGGAAGAATGTTGTTCCTCAGAAGCGACCTTGAGGGATTCCAGGTCAGCCGGGATAACCATTCTAGTGTCACGTAAAGCAGCCGTTAGCATCTCGGGTGTTATCTCGTGATGGCTTGGAGCGGATGTCATTGATGTTGCTACTCTAGGACTTCCTTCCCTCATTTCTACCTCCCCAGCTGGGAGTGGAAATCTAGAAGTTTGTGGAGATGTGATGCAGAAGACCGGGCCTTAGAATACTTGGAGGCCCATGACCACATTGGCTCACTAAAATGGCCATAACTTGGGCCTCGGGTATCCGATATGGGCTTATAATATATCAAAACGACCGTATGGACAGGCCCGACGTGCTGGCAAACAGCCATAGGCGGTTTGGGCCCTGCTTTTCGCCCAAAAAGGCCCCTAAGACTACTTAATTTGCATTTTTCTATTTTTCTTTCAATTTGGACTTTAGTTTTTTGGGCCGTGTGTTTGGCCCATTATCATTTTGGCCCGTTTATGTTTTTCTGCTTCTTTTTAATATTGTAATGTGTGAACTTGGATGGTCACTTTCAATTTTTATGAAACTTCAATTTTCTCTCCCAAATTTGTGTTCTTTGTGTGAACCAATTTGAAGGCCAAATTCGCGGTATTCCTATGAATCAACGTGAGTTTGGTTAAGATCTTCCGGGTATTCGTGGAATCAACGGATTATCTTTCGTTTTCTATTTGCTACGCTGCATCAGTTGGTATCAAAGCCGAACATCCTGTTCGAAATGCCTCCACGAAGACAGAGACCAGTGCACGAAGTGGAGATGGAGGAGCGACTTATGGCACAGATGGACAAGCGATTGGATCAGACGGTTGATCAACTGACCGATCGGATGGCGGAAATGATGAATCGTGGTCACGATGATGAAGGAGATAATCCGTTTGCAGGAGACCGTTCGTCTTCCGATGATGAATCGGAGGGGCGGCCGAGGAACAATCATCGTAGGGATGATAACAGGCGTTGGGAGGCTGGAATGAAGATTGATATCCCAGAGTTTGATGGGGTTAGTCTGAATCCAGAGGGTTTTATTGACTGGTTGGCTACCGTGGAAGAGGTTTTTGAATTTAAAGGGGTGCCGGAAAACAAAAGGGTTTCTTTGATCGCCACAAGACTTCGTGGTAGGGCTTCTGCGTCGTGGCAACAATTTAACTCGAACCAGGCTTGGGAAACCGAGGATCGAGACATGGAGTGTTGGTACACCCTGTGTGACGATAGCAGTCTAAGTGATCTAACATTTTGGTTTAAGTAATATTCAAAGTATTGAGTTTAACGAGTGTTGGATATATATGTTTGACAGTTATTGATTGTATGTTTGAACTTGATGTAACGTATTACAAGAAGTTCAATCATAAATTTAAAGAAAAATTCAAGCATAAGATAAAAACATAAGTTTCAATACTAAGTTAATTATGTGAAAAAGTAAATTCGAGATCTCTAAGGACTAGGAATCGAATCTAGGTCAGATTCGAATGACTCACTTAGGCAGATTCGAATGTACTCACTTAGGCAGATTCGAGAGTGTCAGAGGGGACAAACTCGAATGGGCCTTGGGCCTGATTCGAGTTTGGCCCATGGCAGACTCGTATTAGCCTCTATAATTAGGGGTAGACTCGAATAATTATCAGACTTTTTGCAGAATTCGAGAGAGATTAAGCAAAAGGCGATTTCGAGTTTATCATCAGTGTTAGTGTTGTTTCGGAGAGAATCAATTCGTAGGTGCGTCTTTCGTAGTTCGTACAGCTTACTGATAGTCTCCGTGTTCCTAGTGAGAGTTGTTACCGTATACCCGTTAACGAGGATTCCGCACTCGTTGACGGTTCCGCGTCTAGATAGATCTGTGTTGTGTAGACCTTACAAGTGGTATCAGAGACTACGGGGTGTTCTTAGTGTTCATCGTGTTCATCTAGATACATCCTAGGTTTCTTGATGCTTTTTGGATGGTTTTTTCTCTCAAGTTCGTGTTTTTCGTGTTTTTCGAGCTTAGCAAATTGTCATCCGGGAAATACTTCGTGTTTTTCATGTTTTTGATCGAAATCAATATTTTTTGTTGTAAAAATATTGATTTAATCTGCAAAACGTAAAGAAATCGAAGTATTAGCCGTTTTTCGAGTTTGCGGCGCTCGAATCTGTTAGGAGTCATTAGGGTTTCACTTAATTTCGAGTCTAACTAAATCCGCTCCTTTCGAGTTTGATAAAGAGTGTTTCGAGTTTAGTAGGGTTCGAGTTTATTTCGAGTTTGTGCTAAAATCGATTAGGAGTCTCGAGTTTGCTGTGATTCGAGTTTGCTTCGAGTTTGGACTAGAGTCGAACAGGGTGCTTCGAATCTACTAAGTGTTCGAGTTTGTCTTGACCTTCGAGTTTGAGGACTTTCGAATCTGTCATCAATTTCGAATTTAATTTAATTTCAAAACTTAATCGAATTTAATCCCAAAAAGATTTAAACTAAATTATATTCGAATCTACCTAGATTCGAAAGAATTAGCTTAACTTAGTTTCGAATTAAATTAATTAAGTTACAATTCAATTACTTTTGAAACGATGTCAAATCTTCAAAAGTTTCTAGAAATGGATCATGAGGTCGGGAAGGCTAATACTCCGCCTAAGCTGATGAAACTCAAAGATTATTATTGGTGGAAAGATCGATTTGCCGATTTTGTGCGTTTCAATGACATGCCCCTGTGGGTATGTATTGACGAAGGATACATTCCACCTATTTTTGAAGTTGAAGGCCGTCAAAGAGTCTTATCATACCAAATGATGAAGGAGGATGATAAGAAACTGTATGAAGCCGAGAATAGAGCTTTCTCGATTATTCGAATGGCTTTGCCTCAAGATATACTACACACATTCCGGACTCAAAAGACATCTAAGGAACTTTGGGAGTCACTGGAAAAGAGGTGTGAGGGTAATCCGAGGGTTCGAAGGAAGCACATGGAATTGTTGAAACAGCAGTTTGCTATTTTCAAGGCGTTGAAGGATGAACAGCTGGATGATACCATCACCCGCTTTTATCATCTGTTGACGGAGCTTGAAAGTCATGGGATTGAGTATAATGACACCGAAAAGAATAATAAGCTTCTTGATGCCTTACCAGCCAAGTGGGTGATGTATAGTGGGGACGTTGCGGGCATATCATTTCGAGCTACTGAAGGCCGAAACGGATTACGAACAAGTCCAAAATCCAGCCATGTATTTTGGAAAATCAACAAAACCTTCAGCCGCAGCTGATCTGAAGACTACTACAGCGTTTTTCACCGGAGAAACGTCGTCACCAGCGGAGACTGATGACACACTGAATAGAGCGTTCTTAGGGTTGGGAAGATCGGAAGAACAGCAACCTCAAGCAGCACAGGCATCAACATCTCAGGGCTACTCTAAGATGCCCATGAGCGCTAAATCGGCCGAAGAGCATTTGAACTTGCTTGCGTCATTTGTGGCCGCGTATGGAAACTGCGTTCAGGGGAAAATAAACGATCCTGCTCTCTGGGATGAAGACTATGATCAGGTAGACCGTGACGATCTTGAGGAAATGGATCTCAAATGGCAATTGGCGATGGTAACCCAACGGGTTAAAAGATTCATCAAACGGACTGGGAGGAATCTAACGATGAATAATAAGGGGATTGGCTTTGATAAGTCCAAAGTCAAATGCTACAATTGTCAAGGTCTGGGACACTTCGCCAGAGAATGTCAGAGACCGAAGGTAGATACTTACCAAGGGCAGAATCAGCATCATGGACAATTTCAGAATCAGTCTCAACAGAGATACCTTCCGAGTTCATCTTCCGGTCAAGCCAATCTAGCTGGTCTATTATCAAACATCACATTAGACAGACAGCTGGATGGTACCTACGACTAGAGCTCACATCCGGAATCTAATGCTAGAGCCTTCATGGCTGAAGTCACTGAGAATGGATGTGAAGGGGACGAGCAGACCACAAGGGACAGCAGTCCGATGTGGGTGGAGAAGACGAATGATCAGACGCTTCTGGAGTTTGCCGCTCAAATAGCCAACGTGGAATCCGATAACACAAAGGTTAGTCTAAATTACTCTATTTTTCATGAATTATGTGTGTTATGTGTTACTTCTAACGACATATTAAATCTAGTATTAGAATCAAATAAGAACATATCTGCTCAAAATGAGTCTTTAAAATCTGATAATGCTAGCCTAAATGACATTAAGCAAGATCTTAAGGATAAACTTAAAGCTGATGCACAAGATGTCATAGTTCTAAAAGACAAGTTGAGTGAGCAGTGCGTTAGATTAGAACTGATGTACGAGCATGTAGAGGCTTTGACCAAAGACCTTAAGACCAAAGAAGTAGAGCTAGCTGAAACTAAGGTGAAGGTAGCAGAGGCCAATAGTAAGCTAGAAAAGTTTAGGAACTCAAGTCTAAACCTAGGGAAAGTTTTAGATGCTCAACGCCAATCTAAAAAGCCTGTAGGTCTAGGATTTCATGAGATTCCACCACCTTTTAATGCAAACTACGTGCCTCAACCTCAGGAGAAAACTGACAAATCAGTAGACTTAGAGGACATACCTGCACCTATATCTGAACCTGTAAAAGAAAATACACCTAAGGTGACTGATACAACCGTCAAGGTTAAGAAAGTCAAATTTGTGTCTTCCTCTAGTGAAACACTTGCTGGAAAATATAAAATTGATTTTAATGATCAGGACGATGAACCAGTCACAATAGATGTTCAAAAAGACCAGGACACAAGTGAGACACCTAAAACTAAGGGCACACACAAGAAGTCCATTGACAAGATGTCCTGCTTTGGATGTCATGAAAAGGGGCATGTTGCTTCTAACTGTCCGCTCAGGAAAACTGAAGTTACACCTAAGACAGGGAAGCCAACACCTGTTAAGCCCTCAACAAGTGTGGCGAGCACTAGTAGTTCTCAGAGTACCGAGAAAACTGTGCAGGCTGCACCAAAACAAGGTGTGAAACAAATACCGGTAAAGGTTGGACCAAAGGAAGTGGTTAGGACTTATTCAACGAATCGAGTCATAAATCAATCTAGGTCTGGACCTCAACAACAATATAGGAGCACAACACCTAGCAGAGCATACACTCCAGTTAGGTCACACACTCCTATTAGACATCACACACCGGTAAGAGCTCAGGGATCTCAATCTGAAATGCAATATAATCGGAATTATTCAAGAGCTCCACAACAAATGCCTACTCAAAGGCAGAGAGTGAATTTACATCACTTGGCACCACAACAAACTCCTGTTCAACGACCCAAGTCACCTGAAAGGAGAGATGGGTATTTGAAAGAGTTTAAGTATGTAGACGAGAATGGTATAACCAAGTCAGTTATGGCATGGGTTCCCCGTGATAACTAACCTATTTTCTTTCATGTGCAGGAGATTACCACAGGTCCAAACAACAAATGTTTCGTCGACAGTGGATGCTCCAGGCACATGACAGGGGAATGAAGTCTTCTTACAGACTTCAAGGGTGGGAATCGGGGATTCGTATCATTCGCGGGAGACAAGGGAGGAAACATCACGGGTACCGGAGTGGTCACCAATGGGACGATCAAGTTGGATCAAGTTTATCAAGTTGATAAACTGGTTCACAATCTCATTAGTGTATCTCAAATCTGTGACAAAAAGAATTCAGTGCTGTTCACTGACACTGAAGCGTTAGTGCTAAAACCGGGGTTCAAGATTCCTGAAGAGTGGATATTGATGTGGGCACCAAGGAAAAATGACTTGTACATGCTTGATATGAACAAGCCGGAGACTTCAATGGGGCCAATCTGTTTGTTATCCAAAGCTTCGGAGACGGAATCAGTGTTGTGGCACAGACGCATGGCACATTTGCACCTAAGAAAAATGAACTATATAACGAAAAATGGATTGGTGCAAGGTGTGCCTATGAAGAGCTTTCAGTTCGAGGACAAGTGTCTACCATGCAAGAAGGACAAACAACATAAGAAGGCACACAAGTCCAAGACTCAGAATTCCATAACCTCTACATTCGATTTGTTGCATATGGATCTCTTCGGACAAATCAACAAAAGGAGTATAGGAGGTAGTTGGTATTGTTTGGTTATCACTGACGATTATTCACGATTTTCTTGGGTTTTCTTTCTAGGTACAAAGGACGAGACAACTTCCAAGCTCATCGGGTTCTTAGACCAAGTGGAGAATTCCTATGGAACACGGGTTAAAAGGCTTCGTAGTGATAATGGAACTGAGTTCAAAAACACTGTAATTGGTGTATATTGCCTCTCAAAGGGCATAGTGCATCAATTTAGTGCACCATATGAGCCTCAACAAAATGGGGTGGCCGAACGTAAAAACAGGACATTGATTGAGGCAGCTAGGACTATGCTTTCGGATTCAAAGCTTCCTACCATGTTTTGGGGGGAGGCAGTGAATACCGCATGTCATATTTTAAATCGGGTCTTAACTGTCAAATCTTTGAACAAAATCTGTTATGAAATTTTGAATAAACGACCACCTAATTTAACTGGCTTCGAACCGTTTGGGGTACCATGCACTCTATTACGAACAAAACATCAACCTAAGTTTGGTGAAAAGGCTGACGAAGGATACTTCCTAGGTTATGTGCCGAACTCACCAAACAAACGGGTTTTTAATAAAACAAATGGTACAGTGGAAATTGTGTATAACATTGAAGTCACAAGTTATACACATGAACCCCAAACATGTCCGGAATGGATATTTGACTATGATAAATTATTTGAGTCATTTAACATTCCTTTGGATGAAAATGCAGGTACAATCGAAAAGGACATGGCGACGTTGCATCTGAATGACGAAGGTCATACCTTTCCGAGGACTACATTTCAATCCACTTCCGAGCCTACTTCGACTGAAGATGGATCGCCATAAGTTACTGATCCAGAGGCACCTTCAACTGAGAATCAGACTCAGACACCAAATTCCAACTGTGAGGAAAATGTCCACGAGGAGGAGAATGTGGAATCTGAGGATATTCCCCCATTAGGTGAAATAGGATCTAACTTAGGAGATAATCTGAGAGTTGACGATATAGAGACCTCTAGGATCAACAAGAACCATCCTATAGAAAGCATTATAGGAAATCCTAACGAGGGTGTGAGGACTAGGAGTAGCTTAAATAACAACACTGTGTTGTTGTCGATGATAAACGACTCTGAGGCATATCATATCTGTCTCTATTCTTGTTTCATCTCGCAAGTAGAACCTAAGAATGTGCAAATGGCACTAAAGGATAACTCCTGGGTTGAAGCGATGCAGGAAGAACTCTCTCAGTTTAGGAAACTAGAAGTGTGGGAGTTAGTTCCATTACCTCGAGGGGAAGTTGCCATAGGAACCAAATGGGTTTTTAAGTGCAAAAGAGACGATCGGGGTATAGTCACTCGTAACAAGGCTAGGTTAGTTGTAAAGGGTTTCAACCAAGAGGAGGGAATCGATTACAATGAGGTGTTTGCACCAGTAGCTAGGCTGGAAGCCATTAGGTTGTTTCTGGCTTTTGCTTCCATCAAGGGCTTTAAGGTATATCAACTAGATGTGAAGAGTGCTTTCCTCTATGGGAAAGTGAAGGAGCTGGTGTACGTAGAACAGCCGCCCGGATTTTACAGATCCAAAATATCCTGATAGAGTATATCGCTTAGATAAGGCTCTATATGGATTGCATCAAGCACCAAGGGCGTGGTACGAGACTTTATCCAACCATTTATTAGAGAACGGGTTTGAAAGGGGTAGGATAGATAGTACACTGTTCGTTAAAAGAAAGGGAGAACACTTCATCTTGGTACAAGTGTACGTAGATGATATCATTTTTGGATCATCAGACGAACAAATGTGCAAAGATTTCGAGAAGGTGATGAAGTCGAAATTCGAGATGAGTGCAATGGGAGAGTTAAATTTCTTTTTGGGGTTACAAGTTGACCAGAAGAAGGAAGGTATGTTTATCCATCAGACGAAGTATGTCTATGACATATTGGAACGCTTCAGTATGGAAGGAACGAAACTGACTGCCCATTTCAGCACGCCGATTCAAGTGAATCACAATCTTGGACCGGGTACTGAAAGTGATACCGATGTGGATCCGACGTTATATCGGGCCATGATTGGATCACTTATGTATTTAACTGCTTCAAGACCTGACATCATGTTTGCTGTGTGTATTTGTGCTAGGTTTCAAGCTAATCCAAAGGAGATGCACATGAAAGCTGTGAAGCGGATTCTACGATACCTCAAGTCGAAACCGAAGCTGGGACTTTGGTATCACGCGGAGGGAGATCTAGAGTTGGAGGCGTTCACAGATTCTGACTACGGAGGATGCAGCTTGACGCGCAAATCAACAACTGGAGGTTGTCAATTCCTAGGAGGGAGACTGGTATCCTGGCAATGCAAGAAACAGACGTCGGTAGCCGTGTCAACGTGCGAGGCCGAGTATGTTGCTGCTGGTAGTTGCTGCTCACAGGTTCTGTGGATACAACAACAATTGCGGTATTACGATTTGGCTTACACTCAAACTCCTATTAGGATAGATAACCAATCTACAATTGCTATAACAAATAATCCTGTTAAACACAGTAAAACAAATCACATAGACATAAGGCATCATTTTATTCGTGATTGTGCTGAAAAGAACTTAATCAAATTGGTAAAAGTGGCAACGGACGATAATAATGCTGACTTATTTACCAAAGCCTTTGATAAGTCACGGTTTGAATATTTAATTCAACTAAATGGAATGCGTAACCCGGAGTAATTTGACCTTAGTAGAAGTTTATTTCCTTTTATAGCTGCAGTATTTCTTTCTTTTTATAGTAAGTCTGCTAAATTAGGATAGTTTCTATTTTTAGTAAGTTAGTAGGATATCTTCTTTTATCGCTATTTCTTATGAAAAACAAAAGAAAAAAGAGAGAAAACCATAAAAATTCAAAAAAAAGAGAATATCAGAAAAAGAGTTAAGTCTTAGATGCATAGGTTCAAAGTGACGAAAATTAGCACAGTCGTTACAAACTCTAAGTGTTTAGGCTTTCACACATAATGCACCTAAAATTATAAGTGTTATACTTTATTTTAGTTTGATGTGTTGGTAGGCATAATACATATAGGGAGTCCCAAGGCTAATAAAATATTCAAGAAAAAGTCAAACGTGTCCCTAACTTAGATGTATGACCAATCGGTCTTAATTTTTATGTACAAGACATACAAATTTTGAGTCTAAATGAGGTATGCAAACTTTCTGGGGATGTATAGCAACATCAAATACATGTAAAAATGGAAAACATAGAAAAATCATAAGGAATTGAGAGTCAAAAACATGTAACTTTGTTGTACGTAAGTACAGACCTGTTGCCTCTGTTTTGATTCGGATTAGCAAGATAAGTCGCTTTGTTGTACGTCGGTACAGATCTGTCACCGCTGTCTTGCTAGCTTTAAAAATAAACCTTAAGTCAAACTAAGACGCTTTGTTGTATGAAAATACAGACCTGTGTCCGATGTTTGTCTTTTAAAGAAAGTTTGCACATACCAACAAGTTAGAATCTTTATCTGTATGCCATGATCATAAAAGTATGTCTATGTCTGAGTCACGTAAGATAATTTCATGATAAATAAAAATGCCAAGGGATATTCCGAAATGTAGCATGTTTAAAGGGGTAAATCCAACAATCGGCTAAATGGGTATTTCACGACAAACAATCAAAGGTGTGAAAGTTTAAGTACTGAAAGTGCGTATCTGACACCGCTATCTGATTGAACCTTTCTTTGACTATGCTCATCAAAAATATTTTATTAAGTGTTTAGTATAGGTTGTAAATTTTAATAAGTGTAGTTTAAGTTTAAGTTAAATTTTTGTTCAAAATTTTAAGATTTTATTTTTACCTTTACTTATTATTAGTTTTATTTTTTTTTATTTTTATTTTTATTTTTATTTTATTTTATTTTACTTAGGAAAAAGGTCAAAAATTACTGAGGGTGCATTCATAGTTGAATAAAATAAACACTGCGTGAAAATCTTGTGCTTAGGGTAAAAGATTTGGCATTGTTTATTCCGTTACACAACAAGGGTGAAAAGGTTGAAAAAGTTGATTTTACTTCAAAATTTTTGAAGTTTCAGGGGGTAATTCGAGTTTAGGTTAAACTCAAAATTGGGTGATCTCGAATCTGTCAGTAGATTCGAAAGTGGCCATAGACTCGAAGGTAGGTGGTATAAATAGGTTAACAGTAATGGTCATTACTCTATCTGTTTTCGAATCTGTGCCTTCGAATCTATCCAGCGATTTCGAATCTATCAGCTCGAGTTTGCCGATTTCACTAAAAACAACTATTTGTCGAGTTTCTTGCTTGTGTGTTCGATTCTACTCCTAGATCTACGTATAAACAACTGGTTTGTACAAGATTTAAGTAGTCTTATTCACCATTTAACCCAAAATCACCGATTTTTGTAGGTTTATGGGTCGAAATCTTGTTTTTCAAAATTACAAAGTTTGGACCGCTAAAGAGTCAAATTAAATGCAAATGTCTGAGATTAGAACCTAGTAGGGCTAATGAATGTGATTTTGTGAGTCCAAAATGGTTAAAATCATGGAATTTGGTGATGATGTGGGACGACAATTTCGAATATGTTCAAGACCACTCTCGAGTTTGTCAGTAAACTCGAGAAGGTCATTACATTCGAATATGTCATCAAACTCGAAATAGAGTTTCTTCGAATCTGTTTCTTCGAATTTGTCAGTTTATTTGAATTATTCAATTTAATTTTAATTAACCTTGTAGAAATTCATATGTGTTGGATTTTGTACTTACACAAGTTCAAAATAAAACAAATTTGAATTTAAACAAGTTTATTCATTTTTAATAATTCTAATATTTTATCTATTGTGCAGACATGGCAGATAGAGTGTTCGTGCCTAAGCATAATATGGTCATTCCCCCCGACCATAATATCCCTGAAGCGCAGGGATTCCGACAGAGGGTGGATTTGCTATTGGAGTCTAGGATTTCGTTCGCATTATCCCATAACATTCAGATCGTTATTCCATATGTGTGGCAGTTTTACGAGCATTTGCTAGTTGATTGTACCGTCACCCCAACAGTTCTAAGAACAAGAATAGCAGGACAGTCGTTGGTATTCTCTGCTGATATGCTACGTCAGGTTCTGCAGCTGGGAACTCAGAAGGAAGAGTCTGGGCCTATAGATTTTCCGTTAAATATTAGGCAGGCTGCTTTTCTGAGGATGGGATATAGCTTGGATGTTACTAAGACATCCTATATGAAGAGTGGACTCATAGGGCAATGGAGATTTTTGGCGCACGTATTCATGGTGTGCTTTGCGGCCAAGAAAGCGAGATTTGAATATATCGTATCAAAGATCCAATCTGGGATAATTGCATTGGTTTATAATCAGAAATTCAGCTTTTCAGAGATGTTTTTCTCGGAGTTCGTTCATCAAATAACGGCTCCGGAGCAGCAAAGATTTCTTCTATATCCTCGTTTTATAATGATGCTCATCCGGCACTTTTTGCCTAATTTGCCGCAGCTTAATGAGATTCAAAGTGTGGCGGTTATTGATAAAAGGATTTTTGCTGATTGCTCTGCGCATAGAGGAAGGTTAGCAGTTCCGGTCGAGCGACCTTTGTTTGGGGCTGTAATAGACAGGAACTTCGTGGCACCAGATAATGCCAATTGGGCAGGTGAAGTAGAAGTTCAGATTCGACAGCCACAACAACAACAGCAACAACAACAACAGCAACAACCGCGCGCTCAGCAACAGAGGAGACGCCAAAGACCATCTGCGAGTCAAATTCAGGCAAGTAGGCCTTCTACTAGTCAATACCAAGACGCACAAGAGGCAGGGCCATCAAATGTACCAGTTGAATCTGATCAGTTATGTCAAACACTGCATGAGAATTGGGAAGCTGGTCCTAATGCAAATGAAGAGATAACTGCTGAGCTTGTTGATCAATTGATAGAGCCTCCGGAAGGAGAAGATGATATTCTTAGGGAAGTTGATGAATATCAACCTGACCAAACAGGTAATGACGTGTCATCTTCAGCTACTGAATCTGAAGATATGGAAGAGATAGAAGTTGAAGTGCCAGAGTCTGTTACAGCAAAACCAACCGTTCAGATAGGAACTTATGGGTCGAGATTGGTTGTATCTGAGGAAGAAGGAAGGAGGAAAAGAGCTACAGTGGAGTCGGAGGACTCAGATTATGAAGATGAGTAAGAAGTAGTACCTTTGGTGCATCGACAACGGGCAAAACGCCATCGTTTTATGCAGGGGGCTACCTCAGCTTCAGCCGCACAGCCTGAAGTATCTCAACCTCCACCTACTCAATCTACCATTCCACCATCACCACCACATGTTGAACCGTACATCCCATCACCCATCATTCCGACCCCAATACAATCCATTCCATCCACCTCATCCACCTACGCAGACAATCAAAGGTTTTTGCAGCTAAAAGATAGAGTTGACTTCCAGCAGATTCAAATCTTAGGCCTAACAACGGCTATCGGTGAGATTCAGAAGCATAATGCAAATCTGGATAATGAGAATGCCGACCTGAAAAAGATTGTGGACAAGGTACAGGAAGAGAACTTGGAGCTGAAAACTTTTGTCGCTGATCAAGCAGCTGAAATAAGATCGATGCGCTCCCTGATTGAGCAATTACTGAAAAATATAAAGGCTCAGGGGGAGACATCCTACCGTGATCAAGTAGAAGTGCGCAGGGATGATGATGATAATAATGATGATGACAATGGCAATGATCGCAACACGCAAAGACAGAACGAGCCAGTAGATTTTTCTGCTGCTCAGGCTGCTGAGACTCAGGGGGAGCCGAGTCAATCAGGAGCTAAAGAAGGTGAGGCTAGTTCATCAAAGGTCTCAGAAAGTGAAGTGCGTGAGATAATTGACGCATTGATGGATATTGATGAAGAGCCATTAGATTTGGAATTTGATTTTGAAGAAGATGTAGAGGATCTGGAAGAAGGAGAGTTCGTTCCAGATGATTTTACTAACTGGAAGTCTGATGATGAGGTTGTGATAGATGAAGACGACAATGTAAATGAAGTAATTATTCAATCACAGCCTGTCAAAGAATTATATGAGCATACTGATGAACATGTAATAGATATTGATGACATCAAAGTGGCTTAAGTAGATGATTCATAAATGGAAGAGGCTGAAAGGGAGCCGAGCAGAGCTGAATTGCTAAATCTTTGGTTCCGCAAGGAAGAGAAGAAGACTTAGCCAAAAATAAAGAAGACGATGAGGATTCCAGGAGCAGAAAACTTCTCTGGAGGTATTATTAGTTGGTTCTTCGACAGGGAACTGCAGCTTTTTATTCTAAAGAGAAGAGATGGGCTCCAATACCTGAGGTGCAAGCTTTAAGTATTCAATACATTGCCGAAGGTAGAGGTGAAGGAGCTAGCATGGAAAGAGTTGATCAATATCGGAAATGATCCCTATGCTGAAGTGATCGCCAAGATAATCAGACGAGAAGGGAGATCTGGAAGGTTTGAGAGACTCCAACCGAGGTCTGGCAAAAGAGTAGAGGATGGATCAAGGATAGATCCTCATACGGGAAGGGCTTGGGCCAGAATGGTTTATAAACCTGTCAAATGCTTAAGAAGGGTTCCAATGAAGATGATGCCTCAAGATATTTTGAGCAACATGAAGTGGTGGTACCTTGATAATGAAACTGCTGAAGCTATCATGGAGGATCAAGACGACAAAGTTATTTTGAGAGTGTATGATCCACTGCATCTGATGAGTCTGTCAAAAGACGATCTGAAGAAGCTTCATGGCCAACATATCTTCTTTCATGAAGGATGGAGATCTGAAGCCAGAAAGTTCCAAAAAGTTGTCAGAGTATGTATATATGCAGGTATATACGCAGGTAGTAGTATATATAGCTCTAGTACTTAATCAAGATGTAAATAGTTAGAAGCTATCGTCAAGGGGGAGTCTGTTGGTACACCCTGTGTGACGATAACAGTCTAAGTGATCTAACATTTTGGTTTAAGTAATATTCAAAGTATTGAGTTTAACGAGTGTTGGATATATATGTTTGACAGTTATTGATTGTATGTTTGAACTTGATGTAACGTATTACAAGAAGTTCAAACATAAAGTTCAAAGATAAATTCAAGCATAAGATAAAAACATAAGTTTCAATACTAAGTTAATTATGTGAAAAAGTAAATTCGAAATCTCTAAGGACTAGGATTCGAATCTAGGAGGAAGAATATGTGTCTGGAGATGTGGGTGTGAATCTGGTGGTGAGGCGTTCTTGCTTCACTCCAAAAGCTACTGATGAGGATTGGCTGAAGCACAACATTTTCCAGTCCACGTGTACCATCTTGGGTAGGGTTTGCACTTTTGTCATTGATTCAGGGAGTTGTGATAATCTGGTGTCTGAGGAAGCAGTTCAAAAGTTGTCCTTGAAAACAGAAAGTCACCCCAAGCCCTACAAGCTTCAGTGGTTGAAGAAAGGTGGTGAGGTAACAGTGTCTAAACGAGCTCTTGTTTCATTTTCTGTTGGTAAAATTATAAGGACAATGTATGGTGTGATGTTGTTGTTATGGATGCTTGCCACTTACTGTTGGGTAGGCCATGGGAGTATGACCGTGAGATTGAACATAAGGGGCGGACCAATACTTATAGTTTCCTGTTTGGCGGGGTGAAGATAACTTTGGTTCCTAATAAGCCGAAGGAGTTGGTCACGAAGCCCTCGGGTACCCTTTTGACCCTTGCTCAATTTGAGGATGAATTGAGTGAGACAGATAATGTGTTTGTGTTGATAGGGAAAGAGATAGTTGGGGAGGTTGCAGTTCCCGATGCTATGGTCCCTTTACTTGATGAGTTTCATGATGTGTTTCCAGCAGAGCTCCCTGATGGTTTGCCACCTCTACGTGACATCCAACATCACATTGATTTGGAACCAGGTGCCCAGTTGCACAATAGACCTCACTACAGGATGAGTCCTACCGAACATGAGGAGTTGCGCCGACAGGTTGAGGAGCTGGTTTCCAAAGGACATGTCAGGGAGAGTATGAGTCCTTGTGCTGTCCCTGCTTTGTTAACTCCCAAGAAAGATGGGACATGGCGTATGTGTGTTGATAGTCGTGTCATCAACAAGATCACAGTGACGTATCGTTTTCCTATTCCTAGACTTGATGATTTACTTGATCAACTTAGTGGTGCTTCTGTGTTCACTAAACTGGATTTATAGAGTGGGTACTATCAGATAAGGCTTAGGCCTGGTGATGAGTGGAAAACAGCATTTAAGACTCGTGAAGGGTTGTATGAATGGCTGGTTATGCCTTTTGGTTTGTCGAATGCTCCTAGTACATTTATGCAAGTGATGAACCAGTTGTTTAGACCTTATATTGGTAGATTTGTGGTTGTTTATTTTGATGATATCCTTATCTACAGTGCTAGCTTTGGTGAGCATGTGGGTCATGTGCGGCAGATTTTGACCTTACTTCGTAGGGATAGTTTGTATGCAGCTGAGAAGAAGTGTGTGTTTATGGTACCTAAGGTGCTGTTTTTGGGGTATGTTGTTTCTGGGGAGGGTATACAGGTGGATGTGTCCAAGGTTGATGCTGTGAGGCATTGGCCAACTCCCAGGTCAATAACTGAGGTGAGAAGCTTTCATGGTCTTGCATCTTTTTACAGGAGATTCATACCACACTTCAGTTCCATCATGGCACCAGTGACTGATTGTATGAAAGGGAAGTCCTTTACTTGGACTGAGGGGGCCGACTCTGCTTTTCAGTTGATCAAGGAGCGACTTACATCAGCCCCATTGCTAGTGTTACCTGACTTCTCACGGGTGTTTGAGTTACACACAGATGCTTCCCATGTGGGCATTGGGGGTGTTTTGAGCCAAGGGGGGAGACCCATAGCTTATTTCAGTGAGAAGTTGACAGGAGCAAAGCTGCGTTATAGTACTTATGATGTAGAATTCTATGCTTGGTTCAAGCTGTTAAACATTGGCGACACTACCTGTTTCACAAGGAGTTTCTGTTGTTCACAGATCATGACTCTTTGAGGCATATTCGTAGCCAAGATAAGGTTTCACACAAGCATGCTAGGTGGATGGAATTTTTGGAGAAGTTTACTTTTGTGGTGAAGCATAAATCTGGGGTGTCGAATCGGGTGGCAGATGCATTGAGTAGGAGGAGCAATCTGCTAGTGTCTATGCGGGTTGGTGTACCAGGGCTTGACTCCATCATGGAGCAGCTAACAGTTGATCCATACTTCTCTGTTATTTTGCAGGATATCAGCTCTGGAAAAATATCAGATTTTGTTGTGCATGATGGTTTTCTATTCAAGGGGAACCAATTGTGTATTCCTGATTCCAGTCTTCGTTTACACATTATCAGGGAGTTACATGGTGAAGGGCATGTGGGCCGGGATCGTACTTTGAAGTTGGTGCAGTCTTCTTATTTCTGGCGTACTATTCGGAAAGAGGTCGACCGGTTTGTTAAAAGGTGTAGGATCTGTCAGACTTCCAAGGGAACAGCCTTCAATGCTGGACTCTATATGCCGTTGCCTGTCCCTTCACAGCCTTGGGTGGACATCAGCATGGACTTTGTGCTGGGGTTGCCTCGTACTCAGCGTGGTAATGATTCTATCTTTGTTGTTGTCGATCGTTTTTCGAAGATGGTTCAATTTATACCATGCAAGAAGACGACAGATGCAGTTAATGTGGCTTTGTTGTTCTTTCGGGAGGTATATCGTCTGCATGGATTGCCATCCTCTATTGTTTCAGATCGGGACACTAGGTTTTTGAGTCACTTTTGGCGCAGTTACATGCAGCTCAACTTCAGCAGTGCCTATCATCCTCAAACAGATGGGCAAACTGAAGTGGTGAATCGGTCCCTTGGAAACCTTTTGAGATGTTTGGTGGGTGATCATGTGAAGGCATGGGATCAAAAGCTTTGTCAGGCTGAATTTGCTCATAATCATGCTGTTAATAGAAGCACTGGTTTTAGCCCATTTGCAGTGGTGTATTCGGCCCAGCCTCGAGGCCCATTGGATTTACTGACTCTCCCTGTTTCAGGTTCTGTTCCAAAGAAAGTGCAGGATTTCGTTGTTGGGTTACATGAGGTTCATAAAGCTGTGCATGATAACTTGGTTCGGGCTAACGCCAAGTACAAACAAGATGCGGATCAAAGGCGTAGGCATGTCAATTTTGAGGTCGGTGACTTTGTTTGGGTAGTTTTGACTAAGGACAGTTTCCCGGTGGGTGAATACAACAAACTGTCAGCAAAGAAAATTGGACCAGTGGAGATTTTGGAGAAGATCAACCCTAATGCTTATCGTTTGAAGCTGCCAATTCACGTTCGCTGTTCAGACGTGTTCAATGTTAAGCATTTGGTGCCTTTTCATGGAGACTCTTCTGAAGATGAAGCTGTTGCAGATTCGAGGACGAATTTTGTCTACCCACGGGGGAATGATGCAGAAGACCGGGCCTTAGAATACTTGGAGGCCCATGACCACATTGGCTCACTAAAATGGCCATAACTTGGGCCTCGGGTATCCGTTGGGCTTATAATATATCAAAACGACCGTATGGACAGGCCCGACGTGCAAGTAAATAGTCGTAGGCGGTTTGGGCCCTGCTTTTCGCCCAAAAAGGCCCCGAAGACTACTTAATTTGCATTTTTCTATTTTTCTTTCAATTTGGACTTTAGTTTTTTGGCCCGTGTGTTTGGCACATTATCATTTTGGCCCGTTTATGTTTTTATGCTTCTTTTTAATATTGTAATGTGTGAACTTGGATGGTCACTTTCAATTTTTATGAAACTTCAATTTTCTCTCCCAAATTTATGTTCTTTGTGTGAACCAATTTGAAGGCCAAATTCGCGGTATTCCTGTGAATCAACGTGAGTTTGGTTAAGATCTTCCGGGTATTCGTGGAATCAACAGATTATCTTTGGTTTTCTATTTGCTACGCTGCATCAAGTTGCCACGGAGACGTCTCTAATGTGCGGGGACGCCACACAGGTGTTGTAAATATGTGGCGGACTATTATGGGGTGTTGGATCAGCAGTGATCAAAAGAACGTTGGTCACTGGGGGCGGAAGGTGACCTGTTTCTACATCTGCCCTTTTCGAATGAGGGGGAGATGGCATTTGTGCTTCAACCCCATCAGATGAAACATGTTCCCTTTGAGAGGAACCTAAGTAGCTAGATTGGGTTATCGCGGTAATGGACTGGTGGCCTTATGTTGGGTTGTCCGACTTTGGTTAGTAGGAACTCCCTCAACCCTGAATCTTTCTGCCCTCAAATGGCCAGAGACGGTGCGTTCGGAGTCACCTATCTCTGGCCTCTCACCACCAGCTCCCTCCCTATCGCCACTCCGGGAAACCCAAAAGATTTTCAATATCCTCCCTTTCTCCCTCAGCCTCACTCAGGCATTCCTCACCTTTAGAAATGGAACCGACAGAGCCTCTTCTGGATACAGTCTTGGAACATATACCCTTACCCTTTTCCAATTTCCAATCTGCCATACAGAGAATAGACAGTGGAATATTTATTACTGGAACTTGAGGAATGTCCCTTGGGATCTTGAATCGTTGAAGAGCGACCGTCTTATACACATCAGCTTCTGGACTTTCATGGATGCCGTCGTCTTGATCCATGACAAATTGTATTATGAGCTGAAGGAACCTTTGAAACGGTATGAGTTTTCTCTCTCTTTTTGTTCCTCTATCTTGAACTGCCCGTTTGAGCTTTTCAAAGATGAACGTCGCATAGTCGAAGTGTCTATCAAAGGCAAAGGCGGCCAACGTGGGTAGGACGTGGATTGGTGCTGAGTCATGGCCAGAATGTTTGTGTAGGTCCCAAAAGGTTTCCCAAGTGTATAGTTCTAAGCTGTAGAGGGGGGGTGAATACAGCTATTTAAAACTTAACAATCTTTTTCTCAATGTTTGTGTATATTATTATCAAGTGTTAATTACAAACAAGCTTGAATGCGGAAGGGTTCAAGCTAAGATGACAGATACAACAGTTGTTCAGCTAATCTAAGACACACTCAGACTAGATACAATGACTATGCTCACTTAGATGCACTCACTGTTTTTACAAGACTCAGATGGACAGCTTACACAAGAACAGCTTAGACACACTCTACTGTTTTATATAAGCAGACTTGCATGCATGGAATAACACACTTCAATGCACGTTCTGATTTCACACTCTTGATATCTCAAAATCCTTAGAAGCTTCCTTATATACTCAACAGGTGAATCTCAGTGAAGCTTCTTCATTGGATAGATGAGATGGTGGAAAGTCTTTCCAAAAGGACAAAACACCTTTCTGCACGTTCTGATAAAGTATATTTGTCTTCACATGGCAGAATCTTTGTCTTTTCCTTTTTGTCACTGTTGCATAAGGCTTTTACGAAAAGAGGAATGTCAACTTTGCATCTTTCTTCTTTTGCTAATGCCATTTTGATATAAGAAAAGGTCTGTCACCCTTTTCAGAATTCCGTTTGTCTTCATGTAACAGAACAGCGTGGGCAGGCTGTGCAGTTCCGTTTTCCACTTTGTTTTCGACTTGTAAACTGATCTTGTAGCCAATAACAATACATGAGGACTTGGAAACATATTCCATAAAGTGTTTAACCTGTTCACAAAGAACAGGTTTTGTTCACAAAGAACAGATTACTTGTAAACTGTCCAAGCTGCTCATCAGAACAGAGCAGCGTAGACAGTTTATGTCCACCCTGTTCAGCAGACAGAACAGCTTGGACAAACTGCCTTTGTTGCAACGAATGCAACATGGTAAACAGCTTTTGGTTGATATTGCAAATCACTTTTCAGGTTTCAATAAGACATATAACAGACCTTAAATTCTACCTTCAAGTGCATCAACAAGTTTGATTAAAAATCTCCCCCTTAGATGTACAGCAGGTTTGACTGAGGCCTTTTTGTGCCTAACAATCTCCCCCTATTTGCAATAATCAGTCTAAGCTGATTTAATCAACAATCACTATACATTTTTACAATACATCTTGTTGAAAAGAAATTACAACATCTAAGAAAAGTAAAAAATCAGTTTATATATACTGATTTTGATTACATAAACAACACATGCTTTTACAGAAATACAACTAATGTACTAATGTATATTACAACTAATGTAAATAAGAAAAGTTACAACATACGTAACAGGGTACGACTAATGTACAAATAAAAAGTTCAACACTTTGGACTGTTGATCTTGGGAGCAGATAACGGCAAGCCTGTCCAACAGATGGACAGCTTCCATTCTTCACCTACCCGGATAGTAGATGGACTTCACTCCAGTGATGGTGGTCCTTCAAACATTTTTTCAAGTTCATCCCTTGTTTCCTCCAGATCTTGAATTTCAATTATGTGGATCATAAACTTGGGATCTTGAAGTTCACCTCTCTCATAAAAGCCTCTGAGCTGGTCCCAGATGGCTGCTCTCCACCTGCTTGATTTCCTGAATGAAGTTGCAAGTCTGAAGGCTGCAAGCTGTCTCAGATCCACCTTGTAGAGATCTGATGCTCTTTGAAAGCACTTTTTTCGTGTTAAGGGATCTATAAAAAATGCCCCTAACTCAGGCTCTTCAATAATTTTGCCTTCTTCAAAGTCTACTCCACTGGCCAGGCTGTAGTCAATTCCTTTCATCTCAACAGCATAATCACCTTGTTCAATTAAGATGAGGAGTTCCTCCAGCTCAGAATCCATTCTTGTCCTTTTGGCCATTATTTTGGTGTATGTCACAGAGACACCCTCACTTGCTTCTTTTGAGATCAGGCCAAGATCTTTCACTCTCTCCATCAGCTTCTTAACATATGCCCTGATAGTCTTAGCCGTTTCAGACTTAGACTAGCTCAGGGCAACTGCCAGCTCAACCCATTCCCTGTACCCCATTTGTGCAACATCAGTGTAGTCATAAGTTTCCAGTTTTGGGCCTGTTGCACCCATTCTGGTAATTTGCAATTTCCACTGTTTGCCTTTTCTTGATGTGGGGACAGCTTTGACAATTGCTTCCTTGGCTAGCCTTCTATCAGCAACATCATGAAACTTTTTCCTTGCCAAGTTGTCAAAGTGGAACTGGGCCCTTGCAGAGGATGCTTGCTTTGGTTTGGTCACAGAGACCAGAGCACCCTTTTCCTGTACACTTTCCTTCTCACCAGTTGATTCTCTAGCAGCTTCCAGCAATTTTCTCTGTACATCCAAAGAGGGCATTTTGGTTTTGCTTGCCTCTTTGAATGCAAGAGATATGGCAGCTTCGGCAGATTCTTCTTCTTTTCTGAGTATTTCCAGGGCTTTGAGCTGTTCATCTCTGAGCTCATAGTATTTTTCAAGGGGAACACCCATTTCTTTGGCCCTCGCTTTGTCAAATTTTAGCTCTGCTGCTTGCTGGTGGTCAGGATCAACCACTGCTTTTTCTTTTCCTTTAGCTGTTGTAGTGGTAACAGCTTCAGGAATGTCTTCTTCTTCTTCTTCCTCCAGAAAGAGGTGCCTCCTTCTGCTGCTTGGCCTATCCTCAGAAATGAATTCCTCCCCCTTAGACTGTGCAGGGTTTGGAGATTCAGCCTGAGTAGGCTGGGCAGCTTCAGGTAGATGAGAGACACTCTCAGCTGGACCAGTACCTATTTCAGATGCACCTGCTGTTTGACCAGTAGACTTAGTCGTAGAGGCAGACAACTTCTCCCCCTTTGAAGGAGATGGACCAGCACCTTCAACAACTGGTCTGCCTGAAGAAACAAATTCAGTAGGCTTTGCAGCAGTTTTGGCAGCAGGTTTGAGACCAACCAGACTATGCACTAAGAAAGCCAGGTTGTCCTTCACCTCTGCAAGTTGGGAAAGACAGGTTTGAAGAGAAGAGGATTGAGAATCAGCAAGAGAGGTCATCTTAAGAATATTTTCTCTATTAGAAGCTGTGAATAGCAAACTTTGAAGCTGTGCAAGAAGTAACTCAAGAGAGTCCTGCACATCAGCAAGGTTTGCTGACACAGAATTTGATAGAGAAACGATGAGAGTGTTTAGGCTGGCCAAGGTGGTAGGAAGTTTAGTATTGCAAGTGGTGAGGAGAGTGGACAGCTGTTGGGAGATGGCTGTCATAAAGGACACAGAGTCCTGTTGGTGTGAAAGAACTGAGGAGAGGGAAGTGGAGACACTTTGCAGCTGTGCAGTGAGTGCAAGCAGCTGAGAGGAGGTGTCAGTTTGAGGGGTGGATGGAAAGGAATTCTTGAACACATAGAAGAATCCCTTAAGCTGTTCAGACACAGAGTCTGAAATGAGAGAGGGTAGAGAAAACATGGAAGTTTCTAAAGAACCAACTTTGTTGGTCAGCAAGGGAAGCTGATCCTTCAAAGGCAGGTCTTTAGGGGATGGAGGTGTATGGGTGGATTGTTTGGAGTGAGTAGATGGAGATGAAGAGGAAGAGGCTGGTGTATGGGGATGTGATGTAGAAGGAGAGGGTATTTTGGAAAGAAGCTCCATAGCCTGGGCAAAAGTAATGTTGCCAGCTTGGAGGGATCAATAGGTCCTTCAGCAGTGGCTATAGCTGCATCATGATGAGAGGGGGTAGATGTTGGGAGCCTTTCAGATGTTGCTTGTTTTGCAGCACCTTCATGAAGGCCAGTGGTGGTTCCCTCTGCAGTACCTTGGTTTAAAGGTACCTCATCATTGGGAGATGGGATTTGCATTTCAACATAAGCAGTGGTAAAACCTACTGATGGAGTTTGCAAGATGGGAGCAGCCTCACCAAAGGGATATTCTGTTCCCTGAGGTTCATCAACTTGAGTGATTGGTCCTTCAGCAGATGTTTGGTGTAAAACAGCTGCATCATGAGGAACTGATGTTTGAGGCTGAGCTGCTGGTTGGTCTAAGCCACCAGTGTGGGCACCTCGTGCAGACTCAGGGTGTAGAGAAGTAAGAGGTGGGGACAGTGTGGACTCAGTATGAAGTGGAGAGAACTCCTGTCTTTCAATATTCTCAGCCTGTTGGGAGGTTGGAATAGTTGATGTGGCTGTCTCCATATGTACAACTGGCTCCTGTTGGGAGGAACCAGTGGGTCTACGCTGACTTGGGGTTGACACAGGGTGGAGTGAAGAAGGCTCCAATTGTGCTGAACCTTCTCCCAAAATAGGAGAGGCAGCAGGAGTAGCTTCTTTTTCAACTGAACACTGTTGAGAGGGAACAGAGGGGCTAGTTTGGGCTGTTTTGGTTGTTGGTTTCTTTTTGTCAAGGGATTTTCTTTGGTAGGACTTGAGAGACGAGGTGGGTGATTGTGGAGAGGTGAGAAGTTCAGATTGGACAGGTTTGGAGACTGGGTCAGAAACAGGTGGGTTTGCCAGTTCCATAGTCTCAGGTGCCACAGAGGCACCAGCCACAGAGGCTTCAGGTTCAACAAATGAACTAGGGTGAGGAGCCTGCTCCCCCTCAGCCACAGAGGCTGTGGGTGCAGACTCAGACTGAGCTGTTTTGGCCTTCTTGTGGACAGGCCCAACTTCAGTTGTTTCCAGGGTCCTTTTAGCAAGCTTGGCCCTGGCTTTGGATTTTCTTTTGGGAGCAGCTTCTGGATCCACCCTCACATCAGAGGGTCCTTCCACCAATCCTAACAACCTCCTCATTAGAGTATATAGAAGAGGCTTATTTGGGAGAACCGGAGTGTAGAAAACTCTATTTCCTATTACAGGAAATGCAGCAGTACGAAGTAAAGGCTGAAAGTTATACAGATGCTCACCACAAACGTGCTTGAAAATGAGGCTCAGAAATTTGAGGTAACGAACAGCAGCTGGACGTGTCTCCTGCTGCACCAGATTCCTCAGATTCATGAAAATCCATCTGTCCATGTTGATAGTAGTCCCATCCACCAACTGTAGGACTATAGGAATCTCATCACGGCTTAGTTTGTCAAAGGAACCAACCTTACTGCTGAAGCACATAACCACTGAGGCAAAAAAAAAGCTGTAAGTAGGAGACAAATCTTTTCTGAACAACGTAGCTCCAACTTTTGGTTCTGCTACACCAGAGAAGTGCAGCAGATTCTTCATCTGTTCATCTTCAGACTGTGGCTGATCATATGTTTCAGCCACAGGGAGTCGAAGAGCTTCCCTGATCAGACGAATGTTGATCTCAATGGTCTGAGTCCCATTGAGTATAGTTCCCTAAATGACTTTAGTGCCTGGGTTGTAGGCACAGGTGTACCAAAACTCATACACCATCTCCTGGTACAGGACACCAGGAGTGGCAGTCATGGCATAGTCCAACGGATGAACTTTCAAAAACTCCACCATTTCTTCGTAGCCATTCCCCACATAATTGTTGGGGATGGTTAGGTTAGCAAGGTAGTTGGTAGGTTTCAAGGTCAGCATTGTGGTGACTGATGGATTCTGAACATTAGCACCCACAAACACTGGTAGAAAGGGGTTGTTTCGGTGAGCCATTTGGGAAGTAGTGAAAGTAGCAGAAGCACAGGACACTTAGTTGATTTTTAGGGTTCTTAGGAATTTATGGAAGTAGTGAGGAAGACGAAGATGAACCAGTAGGGGGTATTTATAGGATTTGAATGTGAGTGGGTATGACAGACAAACATTTGGGTGAATTTGAAAAGGTCGTTAACGGAAAACGGAACGGTTGTCCATGTCAGACCGTTTGTCAGACCACTTGAGCCCTTTTTAATCACTAACACACGTAAACCCATATTATCCGCAGTAATTAAGTTAAATAAAAACAAAATTAAGTAACTTAATTGTGAAGAAAGGTAATTTGAAACTGATGATCTAAGCTGATGGTCAAACCTGTGATGAGCAGGGTCATCACAAGCTGTTCATTCTTCAAGCTGTTCAGCTATGTTGGAACAGATTGTGTTCAATAGCTGATCAGGTTACAAGACAGTGTCTTGTATGACAAATTGAAAGAGTGAGCAGGGTGGAGGTTTGATTATCAGATCAGGCTTGACATACAAACTGTTTTTGTCAAACTTGTATTATCACACAGAATAGGAGTTTTCCTATATACAAGTCCATAGTCTTCAAGCTGATGCTGCATCCACAGAATCTGCCCACAGTAGCTTCCAGCAGCAATGTACTCAGCTTCAGCAGTAGAAGTAGAAACTGAGTTCTTCTTCTTGCTACAGCAACTGATCAACTTTCCACCCAGGAGTTGACATCCACTTGTTGTGCTTTTCCTATCTAGCCTACAGCCTGCAAAGTCAGAATCTGAATAACCTGTTAGTTCCAGGCTTGAGTCTTTGGGATACCAAAGAACCAAACCTGGTGTACCCTTAAGGTATCTGAAGATTCTTTTGACAACAGCTAGATGTGATTCTTTTGGATCAGCTTGGAATCTAGCACATAAATAGGTAGCAAACATAATATCAGGTCTACTAGCAGTCAAATACATCAAGCTCCCAATCATGCCTCTGTAAGCTGTTACTGAAACAGCTTTGCCACTGGCATCTGCATCCAATTTTACATTGGTTGCCATTGGGGTTTTAATAGGAGAACTTTGATCAAATTTAAACTTTTTCAATAGATCTAAAGTATACTTTCTTTTATTTATAAAATTTCCAGTTGAGGTTTGTTTAACCTGTAATCCTAAAAAGAAAGTAAGTTCTCCCATCATACTCATTTCATATTTGGATTTCATGAGTAATGAAAAATTCTTGCATAATTGTTCATTAGTAGAACCAAATATTATGTCATCCACATAAATTTGAACAAGCATAATATCAGACTTCACCTTCTTTATGAACAGTGTGGTATCCACTTTACCTCTGGAATACCCATTGCTCATAAGGAATTCAGTAAGTGTGTCATACCAGGCTCTAGGGGCTTGTTTTAGACCATAGAGGGGCTTGTCCAACTTATAGACAAAACCTGGATGATGTTCATTTTCAAAACCTGGAGGCTGCTTGACATAAATTTCCTCTTGCAGCTTCCCATTCAGAAATGCACTCTTCACATCAATTTGAAATACCTTCATACTCTTATGAGCAGCGTAGGTTAGAAACAAACGAATTGCCTCTAGCCTGGCCACAGGAGCAAATGTTTCATCATAGTCACTGCCTTCCTCCTGTCTATAGCCCTGAGCAACAAGTCTTGCCTTATTTTTGATGACATGACCTTGCTCATTAATCTTGTTCCTGTAAACCCATTTGGTGCCAATTATAGTTTTACAATTAGGAGCAGGGACCAACTTCCATACCTTGTTTCTCTCAAACTGATTGAGTTCTTCTTACATGGCAGTGATCCAATTGGCATCTTTAAGTGCTTCATCCACTTTCTTTGGCTCCATGAGAGACACAAAACTAGAGAACATACAAAAGTTCCCTAAGCTGTCCCATCTTGTTTGTACCCCTTTGTTGATGTCACCAATTATTTGATCATTGGGGTGACACCTGATCCACTTAGGATCATTTTTCAATGAGGATTCTCCTGTGTTGTTTGCACCTTCAACAGGTCCTTTTGAACAGCTTTCAAGATTTTCAGACACACTGATGTCTTGAGCCTGTTCACTTGTTGAGCATGAATCTCCATTGCTCAACATATCAGCAGAGGATCCAGGAAAATCAGCATTGATTGGTTCAGGACATGAAGTTGTAATTAAGTCAGTACACTTATTCACACAGGGTGTATCAACATAATCATCATCATGTCCATCATGGTTAGCAAGTTCCACTCTGGATGTAGTGGAAGCTTTTGAGTCCTCTTCACTGTTTGAATGCATGAGATCATCAAAGTTGAATTCTCCTGAAACTGATTCAGGAACAGCTTTGGTGGAGGCATTCCTGGACTCTTCAAAGGTGACATTGATAGATTCATCTATCACCTTTCTTTTGTTATTGTACACTCTGTTGGCTTTGGAGATAGCAGAGTATCCAACAAACACACCTTCATCAGCTTTTGGTTCAAACTTTGCCAGTTGATCCCTTTGATTCAGAATGAAGCAGGGACATCCAAACACATGGAAGTAGCTAATATTTGGCCTCCTCCCTTTGAGCAGTTCATAGGGAGTTTTGTTGAACCTTTTCACCACTAAGGATCTGTTTTGGGTGAAGCAGGCAGTGTTAACAGCTTCAGCCCAGAATGATGAAGGTAAACCAGATGCACACAACATGGTTCTAGCAGCTTCAATGAGGGTTCTTTTTCTCCTTTCAGCAACTCTATTTTGTTGTGGAGTTCTTACTGCTGAAAAGTTTTGAGAGATCCCTTTTTCTTCACAGAAGTCCTCAAGAGTACTGTTTCTTAACTCAGTACCATGATCACTTCTAAGCTGTTTTACTTGAGCAGAGTTCAGCATATCCATCTTTTTCACAAATCCAATGATTTCTCTAGCAGCCTCTCCTTTGCTCTTCAAGAAGATTACCCATGTAAACCTGGAGAACTCATCAACCATTACTAGAGTGTATCTTCTTCCTCCTAGACTTGGGACATTGACTGGTCCAAAGAAGTCCATGTGGATTAAGAAGAGAGGAGTATCAATAGAAAAATTATGCTTGGATTTAAAAGATGATTTTCTCTGCTTACCTTTCTCACAAGCTGTGCAGAGTCTATCCTTAACAAAGGTCATAGAAGGCAAACCTGTTACCAACTCTTTCTTACAGAGTTTGTTGATATTCTTGAAGTTCAGGTGTGACAGCCTTTTGTGTCATTACCAGTTCAGGTCTGCATTGGTTATTGTGAGAAAGCAGGTTTTCAGTTGTGGGATCAGCTGATTTCATATCCACAACATATACACCTTTCTTCCGTTTAGCACACAGCACAACTTTGCCTTCGGGATCCAATATGTAACCCAGGTGCTCATCAAAGTTAACCTTGTAGCCAACATCACACAGTTGACTTATGCTAACAAGATTATGTTTCAGCCCAATCACATAGGCTACTCTTTTGAACACTGCAGCACCAGTTTTAAGAGTTCCATATCCCTAAGTGGATCCCTGTACATTGTCACCAAATGTGACTTTTGGCCCTTTTTCACGCCTGAGATCATTCAGCAAGTCCTTGCAACCTGTCATGTGCCCTGAGCAACCACTGTCCAAATACCAAACTTGGGATGGTTGTTTGTCCTGCAGAATGTCATAGGAAAATATTAGTTACTTTTAGGGGAACTCATCACAGTGATGAGTTCTCCTACTTCATCAACATGTGTTGATGGACTAGTGATATCCACATTAATATTTCCTATTTGAATGGTATCAGTTTGGATACCACTCTCATTGACTAAGTTACTTCCAACACTACTTGTTTTAGCAATGATGGAACTAGCAGAGTCAACAGGCCTCATGTCCTCAGTTTCAGGACAGTCTTTGGCCATGTGTGTCTTCTTCCCACATTTATAGCATTTTCTCTTTTTAGCCTTTTTGGAAGAAGAGCTTTCAGAAACACATTCTGGATTAATTCTGTTGATTTTATCAGCAGGTTTAGCAAACTTATTACTATTTTTCGATGAATCAACAGCTTGGGTGGATGGCACAATAGCAACAGCTTTGCCTGTTTCTTCTTTCCTCTTTTTGGGAGGACAGCTGTCAAAAACAGGAAGCTTGATTTGTTTTTGACCTTCCACAGGTTTGGGAAACTTATTCCCAGATTTCTCAGGCTGAGCAATGGCTTTGCCTTTGCCCTTACTGAGATGTGATTGATGCTGCCTATTAGCATAGTCACTGTTTCTGGTTTTGAAAGACCTATTTTCATTTATAACCAGTTTTCCACTATGATTTGAAAACTTATTTGAAACCACAACAGATTTGCTTTCAACATGAGACTTACCCTTGTTGAAAGTAGGCTGCTTACCTTGTGAAAACTTATTTTCAAAATGTTTAGCATCAAAAGGATTAACATGTCTCTTACCATCAGCTTTGGACCCAGAGCCTGTTTTGTCAACAGGTTTAGTGTCCACGGCTGCAGTTTGAGAATCTTTTCCTTTCTTTTGCTTGTGTGAATCAGCATAGCACTTAGCAGGCTGATTTGAGGAGAACACATTCTAGCATCAGCTTTTGGATGAAAGTACTGGGAAGCTTTTCCTTTTTCTTTGCTTGTTTAGACCAGCTTTCCATTTACTTTCTGGATGAAAGTACTGGGAAGCTCACCAAGGGTGGATAAGTCATCTTTCAGATTATTAATCTCAATAATAGAAGCTGCTTTGTCAAGACCCCCTCCAAGATAGGCTTGGATTTGTGCAGGGATCTGCTGACTGATGCAATGGCTGACTTTTTGTGCAGATTGGCACCAAGAGTCAACTATCTTTTGAAGCTTTGCATGTTTTACATCTGTTTCTCTCTTTTCTTCCATTAAAATAGAGTTGATGTGTTTTAGTTCATCAAGCCCAGTTTCCAACTTATGGAAACTGTCCAGTTTACTAGTTTTAATTTCAAGATCAGTTTTAAGCTTAGAGATTTAAGATAGTAAAACATTATGCTTCTCAACAACAGTTTTTAAATCAACTAGCATATATTCAAACATTTTTACTTTTCATCAGAACTGTAAGCCATAAAATTTTGTACCTTGTACATCATTGTAGGGTTCTAGTTCTCCAAGCTGCTGAAGGCTTCAGCTTCAGCCAAGTCCTGTTTGAAATTGCTAGTTGATGGGACATCAGTATTGGCCATTAGACAATTGTTGTCTTCTTCATCTGAGGATGAATCAGACTCCTCCCAGTCACATGTCTCTGCCATCAGTCCCTTTTGCTTGTTGGAAGCCACTGAGTTTTCCAACTTTTTCAGCTTAGCCATGACCATAAGGTACTTAACCGTATAGCCATCGTCCCTGTTAGTCTTGTATGGTTTGGAAGACTGTCCAACAGCTTTTGACACACAGTCAGCAGCTATATGACCAGTTTTGCCACATTTGAAGCACTCAGCTTTAGATTTGTCAAATGCCTTCTTCTTGACAGCATTTGAGTTCCCCTGCAACTTATTTATTCCAAAATTCTTCTTGTTGAACCTTTTGACAAGCATTGCTATCATCTGCTCATCATCAAGCTCAGCAAGATCTGCACTGTCTTCCTCATCAGACATTTCCTCTCTTTCATCATCAGCCTATTGATCAGGTTGTGTGAACACATCACATACATGTCCAACAGGTTGTCTCACGCTGGCCACTAAGGCAGCACCTCTCTTGGACATTTCCAAGGCATTTCTCTTTTGCTGCCTTGACTGCTCATCATTTAGTAAGGATCCATATAAGTTTACAAGATCCATACCTTTGATGGTACCTGAATTTCTCAATATGGTAGAAAAGTAGTTCCACTCTTCAGGCAAGATGTCCAAGAACTTCTTCACCAGGGTTAGGCTGTCCTTTGTGATCCCAACAGATTTGAGATCATTAACAAGAGCAGCAAACCTGGTGTAGGTTTCTGTGAGTGTCTCCTTTGGTTTTGCAAAGAAGAGTTCATACTGTCTAACAAGATTGTTAACCTTGTTGTCTAGTGTGATTGTGGGTCCATCATAGACGGTACACAAAGTATCCCACATCTCCTTTGCAGTCTTCATCTTCTCAACCTATTTGAACACATCATCAGGCAGAGAGATAACCAGGTTTTTCCTAGTTTTTGCATCCAGAGCAACCAGTCTTTTGTCTTCATCAGACCATTGAGCTTTGGCCTTCTCAAAGGTTCTGAATTCAGGGGCAGCTCCTTCAACAGCAGGAGTTATGTTAGTAACAGAGGTTGGCACATAGTGACCTTCCATTACTATTTCTGGTAGTTGTACATCCAGATTCTCTAAGTAGAGCATCATTCTGCACTTCCAACAAGAGAAGTTCTGATGATTGAACTTTGGGGGTTTGACCATTGACCCATTGTCATAGTAGGATGAGGAATTTACAGCATTGTTGTCCATGGAAAAGTAGGGAGAATAAGAGATCTAGAGTTGACACACACTCTATCTGCTCTGATACCAGTTGTAGGTCCCAAAAGGTTTCCCAAGTGTATAGTTCTAAGCTGTAGAGGGGGGGGGGGGTGAATACAACTATTTAAAACTTAACAATCTTTTTCTCAATGTTTGTGTATATTATTAACAAGTGTTAATTACAAACAAGCTTGAATGCGGAAGGGTTCAAGCTGAGATGAAAGTTACAACAGTTGTTCAGCTAATCTAAGACACACTCAGACTACATACAATGACTATGCTCACTTAGATGCACTCACTGTTTTTACAAGACTCAGATGGACAGCTTACACAAGAACAACTTAGACACACTTCAATGCACGTTTTGATTTCACACTCTTGATATCTCATAATCCTTAGAAGCTTCCTTTTATACTCAAAAGGAGAATCTCAGTGAAGCTTCTTCATTGGACAGATGAGATAGTGGAAAGTCTTTCCAAAAGGACAAAACACCTTTCTGCACGTTCTGATAAAGTATATTTGTCTTCACATGGCAGAATCTTTGTCTTTTCCTTTTTGTCACAGTTGCATAAGGCTTTAACCAAAAGAGGAATGTCAACTTTGCATCTTTCTTATTTTGCTAATGCCATTATGATATAAGAAATGATCTATCACCCTTTTCAGATATTCGTTTGTCTTCATGTAACAGAACAGCGTGGGCAGGCTGTGCAGTTCTGTTTTCCACTTTGTCTTCGACTTGTAAACTGATCTTGTAGCCAAAAACAATACATGAGGACTTGGAAACATATTCCAAAAAGTGTTTAACCTGTTCACAAAGAATAGGTTTTGTTCACAAAGAACAGGTTTTGTTCACAAAGAACAGAACACTTGTAAACTGTCCAAGCTGCTCATCAGAATAGAGCAGCGTAGACAGTTTATGTCCACCCTGTTCAACAGACAGAACAACTTGGACAAACTGCCTTTGTCGCAACGAATACAACATGGTAAACAGCTTTCGGCTGATATTGCAAATCACTTTTCAGGTTTCAATAAGGCATATAACAGGCCTTAAATTCTACCTTCAAGTGCATCAACAGGTTTGATTAAAAATCTCCCCCTTAGATGTACAGCAGGTTTGACTGAGGCTTTTTTGTGCCTAACAATTTGCCAGTTGAACACTTGTTGATCACATCAAAGAATACTCTCCAATGTGATTGGAGCTGTTTGGTTTTAAAATCAGATGGCTTGGATAGTGCACCATTATAACCTAGGGTTTGTATTTCTTGAAGTGTTTATGCGGGGGTTGGGATGGGAGCAAACAAGTATTTTGTGACAGAGAAATGTTAGGTTGGGAGGCAGAGAATATGGGGTATGGCTTCGAGAGTTATGCGGATGGGGACGGAATCAATTTTTGTGGTGAAATGAGGGACTGCCTCGTTGACTAATTTGAGATGGAACCAGAATTGTTGTAAGTAATTGATTGTTACAGAAATGGCAATTGTGAGGGAGTAGTAGATTGGGTGGCCTTTGAGGATACCGAAAGTGATATCCTCGGCTTCGTTGCGGAGTAGGGATAGGTCCAGTTGCCAGTTGTGAGGTGCGAATTCGATGAAATGAGCGAAGTGAAACAGATTATCTTCTCGCAACTGTTGGTTGTTATGAGGTATGGGGGGCGGGGAATGGTTTGGGTAAGCGGAGAATCCATGAGTCCTGTATAAAAGCAACATAGTTAGTTAAGCAGACTTGAATATACACAATACATTGAGATTTAGTCTGAAGTAAGTGTGAAAAATAACCCGTCTATTCTGTTTAAAGCATCGGAATTTTTATTGAATAAAATCCAAAGTCAATCGTTGAGAGACCAATGTTAGAATAGATGTGTTCACTTAAACACTTATTAAAACTACAACCAATGGTGAAAAGGACATGGAAGTTTATTTTGTTTCTGATTTCTAAAAATTTGAAATGCAATGAAAAATAGAAAAAAATGCTAAGTATTGATTTTCGGTTGTGGAACCGAATTTCGGTGGTACCTGTCCGAATTTCGGGTAGGATTGAAATTCGGATGAGTTTGTCCAAATTTCGGGTAGGATCAAAATTCGGATGAGATGATGTATGGAAAAGTTAAATAGAAATAAAACTAACTATGAATAAAGGGGGGGTCTGAGTTTTGGATGGTTCCGAGATTCGGGTAACAATGGTTACATTAAGGACTTAGTCTAAAAATGAACATACAAAATTCAGAGGGGTGTGAACTTTGTGTGGAACCAAATTTCGGGTGGGTCCATGGCATACATTTAGAATTAAAAAACTATAGAAATGTCAACATTGGGAACCAGCCGAATTTCGGATGGGCCCAAGAAGATATTTATATATGTTCTAAGGCAAAGATGACATGCATTCCGAATTTCGAATGGATCCGATATTGGGATGGGTCCTACGAATATGAAAAATGAAAGTAAAAATTTAACTAAGTGTGGGATGAAGAAAGGGTAGCGTAGGGGAGAAGGAAAGAAATCCCGCCTATTTATAGGCGGGTGGGTCGGGTCGGGCATCATGACCCACGTGTTTTCTTTTCCAACCGATGAGCCAAACACACACAAAAACACACATTGGGCCAACGATAATTGGAATAAATAAAACTTAACTAAATAAAAAATGGCCTAAAGGAAAAATACTTTTGAGTTTTTCTATTACAATCCTAAGATAAACTTAACTAAGTATATTATAAACAAAAAAATAAAAATAATAGATCTTTTTGAATTTTCAAAATATTTGGCAAGTAAATATAAATAATAAGCAATAAAATCTGTTAGATATTAAATTTCGATCTTGTGGAATTTATTTTGTAATAATTACTTAGCTTTATTTCAATGAAATTTATTTCTAGTATTTCCTATATTTTGTAATTCTCTTTTGTTTTAGAAGTTGAGGGACTATTTTGTAATACTTTGAAAGTTCATTTAATTGATGTAAGGGAAACCCCACCTAGGGTTTCCCACACACACACGAATTTTCTAAATATAGCAGCCGCCTTTCTCAATATTCTCTCTGACATTCTTATTCAACATTCATAGCAATTATTGAGTAAAAATCATTCTTTTTGTCTTGTTTATTGCTAAATTTATGGAAACCAGTGCTGATTATTACTGGGAATACATTACAATAATTGGTATCAGAGTCATACCGGTGGATTTAATCTGATTGTGGATTCATCATCTCGTGTTCTTCGTGTTCATGATCAAAAACCCTCGGTTTGATCTTAAATCCCCTTTAAATGTTCTGTTTTTCGTGTTATTTCATCTTATAATAATCTATTCTTAATTCTGTATTGATTTAGAGCCGTTAAGTTCAGTCTTTACAAGTTATAATCGATTATTTACTGAATTTCACCTTCGGCTATTTGGGGTTTTGATTCGGTTTTGGTTCAAAACTCTTAGATTTTTAAGTCTTTTGGTTAGTAGTAATTCACAAAAAGTGTTCAAAACATCAATCCAAACATTTAAAAATTATTTTTAGGCTGAAAACTACATTTTAATAACCTCTGAAAAATCTGGAATTACTGTAACTGCTAAAACTCGGACCAATACGGATCAAAATTCTGACAAATTCGTATCAAATTTCGTACTAATTCGAACCAATTTTAAACAAATCTCGGACCAAATTTCGGAACCACCCGGAATTCGGATCATCCGAAATTTTGTTAAAATATTTTTTGGGTAGTTAAAATTCCTTGTTCTTAATTTTTAACATTTTTGAAAACCAATTCGGATCATCCGATCTTCGGATACTCGGGCTAGTCAGAGTTGAATTTATTTTAAGTTCCCATCCGAGATTCTACTGTTCATCCGAAATTCTACTGTTCATCCGATATTCGATACATTCGAGTTCATTTCTTCACTCTTCGGTCCATCAGACTTCAATTCATCCGAAATTATAAGTTCATCAGAGTTTCACTTATCATCCGACTTTCTTACCCTCCGAGTTCCACTGTTCATCCGAATTCCAGATCAACCGAACTCTTCAAATTTCTTCCGAGTTCAGTCCATCCGAACTACTGTTCATCCGAAACACTGTTCATCCAAACCACTGTTCATCCAAGTTCTGATAATCCGAATTTCAGTTTCCACTTTAAAAGATCTTTTTTTTTAATCAGCACCATTTATCATGTCCCGAGAGGCCCTTGTTCTTGGATCCGAGAACAGACCACCTGTTCTCTATCCTGATGAATACGAACAATGGAAATCAAGATTCCTGAAATTTATTGGTATGCAGCCAAATGGGAATCTATTGATCCAATCTATCACTGAAGGCCCTGCTATCTATTATCGGGAAATCCTTGCCAGGCCAGAAGCTGATCCACCAGTCCTAGCATCCAAAACAATTTGTGAACCCTCTAATGAAGCTGAAAGGGACAGATAACATGCCGACAAAAGGGCAGAACACCTCATCTATCAAGCCGTTCCCAACGAAATACTTGCTGGAGTTGACAACAAGATATCAGCCAAAGAGATGTGGGATGAACTAGAAGTTCAACTGCTCAGGGCTGATAGATGACAGAGCAAAGATCGAGGAAGCAATGGCAAAATTTTCTGACTTCTGTGCCAAAGATGGGGAGTCTCTTAAGGGTACATTCACGAGGTTCTGTGCAGCTCTAAATGAGTTGAACAAATTGCACATCAAAAAGGACAAGGATGACATCAACATCCAATTCTTTGCCTCCCTGGCCCTAGAATGGCAAGTTGTCTGTCGTGCCACAAGACGAGTTCTGGACATTCCGAATATCTCCATCAATGTAGTCTTCAAAGAACTCAAGAAATATCAAGGGGATGTGGATCAACAAAAGCAAATGGCAAACACGTTGGCATCCCTGTTGCTATCTCCCAACTCAGGCATCAAACCAGCTGACTCTTTGGCCCTACTCTCGAACAAGACCCAATCCCCTGCAATCTAACCCAACTCTTCTGTTGTACCTTACTATGCTCAAGGTTCATCATCCTCTCAGTGCATATATGCATCACCACTGCATGAGCCATATGATGAAGAAGAGGCAACGATTCAGGAACAGATTGCCTTGTGGTCAAATCGACTTCAACAAATACTTTTTCTAACAAGACAAACAATCAGCTGCGTTATGATACAGGCCCACGGAGGTATACTGATGATAGAAGAGATCCCAGGAGAGATGATTGGAGGAGAGATGATAGAGATGACAAGTGATATGATGATTGGAGAGACTATCGAGATGATCGCCGTTATGAAAGGTGTAACGATAGAGGTGATGATAGGAGATACGATAGGAGAGACTACAATCGTCGGGATAATAGAAGGGATGAGAGGAGAGACGATCGGAGGGATTATGATCGTCGAGATAATCATAAAGATGATATCTGTGAACCTCGCCGAGCTTACAAGAGGCCGGCTGAGAGAAGAGACGATAGGCCTAGAGCTGATGAGCCCAAAGCAAATGATGAGCGTCTATGCTATAAGTGTGGGAAACCGGGCCACTTTGTTCGGGAATGCAAAAATCAGTTTGAACGTGATGTTGGGTACTATGAGAGAAAGCTGGAAGCAGCAAAGAAACGGTCTGATGCAATGGCCCTTGTTGCTCAAGAAGATTATTGGGATGACGCTGGCACTGACGAGGAAGAAGATAAAGGAAAAAGATGCTACATGGTTGATCGCATTGGACTGGCTGAGTATGCAACTACATCTGACTCAGAATCAGACACGGATGTCGAGGGGAGACAAAGCAAGCTCCAACAGTCTGTCTGATAGCCAAGTCCGGGGATCCCGAATGTTCCACGTCAAATTCAGAGGCACACGAGATACATTCCTTTTACATTCAAGAGCATGTAAATAATTTATCTGTATAAAATGAATGTAACTTGCACACACAAATTCTAGAGCTAGAAGCTAAATTTAATGCTGAAAAAGAAAAGTGTGTTAAGGTTGAACATCTAGCCAAAACTTTATAAGCATCATCTGATATATATGAAAAGAAGTGGCTAAATAATCATGGGTCATAAAGAATATGTTAGTTGAAAAGGTAGATGTTCAGGATACGAATACATACCTTGAATCTTGTATGGATAAACTCACTGATGAAAAGAACTCTTTAAACTGAACAAACTATTCCTTTAAAGCAACCCAAAGAGACTAGGTTTTATCATTCCAAACAAGAAATTGGTTTTAAAAATCCTAAGTATTTTGAAAAGGTTCAACAAGTTTTACCTCTTTTTTAAGATATGAGATATATGGGTGCTGGGTTGAAGTCTTTCGTTTATCAAACATCGGAAGAAGTTCTAACCCCAAGAGGATGAGAAATGAAATGAAAATAAAGAAAAAGAAGTGCCTTATAAATATGATGATCTAAACGAGAGTTATCCTTATAGATACCTACTTTAGAGGAGGATTTCTTGTCTAGCTATTCAGAGGCTAAAATGAAAGCAGAACCTGCCAAACCAATCTCTCATCTTTACTTTCCTACAAAAGTTCTTCAACATAAAATCAAAGGTTTAGAAAAGTAATTAAAGACAACTAAAAAGAAAGCTCTTGATTATCAAGAATCTCTTCTCAAGAGTGAGGAAAAATTGGCAAATCAAAGTTTTCAACAAATTGTAGAATTAACCATCTACAAAGAAAAACTTGACATGGTTTCAGAAAGTATAATTTCTCATTCAAAAGAAACAAAAGTTTCTCATCCTAGCAACTCCCCTCTCACTTCATTGGAAAAAGGTAAAACCAAAGTTGAAGTTTCTTCTGTCAGTTGTAAATGTGAGTGTTCAAAACCGTCCAAAGATAAGGTTTCAAAGAAGACTCAGAGTCAATCTAAGTCTTCCAAGAAACCGACTCACCAAGGAAAAGAAAATTTTTCAAAGTCTAAGTGTTCCATTGGTGCTGACTCTCATCGTTTTGTTTCTAGAGATAGGTTGCATGTAATCTCTGAAAACAATATTTTTAATGATGTATTGAATTCTGGTTCTTGTTTAAAGTATTCGTTTGGTGACTTAGTTAAATTATGTCCAACTCATTTTAGACGTCAAGTACCTGAAATGAATGCTTTTGTGCCTTATCCTATTAAAAGAATTCGGAAAAAGAAAATAAAAAATACTGCATCATCGGCCACAAAATCTGAGACTTGTACTTTGCCTAGGCCCAAACCAAAAGGAAATGTTAAACAAGTTTCAAAATGTCCAAAACCAAAGGTAATTTCATCGCCTAAAGTTCCAAAGACTATTAAATCCAATCGTAAATAGATTCCAAAAGGCTCTGCATCTGGACCACACACATATGCTAAATGGGTTCCTAAGACTGTACATGTGCCATATTCTCCTGGAACACCTAACCCAAAAGGACCCATCCTAAGATGGGTACCCAAAGTTGTGTGATTTTAATGGAGATGGTTCTTGGTTACTTCAGATCAAGACGCACACTTCATTGAATTGGCTTCTAGTTATCATAGACTAGGACCCGTTCTTCTGCTTGTCGGTTGTGCTTAAAGCGACATGTTTGGCTTCTGTGCACTGAGCCCAGGTCCCGGTCTAAAATCATCATGTTTTTTGAACATCTCGGTTCAGAACACGGTTTGCATGTTAATTTTTGATGGATTTGTTCAATGCCTATAGATTTTCATTGTATGCATTCTTTATTTTTAGGCAAAATCCATCTGGTATATGGATTCGGGTTGCTCTAAGAATATGAGTGGGAGGAGAGAGAGCTGTTGTCCAACATAGTAGAACAATATTGTGGGACAGTCAAATTCAGGAATAATAATCATGCTCATATAAAAGGATACGTGGATTTAGTCCTGAATAATCTAGTCATCAAGGATGTTGACTATGTTGAGGGGTTATCTCATAATCTATTTAGCATAGGACAAGTCTGCGATAAACAGCTAGAGGATACATTTAGGGCTAAGAACTATAGTGTTAAGAGTATGGATGGAAAAGAAATTTTATCCGGTTCCCGAAGTTCAAACCTATACACCATTGACGTAGCTAAGCTTATGGTTATGGCACCGAAGGTTATCCTACTTAAATTTTGAAAATATCAACAAGCTGGCCTCGAAACAACTGGTTAAAGGACTCCCAGAACTGAGATACGAAAATGATCATCTATGTAGAGCATGTGAGAAAGGAAAGATGAAAAGATCTTCTCACAAACCAAAACCCAAACCATCTTCAATAAAAGAGTGTTGGAGTTACATCACATGAATTTATGCGGCCTAATGCGAACACAAAGCATAAATGGGAAGCGATACATGTTGGTTATTGTCGATGACTATTCGCGATATATCTGGGTTAAATTCTTGCGATCCAAGGATGAGAATGCTCAAGAGATCATAGATTTTATTAAGAGTGTTGAAACCCAACAACTGTCTGTTCAATCAATCTGATCTGACAACAGCACAGAATTCAAGAACTCGGTAGTAGAGTGCTTCCTTCGAGCCAAATGTATTCATCATCAGTTTTCTGCTGCTAGAACACCTCAACAAAATGGAGTCGTGGAAAGGCGCAACCGTACCCTGGTGGAAGCTGCTCGCACAATGCTGACTTACTCAAAGCTACCTCCGTGCTTGTGGGCCGAAACCATGTCAACAACTTGCTACACGCAAAATCGCTCCATCATCCATAAGCGCTTCAATAAAACTCCATACCAACTCTTTCTAAATAAAGTTCCTTTTATCAAAGACTTACGTGTATTTGGTTACAGGTGCTACGTGCTTAACGACAAGGACAACCTCGGGAAATTCAACGAGAAAGCGGATGAAGCGATCTTCATTGGATACTCATCCAACTCGAAGGCATATCGTGCATACAACACTCGCACCAGGACAGTAAATGAGAGTGTGCATGCCACATTCGATGAAATGGCCGAACTGACACCCGAAGTTGACCAATCGGGACCACGCGTTACGCCAATGCCTAGAGACTCTTCACATTCTTCTTCTTTTTATCCTTCTGATTTATTTAATTTATTTAATCCGTTTTATGTAGAATTTTTTTGGTTCTAGTGCAAATACTTCTAATATATCTTCTTCTGTAGTTAACACATCCAACGATTCAACTGCGCAACAAACTCCATCTGATTTCACCTACCACTTTATATCCTCCACCATCCACTTCATCCATTGATACATCTCAGTTGAACCTACTCATGAAATTCCCTCACACATAATGCCAAACATTATCCCTTTATCTGATCAAGACGAACCCGAACCGGAACCAGTGGTACCTTCATTCGAAACCATCGACCATGACTCATCATCCATTCCCACACTCACCACTGAGCTTCCATCTCGTTCATCCCTTCCACACGAGACAAAATGAATCCGGAGTCACACAACCGAACAAATCATTGGTGACCTCTCTACCGGTGTCCAAACTCGAAGGGCATCTACTAATGAATGTTTCTTTGCATCATTCCTTAGTACAATAAAGCCTACTCGTGTGGATGAAGCCTTGAAAGACCCAGACTGGATTGTGGTAATGCAAGAAGAGCTCAACTAGTTTGAATAGCTCAGAGTATGGCGGTTAGTTCCCAAACCCATAGACCGAACCATAATCAGAACAAAGTTGACTTTTAAGAACAAACGAGATGAAAACGGCATCGTGGTAAGGAATAGAGCAAGACTAGTCGCCAAAGGCTACCGACAGCAAGAAGGCATAAATTATGACGAGACCTTTGCTCCAGTTTCACGGATAGAAACGATCAGAATCTTCTTGGCGTACGCTGCACACAAAGACTTCAAAGTGTACCTGATTGACGTCAAGACAACCTTCCTAAACGGGGAACTCAACAAAGAAGTGTACGTTGAAAAACCACAAGGATTTGTTGATGCACATAAACCAGACCATGTTTATGTGCTAGACAAAGCCCTCTATGGTTTGAAACAAGCACCTCGAGCATGGTATGACAGTAATTTCATGAAACAAGCCCTCTATGGTGTCCAAACTCGAAGGGCATCTACTAAAAAGGAAGGCCAACACATAATGCTTGGCCAAATATATGTCAACGATATTATATTTGGATCTACTGACTGTAATTTCTATAAGGATTTCTTTTCCCTAATATAGTCCAGGTTCGAGATGAGTATGATGGGGGAAATGAACTTTTTCCTCGGATTACAAGTCAAACAACTTGAAAATGGGATTTTTATGAACCAGTTGAACTATACTCTTGACATTCTCAAGAAGTATAAGTTAGACTCTTGCACGAGTATCGCAACTCCCATAGCTTCAAACTGTAAGTTAGACACTGATCGTGCCGGGAAAAGTGTCGACAATACAACTTACAGAGGAATGATTGGATACTTACTGTATCATATAGCTAGTAGACCAGATATAATGTTTTCAACATGTCTTTGTGCTCGTTTTCAGGTCGACCCAAAAGAATCACACCTAACTACGGTAAAACGCATTTTTTGTTATCTTAAGGGTACACCCGATCTTGGTCTTTGGTATCCAAAGGTGTAACATCCTCAAATTTGATATAATAATTAAAGGACTAATTATACACTTAACTAATGAATTGAGTAATTTATGTATGTTAATCAATATGTGAATATTGAACTTTTTATCTTCTAAGAAATATATGTTAATGTTAAATTATAAACTTATAAAACGGTAAACTGGACATATATATTTATTGAGTTCGGTTAACCCATACATTGATATAATATTCTCATAATAAAGGTACCAACTAAATCTATTAAAATTCCTAAGGAATTACACATTGAATATTTTAAATTTTGTTGATTTTAGAAACTAACCACAAGCTATACTCTTTTATACCCTATGCTTTAAACACTTGTAAATTTAAATCTATATGAAAGTGTACAAGCCTTAAAGCCATGTGTACAAGTATCCAAAGCTTAGTCAAATTGCTAGTGGCTAATATTGTGAGAAAAATATGTGGTGGCTTGAGGTAACACAAGCAAGCGAAACACAAAGGTTGCTAGATGAAATGTGGAACCAATTGGGTATAAAACTGTTCCCCAAAGCATGGCCCTTATATCATCTTCCTTTTTCATTTCAAAATTCCTCTGCTCATACATACCTTGAAGAGAGAAACCAAGAGCTAGGGCTGTTGAAATGGCTCTGAAATTAGAAGTTTGTGTGCAACCCACTTCATAATTCAAGGTATAATTCCTCTCCTTCTAATAGCATGTTCATCTTTTCCTCCTCCTTAACCTAACATCACCCACAACAAGATGATGGTGAGTTACTTTTTGATGGGTTAAAGAAGTTGGATGATGAATATGTAATAAAAAGTATGGCTCCTGTTGTTGTAAGCTCAGGATATGATCAAAACCATAAAAACTTGATTTGGAATTCAAGTGTGTAAATTCAAGGAAATTATATATATAGAATTGAATGATTTAATGAGATTAGATGTTAAAACATGTTCCTATATGTTCATATATATCAAATATACCATAAACTGAAGTTTGGAAGTGGTTTGATGTGTCAAAAATGAGTTGGGAATGAAAAACTTCGAGCAGGGGCGTGAAAAAACAGAAACAGAATGTGCAGGTCAGAGGAACTCGCCGAGTTCCCATGACAACTCGCCGAGTTTACCATTAGATGTGCCATTTTAAAAAGATAAAATTTGTAGCCCTATGTGTCCTCTTCGTCTAGGATTTTGAATCACCTAAATCCGAGTGATCACAATAGGGTAATCAAATGTGATCATGTAAACGGACCGCAATTGAAGCCTTGACATTTGGTAAAAGTTAATTTAATATTGTGATACTTTTGGGTAGTCTATCTACCAAACACACTTAGATGTGTGCAAATAGACACTTAATGTCTTTGATGGATGATAGTGGTTGTAACCATTTAGAATTATCTTGTAAATTTACTTTACATTCCAAATCATGGTTTACAATTAAACATGGATATTGACTCCGTGCGAACGGGTCATGCCCGATTTTCTTTAAAACTCATGTTAATTACCATTAATTTATTGTAACCCCATTAATGATTATATTATGTTGATATGGGTGTTTCAGTTTGGTATCAGAGCTGATGTTCATTGCATGAGTATAGTCGACGATACTCTACTATGAGCTCGGTTTCAGATGCTTGTATTCGCCGCCTAGGCAACACTATTATAACATGAGTTAAGTTCTGATGTGGCCTAGGACAGGTACGGGTTAGGATGATAATAATATCAACTGTATACTTAATGCGTGTATATACGCATAGTGTCATACAGCTTGATGGCTGGACATATTGAATTAAATCCCAATATAGAGATTAACTCTAATTCTGAAAAGAGGCATACAGTGAAAAATGCCTAATAAAGGTTCTACTACGGCCTCATAATGTTGGTTCTCAACTAAAAAATTTGAACACCTTGCATATTAAATGTTATAAACACCAAGAATAATGGTGTGTTTTGAAACTACAGTGAATGCTATTAATTAGCAATACATCTCTATAATTCCTTGATGGACTTGTATGATGATGATTAAATCCATCTATTCTATAAATATGATTGGAAAACAAATAAATTATAATATATACCTCAAACTAATTTGGGAATTATTTTCCGAGAACATTATGTCCATAATAGTCTAAGTTTATAACTTGGATTGAAGTGATAATGAATGCTACTATATAGCAATTGTCACTGTAATATGTGACTATCATAACCCCCTTCGAGAAATAGGTGATGGGTGAGTTGTTCTCCCCGTATCTTCTCTTAAAATCTATAAGGAAAGGGTTGCTAATAACTATTATGAACTGGATGAATGAATTAAAGATGTTAAATATAAGTAAGTCCTTTTTGTATTAAAGGTCGCTAAGTGCCTAATAGTTGGAAGACATAATAAATTGAGATACATGATAGATTCCAAAATATGTATATACATACACATGCATCTTTAATAAAGACCAAAATAGGTTGTAAGACCTAAAGGTCAATGTATAATGAAATTGTGAAAAAAAAAAGAATTATAAAGAAGGGTAGAATGCATACCCATAATTATGATACTAAAAGAAAAGCCCCTGGTGGGAAAGTTATGAAATTACACTTTTATGCTAATACAAGTAATGAAATATCTCAAGATTTAAATAATCCACAAATGATATAATTATGTTAAGATAAAAAGTTATACACCTATATGAGAAATATGGGAGGTATTACATCCTCAAATCAAATTATAATAACTCTATCTAATAGCTCGAGTTGGGAATTAAGTAGAGTTTTACTAATTTCAACAACATTCTGTATAACTGAAGTATTTAAGGGCTCATGTAAGGATTTACTACTTATTAATAACTTAATGAATTTCAAAAGTGAATCCCAAGTTGAGCCTCGTGCAGTTGATTATAGACTGTGGGTTAAGGGATTCACTATACCGGGTTTTCCGTTTTGGATGCTCTGGTTTTAATTGTTAAAAAAAAAAAAGAAAGAAAGACCTCCCCTGTAAAGGTGCATAGGTTATCGTGAATTGAACTGGTAACGGTTCAAAATAAGTATTCTTTGCCTTATAGTGATGATCATTTGATCAGCGGCAAGATGCTTCATATTTCTCAGGCATTGATCTGCGAATTGAATATTATCAACTAAAAGATCTGTGAGGAGGTGTACCAAAGACCTCATTTCATACTTGATGTGGTCAATATACATTTTGGTGATGTCGTTTAAACTCACAAATGCACTAGTTGCACCTATGGATCTAATAATCCTAATATGCCGACATATGTTGGATAAATCAGTTATTGTTTATCGATAATATCATAATATCAGAAATATAATTTGAATATAAAATACATCCTTGTGCGATGTTGAAAATACTTCACAAGAGAAATTTATGTAAAACTTTCTAAATGCGATTTCTAGATATAAATTTCAAACTGAACTTTATAAGATTAAATGGAACATGTATATATATACTTATTTATAACTTGGCATAATTATTAAATTTAATGTTAGATATTTTAACTACAATCGATCTATTAAAAGTTGAACCGAAATTTAAATAGGTCCAATTCTTGGCCATATCGTCTCCGAGGAGGGAATACCTTCATACCCCTTTAAAATGAAGGTTAATTGTTTATGATAGTTGCTGTAAATGCAACTGAAATGAGACATGTTGGAGATTGGCCTAGGGATCTAATTTGCAGTTAAACCGAAAACGCGTAAACACTTCAAATGACTTCCAAACCTTATGATATACTATTATAAGCTAATGAATACCCTGAATATCATCATTCGATAGGTTTGGAGCTGAAAGAAGTGCCGATTTTCGGTTCAGGGCGTTAAATGGATTAGAAGCCGTTTTGAGCCTTAAAGGCTATTATAGCCTATTGTACTGTGAGTTCTAGTATTGATGTGTGTGTTGCATACATAATTACATGTTTATTTATTTATGACATTGTGCATATCTAATTGGCATCATCCTCTTATATGATGCATTGCACTGATTTTATTATACTGCCTTATTGGCGGTCCATTACTTGATCATGGCCTATGGCCAGCATACCTTACTTGATACCGTTCATCACATATATTCACTTCATGCTATACTTGGAGACTGTTCAATTCATGCTTTACATGATCACATTTGATTACCCTATTGTGAGTTATGCTCATTATTATTGGCCTCACTGGACGTCCAGAGTATTATTATATACAACGCCTTACTTTGTGTTTGTGCGTATAAATTCCTACACCACATGAGCTCGTGGGTAGGTGGCCGGACATGGAAGCCGGTTGGAGTTGCGCAGCTGGACATGGATTCACAGCTGGGGCAACGGTCGGTTAGCGGGTCACGTACCGCAACCTATGCAAATTAATGGGCTATGCCCGCACCATTTTATTAAAAGATATTGCAATTGTCATTTAATAATCATTTTTAAGATTAATACATATTGTGTGTTTTGCACTCCATATCGATCTAGTAACTCACTTAGCAAATTGTATTTGCTAACCCCTCACTTTTATATACCTCAGGAGGATTAGTAAAGGCAAGGTGATTGCTGAATCTGGTCCTAGAGTTTAAACGGACCGCAATTGAAGCCTTGACATTTGGTAAAAGTTAATTTAATATTGTGATACTTTTGGGTAGTCTGTCTACCAAACACACTTAGATGTGTACACATAGACACTTAATGTCTTTGATGGATGATAGTGGTTGTAACCATTTAGAATTATCTTGTAAATTTACTTTACATTCCAAATCATGGTTTACAATTAAACAGGGATATTGACTCCGTGCGAACGAGTCATGCCCGATGTTCTTTAAAACTCATGTTAATTAGCATTAATTTATTGTAACCCCATTAATGATTATATTATGTTGATATGGGTGTTTCAAAAGGGAACCGAATTTGATCTTACTACCTTTTCAGATGTTGATTTTGCAGGTTGTAGAGTTGATAGGAAAAGCAATTCAGGTGGAATACAGTTTTTGGGTGACAGACCGGTGAGTTGGTCTTCCAAAAAGCAAAACTGTATTTCAACATCCACAACAAAAGCTGAGTATGAAGTGCGATTGCTATTTCTTGCAATCCCATGCAGCACTCACGAAACAAACACATAGATATCAGGTATCATTTCATTAAAGATCACGTAGAAAAGGGAACAAATGAATTGTATTTTGTAGGCACAGAATATCAACTTGCTGATATTTTTACTAAAGCTTTAGACCAACCTCGTTTTCAGTTTTTAGTATCTCCTATCGGCATGTTGAATCCACCTTCTAGCTAAATTTTAAACGAACCTCGTTTTCAGTTTTTAGTATCTCATATCGGCATGTTGAATCCTCCTTCTAGTTAAATTTCAGACATTTTCTACAATAATTCTATTTCAAACATACGTGTTTGAAATTCCTTTATTTAGAAGATATCTATTTTTTAAACTTAAAGGTTGTGTCATAAAATTAAATTCAATATTTCTTTATCTATGTATATTTTTAATGATTAATGATCCTGAAATTTGTTATGTGAATTGTTCATAATTGAGTGGGACGTTAATATTTCCAGGTTTGTATGTATTTCAATGGGTAAAAAGGTTCTAGGATCTAGATCAGAAAGGATATGTGTTAATTTAAGGGGGAGTATTTTCAGGATGTTAGTTTATGTCATCTTAGTTTTTAATTTTCTAAAATTTTAAAGTCATAGGTTGTTTTAATTTTAATTTTATGTTAAGTAATCTTTCAGAAAAACAAAAAAAAAAAAATTTAATGTTTATTTTTAACTAGCTTGGTAATCTATCAAAAACTAAAAAAGATTTTGTTTTATGTCTTAATTAAAATTTTTCATTATGTGTAACCATAGATTTTTAAAAGAAAAACACAAAAAATATTTCTTGGTTCTTATTTTCATTTATTTAAGTCTTAATTAGTAGGTTAATTAAAATACTATTGAGTTTGCTTATTTTATGAAGATTAGTTAAAGTATATTAGTTAAATATGCCTTGGTAATTTTGCTTTTAACAAGAAAACACAAAAAGATTTTAATTGGTCTCTTGTTTTACTTTTTATTTTATTTTGTTGCAAGCCCAAAAGTTTATTGTTGAAACCGGTTTGAGTCTGGCCCATTATGAGATAAAACGCGCGGATCCGTTATCCCAGCCCGACCCACGTAAATAAATAGGCGGGTTCCCTTCTTTTCTTCTTCCCTAAGCTTCCTTCTTCTCTCCTCTCCTCTCCGATGAACTGCACACACAAACAGCCATTTTCAAACGTTTTCAAGCTGAAAAGCTCCAAACACAGCCGATTTCTTCCATTTTTCTTGCATTTTCTTCATCATCCACTACCTGTTAATCATTTTACTGCTTTATTTTGACAACTAACATCTTATTTTGCATTTTTAATTTTCGAATTTTTAGGGTTTAATACTCGGTTTTAGCATTTTTAGGTTGTTTAATCTGTGTATTTTAAGTTCATGTAGTACAATAAAATGTTCCTTCCATGTTTTAGCCTTACGATCTGCTTTTTCATGCATTTTTAAGCATTTTTAGAACTGTTCACGTTGCATGTGTGTGAACTCATTAACTGCAAAATTTGACTAAGTCTTCAACACGGATCATCCGAACTTCGGACCATCCGAAATTCGTATGAATCCTACTTAGACAAATTTTCAGTTTTATTGTTCACATTTATGGACCCATCCGAAATTCAGATCCATCCGAACTTCGGATCAATAGACAATACTTTGAAAATATTTAAGTATATTATGTGTTTCAACCGAATTTCGGACCATCCGAAATTCGTATGGACTCATATAATATTATTTGTAGGTATTATGCAACTAAGGGGGTGTTTGTTTTAAGGAATTTTAGTGAAATCCAAAGGATTTACATTTTAGTGAAATCCAAAGGAATTTTCTGTAAACCAATGATATTGAATTGAGTACAATGCTTTGTATTGTTTTGATATTCTGTAAACCATTTAACCTTCGATTTTGCTTCTGTAACTTAATAGCCATTGATATTGAATTGATATTGACCTAGTTTTTTCATGATTCTTTGTTATTTGGATTGTTTAATTTGATTTTCATTTGTGATTCTCTGTTATTATTGAATCCCCATTTGATTTGAATTGGATCAGTTAGTTTGAAAGTTGTTCTAGAGCTGTTACATCTGATTGAATTTTGTTGTCTACAATTGGTTTGTTCATTGTTTCCTTGATTGTGTATACTCATTGTTCAACATGTCAAAGTCAAACGAAGGTTTCGAAACCGGTATGTAATTAACTCTGTGGTTTTAATTTACCGATCCATTAAGCACTTGTAAGTTAATTGACTCTGTTTTGTTATAAATGAAATCCATGCTTTAATTTTTAGATGAACAAGAACATGTACTAACAAGGTTCAAAAGATGAAAGTTATAAGGGTAAAATTTATTCTTTTTGTTGTTGATGTCCAACCAAAGTTCTAATCTTTTACCCGATTTTTGCTTTGATTCCAACATGTTAAGTTATCATTAACCAATTATTATTAGGGAAGGGATTAAGTATGATCAATATGAAGTATATGAATCCATTGATGGAAGTGAATCTTCTACCAATGATGATGAAGGTAATTCATATGAGGGGTGTTTAATAAATTCCGAAACTAATAAACCATTCCGATATTGAGGTTAACCGAACCGGTTTTTCTATATTTTATGAAAGTATACCTTTGAAATCCTTTGTCAGATTTACAAACCAAACAAAAATCTGTAAATGTCAGGAATTTTAATCTTGCAAACCAAACACATGATAGCATTCAAATCCTGTCTTTTTCAAATCCTGTCATATTAAAATCCTGTCATTATCAAATCCTGTCATACTAAATTTTTGCAATCCAAACGGCACTTAAGTATTTGTCTCAGTCTATCCGACTTTGGGTGGTCCATCCGAATTCGGTTCTTATCCGAATTTTCCATTCATATTTATTTTTCTAGTTGTTTAGCATTTTAAACATCACCAGATGTCGAACCATCCGAATTCGGTCCCCATCCGAATTTTGTACTTTATGTGTATTTCCTAAGTATCATCATTCTCATCATTCGAAATTTTCCGAATTTTGAATTCCTAAATTCCCCATCCCACATACCTCAACAAGAAATCATGTCTTCCATCCAAGCTACCTCCCCTACTCCCAAAGAAACCCCACTAGCCCAAATTTCCCCCCACAGTCCAAGAAAACCCAACAGCCCAATCAACCCTTCCAGCCCAATCAGCCGAGTCTTCAGGTCCAAGAACCGTGGACTGCTTTGATAATAGGCCTGAAGTAACTCCAATGCATGACATACACGATCTAGAATGGGTTCAATGGTATTCAAAGGGTGGGGTGCAGTCTCTGTCTGAAGATTTAAAAGAAGAGTTAAGGCAAGACCGGAGGGGTCGGATTTTGAAATTACTTGAAGCTCCTCCAGCAGAGCTAGAAGAACCTCCGGTCCAAGGCATGAAAGATTTTTTGAGAAAATTTCCCGCTGAGGAATTTCAGAGTCCCTATCTTGAAGAAGGATTCAAGATGGTGTCAGATATTTTAGTGTTTTTCAGAGTACGTCATTAAACGATGAATAAAAATAGAATAAAATGAAAAACACATATCCTGATTTACTCCCCCTCAAATAAACAATTAACATTTATAGATTGTACCCTAAGACCCTTGTAGACTTTGAAATTCCGACAAAGCTGGATATATTTAGCGTCCCACTCAACTTTGAACAATTCACAAAGCAACTGTCAGGACCATTAACATTAAAGAGATACATAGAAAAAAGAAACACTGAACACACTTTTGTGACACGACCTTTAAATTTGAATGTCAGATATTTTCTAAATAAATGAATTTCAAACAATAATTTGTTTGAAATGAATTATTTAAAGAATATCTGATATTTAAATAGAAGGAGGATTCAACATGACAATTTGAGATATTAAGAACTGAAAACGAGGTTCGTCTAAAGCCTTAGTAAAAATATCAGCAAGTTGATATTATGTGCCTATGAAATATAATTCAATTATCCCTTTTTGCACATGATCTTTAATGAAATGATACCTGATGTCTATGTCTTTTGTTCTTGAGTGTTGCACGGGATTGCAAGATATGGAAATTGCACTTCAAAAATCATAGTATACCGGGATGTTAGTGAGAGACAATCCATAATCACATAACTATGTTCTCAACCATAGCACATGACAGAAACAACTTGCAGCTGCTACGTACTCAGCCTCAGCTATGGATGTGGAGACACATTTTTTCTTTTTGGAAGACCAACTCACCGGTCTGTCACCCAAAACCTGAATCCCGCCTGAAGTGCTTTTCCTGTCTACTATGCAACTTCTAAAATCAACATCTGAAAAAGCGATAATATTGAAGTTGGTTCCCTTTGGAACCATAGAACAAGATCGGGTGTACCCTTAAGATAACGAAATATGCATTTTACCGCAGTGAGGTGTAATTCTTCCGAGTCAGCCTGAAAGCAACAAAAAAGACATGTAGAGAACATTATATTATGTCTACTGGCCGTAAGATAGAGTAAGGAAACAATCATCCCTTTGTAAGTTGTGTTATCGAAACTTTTCCCGGCAAGATCAGTGTCTAACTTACAATTTGAAGCCATGGGAGTTGCAATGGCCGTGAAAGAGTCTAACTTATACTTCTTGAGAATTTCTGGAGTATATTTCGACTGGTTCACAAATATCCCATCTTCAAGTTGTTTGACTAGTAACCTGATGAAAAAATTCATTTCCCCCATCATAGTCATCTCAAACCTAGACTCCATTAGGGATGAAAAATACATACAAAACCAATGCTCAGTAGATCAAAATATAATATCATCTACATAAATTTGGACTAGCATTATATACGCGCCTTCCTTTTTCGTCAACAGAGTTGTGCCCACCACACCTTTAGTAAACCCGACAGAATTAAGAAAATTAGAAAGACTGTCATACCATGCATGAGGTGATTGTTTTAAACCATAGAGGGCTTTATCTAGCATATAAACATGGTCTGGTTTATGTGCATCAAAAAAGCCTTGTGGTTATTCTACATACACCTCTTCGTTAAGTTCACCATTTGGTACTCGTTGAAGTCCTTGTGTGCAATATACGCCAAGAAGTTTCGGATAGCTTCAATCCTTGCAACTGGAGCGAAGGTTTCGTCATAATCAATGTCTTCTTGCTGTCGGTAGCCTTTGGCGACTAGCCTCGCTTTGTTGGTTACCATAATGACGTTTTCGTCTCGTTTGTACTTAAAGATCCACTTAGTCCCGATTATGGCCCCACCTTTTGGTTTGGGAACTAACAACCATACTCTTAGCTCATCGAACTGGTTGATCTCTTCCTGCATTGCTACTATCCAGTCTAGGTCTTACAAGGCTTCATCCACATGAGCAGGCTCTATTATACTAAGGAATGACAGAAAGAGACCTTAATTAGCAGATGCCCTTCGAGTTTGGACCCCAGTAAAAATATCACCAATGATCTATTCTGTTGGATGATTTCTGGTGCATTTCGTCTTGTGTGGCAGGGGTAAACATGATGGAATTCAGTGGTGTGGGTGGGGATGGATGAAGAGTTCTGACCGATAGTTCTGAGTGAAGGTACCACTAGTTCCGGTTCAGCGTCTGTTGGTTCTTCTAGAGGGATAATGTTTAAGAAAATGTGTGAGAATAGTGTAGACTCTGGTTGAGAGATGTATGTGGAGGAAGTGGATGGTGAAGATTATGAAGGAAATGGTGTAAGAATTGGTGAAGAAATTGGCTGATCCGTAGGTGGTGGATGAACAATTGAATTAGATGATGTTGGGTTGACTGCAGAAGATGAAACAGAAGTAGAATGAATACTAGGACCAAAAAGTTCTACATAAAATGATAAAATAAATTAACTAAATCAGAATAAGAAAAAGAAGTAGGTTAAGATGAGTCTCCAGGCATTTGAGTAATGCGTGGTCCTGATTGGTCAACTTCTAGAGCCAGTTCAACCATTTCATCGAACGTGATATGTACACTCTCGTTGACTATCCTGGTGTGAGTGTTGAATGCGCGATATGCCTTTGAATTGGATGAATATCCAATAAAGATCGCTTCGTCCTCTTTCTCGTTGAACTTTCCGAGGTTGTCCTTGTCATTCAGCACATAGCACCTGCAACCAAACACTCGTAAGTACTTGATATACGGAACTTTATTCAAATATAGTTGATAAGGAGTTTTATTGAAATGCAACGCTTGACTGTAGTGACAGCTGCTGTTGAGTTTGGGCACTCTTGATGAAGTTGATGATTTCTTGAGCTGTCTCATCCTTGGATCGCAAGAATTTTACCCAGGTATATCGTGAGTAGTCGTCAATGATAACCAACACATATTGCTTCCCACTTATACTTTGTGTTCGCATAGGACCACATAAATCCATATGTAGTAACTCCAGAACTCCTTTTGACGATGGTTCGGGCTTTGGCTTGTGAGATGATCTATTCATCTTTCCTTTCTCACATACTCCACACAAGTGGTATTTTTCGTAAGGAAGCTCTGGGAGTCCCTTAACCATTTGTTTCGATGCCAGGTTGTTCAGATTTTCGAAGTTTAAGTGCGATAGCCTTTGATGCCATAACCAAGAGTCCTTTGACGAGGCTTTTGATAGCCGTCAAATGTTATCCTTGACCATAAGCTTAGCAACATCTATCATGTAAAGGTTTGAGTTACAGGAACCAGTTAGAATTTCATTCCTGTCACTCCTCTTCACACTACAGTTCTTAGCCCTAAACGTGACTTCTAGCCCTTTGTCAAAGAGTTGTCCTATGCTAAATAGATTATGGGATAACCCTTCAATATATTCAACATCCTTGATGACTAGATTATTTAGAAGTAAGTCCCCGAACCCTTTGATCTGAGGGTGGTTATCATTTCCAAGCTTAACTGTTCCACAGTACTGTTCTACTATATTTGACAGCAACTCTTTCCTCCCAGTCATGTGCTTGGAGCAACCTGAATCCATGTACCAAATAGATTTTGCCTTTAAAGAAAATTTGTTATAATGAAGATTCTTAGGCATATGTAACAAATACATGGAAAATTGACATGCAAACCGTGTTCTGAACCGAGTTGTTCGGAAAACATGATTGGTTTGAAATGCGTCCTAAGCTGAGTGCACAGAAGCCAAACGTGTTGGTTTTAGCACAAATTTGTACATAAACCGACTAACAGAAGAACGGGTCCTATTCTGAGTTAACTAGAAGCCATTGTATTGAAGTGCGGGTCTTGATATGAAGTAACCAAGAACCATCTGCATTAAATAACACAACTTTGGGTACCCATCTTAGGATGGGTCCTTTTTGGTTATGTATTCCAGGAGTATACTGTGACACCCTTGCCACAATAACCACCATTTACAATACATCTAGGATTAGTCACCAACATACAATTACATGATGATCTGAATACTTAATTAAAGTGCGGAAGCATTAAAGTACATAAATTAAATAATACAAGTTTGTCAAACACTTACGGTGCTACAAGGTTACATGTCTACGTCTACATACTCAAAAGTATTACATCATCCCAAATTTATTACAGTAAACGTCTCCATAGATCTGTTACCAAGATACACAGTAGATATCTTCAATCAAACGACCTAGCTAGAAGGTCCAGTAGCAGATTTCCCTTTGCCAGTAAAAATGCAACAACTGAGGGGTAAGTGAATGCTTAGTGAATACCAATTGATTTTACACATTCTGCAAATCCTTATGATGCCACCCAGAGTAACCGCGGTAACACATACTGTATACTCCACATGTACTCAAAGTTCGCAAACCCGAGCCGCAGCTCCTTCGAGTTGACACTCGGCATAACGAGAACCAACCATCTGAGGCAGACATAGCATCGGGGATGACTTACTGTCTATCCTGACCACAGAGGTGTCAAACTCTTGGTCATATAGCACAGTAACATCAGAGTGCAGATGCCACCACGCCGGTCCATCAATAGGATGCACAACAAATGAACGGACATGCAACAAGTATGAATGTGCATCAACATATACGCAAGTTAGTAGAGTGCCAAACGATAATGAAACAAGAAGCCTCAGCAGGCAAAATAAACATAAAGCAGATGCAGACATGTTAAAAATCAAAGGAACTCACAGTGGGTGCGTTATTAAACTTCAAGTTAATTTTATTTCTCCTCGGAATTTCAACCGGATCACAAAGTACCCCACTGTGGGTTAAACAACACCACAAGGGACCTGTTAAGTCAGTTGTATCAAAACATCGTGTCAATAACTGTCCAATTTCATAAAACTAAATTTTTATGAGTTTTGCAATATTTGATCCATATTTCGGATCCATGTCCGAATTTGGACCCCACCCGAATTCGGACCCCAATTCGGTCCCCATATAAGTTCGGACCCCGTTATGTTCGGACCCCATTAGATCCGAATTCGGTTCCCACATTCAATTCGGACCATAGTCAGTTCGGATCACAGACCATAGTAGCCCGCCAACCCCAGAAAACTTCTGACTTCTGTAGCTGAATGAGGCGGCTCCCATTTCTTTATAGCTTCGACTTTAGCTGGATCTACAGAAATCCCAGCTCCCGAAATAACATTTCCCAAAAACTGAATTTGTCGCAGCCAAAACTCACACTTTGAGAATTTGGCGTACAACTTCTCTTTCCTCAACAGTTCCAACAATTCTGCTAGATGAACCGCATGCTCAGCCTCAGACTTGGAATATACCAAGATGTCGTCTATAAACACAATTACCGATTTGTCTAACATCGGTCTACATACCCTGTTCATCAGGTCCATGAAAACAGCCGGGGCGTTGGTTAACCCGAAAGGCATCACCAGAAACTCGTAATGTCCATACTGAGTTCTGAATGCTGTTTTAGGCACATCATCTTCCCGTACTTTCAGTTGGTGATATCCCAACCTCAAGTCAATCTTAGAGAACACACTTTCCCCATGTAGCTGATCAAACAAGTCATCTATCCTCGGCAACAGATACTTGTTCTTAATTGTCAGCTTATTCAGCTCCCGGTAATCAATGCACATTCGCATCGTGCCATCCTTCTTCTTAACAAATAATACCGGAGCTCCCCACGGAGATGAACTCGGTCGAATGAAGCCCTTATCCAACAACTTCTGGAGTTGTTTCATCATTTCATGCATTTCAGTGGGAGCAAGGCGATACGGAGAACGAGCTACCGGTGCAGCTCCAGGGATCAAATCTATACGGAATTCCACTTGTCTCTCAGGCGGCACGCCAGACAAGTCTTCCGGGAACACATCCGGTAATTGTGATACAACAGGCACATCGGCCAAAGTATTCTTCTCAGCCTTGGCATCAATTGCATATGCCAGGTAAGCGTCACACCCCTTTGTAACAAGCTTTCGGGCTTTTGCAATGGTCAACAAACACAGATCCCCGCTTCTCCTATCCTTGTAAATACAGATCTCACGCCCCTCCGGAGTAGTTATCTTTATCATCCGCTTCTTACAAACTATGTGGCCTTCATTCTCAATCAACCAGTCCATCCCGACAATCACGTCAAACTCACTGAATGCTATCGGAATCAAATCAAGATTGAAGGCTACATCTTCAATCACTAACGTGCAGTTACGATATACGTGATCTACTTTGACTAGAGTGTTACTAGCAGTTTCTATGTCAAGTACGGCAGATAGCTTAGACAGTGGCATGGCAAGTTGTTGTGCAAACATAGTAGATACAAATGATCTATTGGCACTCGAGTCAAATAACACTCTTGCAGGCAAAGAGTTAACAATAAACATACCAGTAACCACCTCCGGGTTTTCTCTAGCCTCCTCCGCCGTTATCTGAAAAGCACGAGCCGGTGCCCTTTGTGGCTGGTTCCGGCGGTTGACTGAACCACCACTTGATACCCCAGATGATCGGGTTGAAGATGGAGCAGCAGCTGTTGGAGCATTCATTCTACAGTTTCTACTATAATGGCCCCAAACTCCACACTTATGGCAGGCAGCGGCTTTTCGTGGACACTCACTCTGAAAAGGGCCTAACACTCCACAGCAAAAGCAAGCGCGTCCATTAGTCACTTGCCGAAGTGTTCCAGATGACACTTATTACAATATTGCGGCTCGGTGTTGATAGAGTAGGCACGAGCACGACCAGAAGAACTAGACTGTCGACGATAAGATTGTTGCGGTGAATACTGCGATGATCGTGAAGAACCAGAGTAGCCTCCTTCGCGTTGACGTTTCAGTGGTGAAGGTTAAGTTGGGTTAGCTGAAGCAGCAGCAGACCCCATTACATACCCTGATATACTAAGAATCTGTTCCACATTCCTAGCGATTTAATAGACTAGCAAAAGTGGGGTAGCGTACGTTGCTCATCACCCTTCGGATTTCCAGAGCAAGACCAGCCTCAAATCTGGTCACTTTTCTTTCTTCTATATCAATCTGATGAGGAGCGAACAAACTTAACCTCGTGAACTCTATCGCATACTGGGACAAAGACTTAGTCCCCTGAATCAATGTCATAAACTTCGCTTCCAGTCTTCAGCGTTCATCAGCCGAACAATATTGTTGAGTGAAAACTTTAATGAACTCAGCCCATGTCCTCGTAGAGACTTTCTCCAAGGTTAAGGCATTCACCATTGAATTCCACCACATTACTGCGTCTTTGGTGAACATAGCAGTAGCGAACCGGACCATGTCCTTCTCAGCACAATCGTTGATTCGGAAGGTCCTTTCGGTTGCTGTTATCCATTCAAGTGCAGCAACAACATCTCCCAGACCATTAAACTCGACTGCTCCATTTCCCTTAAAGTCATTAAACCGACAACCACTGGGCTTGTTATATGACCCAGTATTTTCATCTTGTTCGTCATTGTTTCCCTCTCTTTTAGCTTCGGCCTCATCTCGAGCCCGAAAATGATCTTGAATCATCCGATTTTGCTCAGCCATCATGGCTAGCATCATTTCCTCGTTTCTTCGGGTGTCATTCCTCCTCCAGACATGTTCTGAAATATAAAACATATAACTTATTTAGTAACATGTCATTTATTTAAAGACACCACCCAATTGTCCCGTATGATAGTCAATCTCCTATGACTACTATATCGTAGCCTATCTTAGTTCAGATCATTACTTAAAATCACTACATGCCATCACTTAATGTTTAAGACCAAGACCTCACGGACACTTGAATCTCAAACTACTGCTCTGATACCATTTCATGTGACACCCTTGCCACAATAACCACCATTTACAATACACCCAGGATTAATCACCAACATACAATTACATGATGATCTGAATACTTAATTAAAGTGCGGAAGCATTAAAGTACATAAATTAAATAATACAAGTTTGTCAAACACCCTACGGTGCTACAAGGTTACATGTCTACGTCTACATACTCAAAAGTATTACATCATCCTAAATTTACTACAGTAAACGTCTCCATAGATCCGTTACCAAGATACACAGTAGATATCTTCAATCAAACGAACTAGCTAGAAGGTCCCACAGCATATTTCTCTTTGCCTGTAAAAATGCAACAATTGAGGGGTAAGCGAATGCTTAATGAATACCAAATGATTTTACACATTCTGCAAATCCTTATGATGCCACCCAGAGTAATCGCGGTAACACATAGCGTATACTCCACACATACTCAAAGTACGCAAACCCGAGCCGCAGCTCCTTCGAGTTGACACTAGGCATAAGGAGAACCAACCATCTTAGGCAGACATAACATCGGGGATGACTTACTGTCTATCCTGACCACAGAGGTGTCAAACTCTTGGTCATATAGCATAGTAACATCAGAGTACAGATGCGACCATGCAGGTCCATCAATAGGATGCACAACAAATGAACGGACAAGCAACAAGTATGAATGTGCATCAACATATACGCAAGTTAGTAGAGTGCCAAACGATAATGAAACAACATTCCTCAGCAGGAAAAGCAAACATAAAGCAGATGCAGACATGTTAAAAATCAAAGGTACTCTCAGTGGGTGCGTTATTAAACTTCAAGTTAATTTTATTTCTCCTCGGAATTTAAACCGAATCACAAAATAACCCACTTTGGGTTAAACAACACCACAAGGGACCTGTTAAGTCAGTTGTATCAAAACATCGTGTCAATAACTGTCTAATTTCAAAAAACTAAATTTTTATGAGTTTTGCAATATTTGATTCATATTTCGGATCCATGTCCGAATTCGGACCCCACCCGAATTTGGACCCCAATTCGGTCCCCATATAAGTTCGGACCCCATTAAGTTCGGACCCCATTAGATCCCAATTCGGTCCCCATATTCAATTCGGACCATACAAATTCGAACCAACCGAATTCGTACCTCAACCGAATTTTCAACACTTAGATTTAAACAAATCTATAATAACATCTAACATGCAACACCATCTACTACCCCAAATCTGAGATTCGGTTTCTCCCAAAACCATAAAATTCGAAGTGTTTGTGAAATATTTACCTTAAATCGTTGCTTGTAGATGACATAGTTCCTTCCTAGCAATCTTGATTCCAATTTTCAGCTTCAAATACTAACTTTTGATGATCTTGATTGTTTAGAGAGAGAGAGAGAGAGCCGAGAGATGAGAGAGAGAGAGAGAGTGAACTTTGGTGAAATGAATGGACTAAGAGATTTCCCCCCTTTTTATTTCACACTTTCAACTTTAGGCACATTTCACCCATCTACTTATCCGGTTCCATTAAATACTGATTTTTATAAAATAAAAGAATTCTATCTTTTATTTATTATCCTTAATAATTTAATAATTATTTTCACTTAATAATTAAAAATTCTAAATTTCCGAATAATGCAACCAACTTTATAATTCAACTTAAATTACATAATTTAACAATTTAACTGATTAAACCTGAATTACAATAATTAAGATCTGAGGATGTTACATATATGTTGCATTCACAGTTTCAGGAACCCATGTTGCACTTTTGTGTGGTCTAGATGCCGAATCTTTTGGAATCCATTTGTATTTGGATCCAACTCGCTTTGAAACCTGAGGCGATGAAGTTGCCTTTGGGTTTGAACTTTTTGAAACCTGTTTTGTATTTGCTTTTGGTGTGGGCCTAGGCAAAATACATGAATCAAACTTTGTTATGACCAATGATGCTCTGTTTTTTAATTATCTTTCCATGATTTCGTTTTTCAGTATAAGACACAAATTTATTCATTTTAGGTACTTGACATCTAAATAGAGTTGGACGTAAAGCGAACATATTAGCAAATGAATATTTCAAACAAGTTAACGAATCCGTTACAGATCAAAAATTGTTTTCTGAGATTACATTCAACCTATCTCTAGAAAGAAACACACATTGCATTACAGCCTTCTTCACGAAAACACTGGAAAAATCTTGCATAGTTGTTTTGGAAATAAAACATAGTTCTTTTGGTATCATCATGAATCAGATAATGTTTCGAAAATAGTTGCAAAGTATGCTGAAGTTCTAAACGGGAGAAAGACCTACTAAATGCAAGGGGAGAGCTGAAGTGATTACATGATGCTCATAATTCTCATGATCATCATGAGCGGGAGAATGTGTTGAAAATAGTTGCAAAGTATGCTGAAGTTCTTAACGGGAGAAAGACCTACTAAGTGCAAGGGGAGAGCCACCGATCTGAAAGATTTAAGGGGAGAGTCATCTGATGAAGAACAATGATATACTTCAAAGTTCAGATATCAGAGTTTGGAGCCCAAGACTTCAGAAGAATACAAACCTTGATTACAAGAGGGGGAGATTGTTAGAAACTTTATTTCTTTTAATTCAAGCTTGTCTAATTGCCCGTAATTGTAAATATTTAATTATACACTAAAGGGGAGATTGTTAGCCTAAAATAGTGTATAATTAAAAAGGGAAAATTTCACAAAAAACATCAAACTACAAGTTTTTTTTCGATTAAGTCCCTCAATCATTTTTTTTGTCTGATAAGTCCCTTAACTAAATAAAAATCACGAATTTGGTGTTTTTTCCAAGAGAAAGTTACCGGTAACCTGTTAAGCGGGTTGCAATTGCTGACGTGGATTTTATAAATCTATGATTTTTTTTCTGATTAGATCCCCCAACTAAATTATTTTGTCTTATAAATCTTTAACTAAATTATTTTGTCTTATAAATCCCCCAACTAATTTTTTTTGACACATAAATCCCTTATCTTGATGAAACTCGTGTTATTTGTTGTTATATTAATTTAAGTGATTGTTCAATTGACACTCACGTGACACATATGTGGATGCAAAAAAATAAATCAAGATGATAAATCAAAACGATCATTTTTATTGTTTAAAGTTTAGTCGGGATGAACTAGTTAAATATATTTAAAAATTGTGGTCTAAACAAACATAGGATCGAAATAAACATCATTTATGTTATTATATTAAACCAACTTATGTTATCCAGAATAACGGACTTTTAAAAGAATTTATTATTTTCAAAGAACCATCATCGTTTTGAAAAAATATTGTTTTCAAACAAACTTATTTTGGTCTAGACAAACATGGCATGCTCTGTCATCGTAATAAACATCGTCGTTTTTATAAGTTTAAAAAATTCATTTTATTTTATCGAAAAGTTGAAAGGTTTAATTAGTTCGGGGACTTATAAGGGAAAAAAAGGAAATGGGGACTTAATCGAAAAAAAATTATACTTTGACAGTTTTTGCAAAATAGGTTTAAGCATGTTTACCTGCTATAACAGGTTAACTGACCAATTTAAAAGGTTTAAGCAGTTTGGGAACTTATCAGAAATAAAAAATGAATTGGGGACTTAATCGAAAAAATTTTGTACTTCGATGGTTTTTTGCATAATTTTCCCAATTAAATATAATAAAAGTCTAGGTTCAATTTGTAAATAGGAATAGTTTACTTTGTGGCGAATCTTAATTTCATAGACTTTGAGGGGAGTGTTTGGACAAACCCCAAATTTAAGCTTAGGTATATATAGTATTGTTCTTCTAGGGTTTTAGAGATGCCTCCACCCTAAGTGTCTGTTTTTGAGTCTGAAAGTTCCTAGAGATTGAGAGCCCAGTTTTCTCTCTTTGTAATCTTCATATTCTTAATAAAAATCATTTGGTTTATTGTGTTTGAGTGCAAAATATACTGCGAATCAAAGTTAACAATTGGTATCTGAGCTAGAAGATTGGATTTCGACTTGAAATCTCAGATTTGTTCGCGTTTTTCACAAAAAAACGTCCATATTCATACGATTTCTCATTCTTGATTACAAAATAAATTGTTATTTCTGCTTTATTTTGATAGATCTGTGATTGTTTGATGATTATTAGTTAATTCCTATCATTATTTGCTAGTTTTCAACGTGATTTGAGGATTGATTTTTGGAACTGAGACATATCTTGTTCTTCACGTTTTTTCAAATTTTCATGGTGAGTAATCGAAATTAATCATAGATTTGTAGAAATTAGAGGTTGAAATTTGTTTAAACGTTGTTAATTATAATTTTCGAGCATTACGGGATCATTATTTTGGTTTTCTGCATCATTTGGAGTTGAATTTTTGATTTTCTAGGTTACTGTTCATCGTCTTCTACAGTATCAGTTCTGCTGCGTTTTCCTGAAAATTTTGACTAAGTCAAACCTCAGGTTCATCCGAAATTCGGATCGTCTTCAATTTCGGGTCTTCAATTTCGAACAATATATCTCCGGTCTGTCTCATTAACCACTCCAAACAGGTATAGAGTTCTTCATCTTCGTCTGATTTATCTGATATACAATCCTTATCTGATTATAAATTTAGTGATAAATTTGATGAAATGCATGCTCAACTACATGAATTAAAAAATGAATTGATTGCTGTAACATCCCTACTTTTCAATTATTTGTAATTTACAATTTTAAGGACTTAATTATTGTATTAATGAATTATTATTACAATTTAAGTTAAATTTCGATCATAATATCGGTTTAAATAAGAAAATACGAAGTTGAGGGTATAATGTGCAAATAGGGAGAAGTGAGTGACAAATAAAACGGTGGAAAGTCTTCCATTTTCCATAACTTCACTCTCTCTCTACTCTCTCGATCTCTCTCTTCATCTCTCTAAAAACCCACCATTTCATCCGAAAAAAATCCGAAATTGTTGGATTCAAGTGCTAGAAATCTGAAAACAAGTTAATTGGAAGGAACTATAAGCAACACAACAAACGATTTGAGGTAAGATTCACTCAAAACTTGCAATTTTTGGTGGTTTTTGGTTCGGTTCTTGTGAAAACCGAATCATAGGTTTTTGATCTCAGATGATGATGCATGTTATATGTTATTATTGGAATGTTTATATCGAGTGTTAGTGATGCAATGTACCAAATTTCAAATTCAGATTCACATTCTAAGTATGATTTTGAGATAAGTGTGTGTTTTGGTGTGTGTGTTCATCGATACACGATGAAAAATGGACATAAATGGATTAATTTGGTATGTTAGTGTTATGTTTTAAGTTAAAAGATAGCATATAAGTTCATATTTACTATGTTAGACTCAAAAACATGCAAAATGGTCAAACATGCAAGTCTGGAAAATATTGGGAATTTACCAAGTATGAACTCGGTCCGGATCCGTCCGACTTTGGACCTGTATCCGAGTTCGGACCAGAAGCCCATTTCGGGCCAACAGTCATTTCGGACCATATTCCATTTCGGACTAAAGACTCAATTCGGACACTACCTAATTCGGACTAACCTATTTCGGACCTACCCCAATTCGGATCCAGCCTAATTCGGACCTACAGCATCCGAATTCGGACGTGGTCTGTCAGTACAATTACATTTAATTTTCAGAAATTAAGTTTTAAGCAATTACTAACATTAAATCACTATTACACTGATTTGACGAACCGGAACCTGAACCAGTGGTACCTTCATTCGAAACCATCGACCATGACTCATCATCCATTCCCACACTCACCACTGAGCTTCCATCTCGTTCATCCCTTCCACACGAGACAAAATGGATCCGGAGTCACACAACCGAACAAATCATTGGTGATCTCTCTACCGGTGTCCAAACTCGAAGGGCATCTACTAATGAATGTTTCTTTGCATCATTCCTTAGTACAATAAAGCCTACTCGTGTGGATGAAGCCTTGAAAAACCCAGACTGGATTGTGGTAATGCAAGAAGAGCTCAACTAGTTTGAATAGCTCAGAGTATGGCGGTTAGTTCCCAAACCCAAAGACCGAACCATAATCAGAACAATGTGGATTTTTAAGAACAAACGAGATGAAAACGGCATCGTGGTAAGGAATAGAGCAAGACTAGTCGCCAAAGGCTACCGACAGCAAGAAGGCATAAATTATGACGAGACCTTCGCAACAGTTGCACGGATAGAATCGATCAGAATCTTCTTGGCGTACACTGCACACAAAGACTTTAATGTGTACCAGATGGACGTCAAGACAGCCTTCCTGAACGGGGAACTCAACGAAGAAGTCTACGTTGAAAAACCACAAGGATTTGTTGATACACATAAACCAGACCATGTTTATGTGCTAGACAAAGCCCTTTATGGTTTGAAACAAGCACCTCGAGCATGGTATGACAGTCTTTCTAACTTTCTTATCTCTGCTGGTTTCAGCAAAGGTGTGATGGACACAACATTGTTCACTTAAAAGGAAGACCAAGACATAATGCTAGGCCAAATATAAGTCAACGATATTATATTTGGATCTACTGACTGTAATTTCTATAAGGATTTCTTATCCCTAATAGAGTCCAGGTTCGAGATGAGTATGATGGGGGAAATGAACTTTTTCCTCGGATTACAAGTCAAACAACTTGAAAATGGGATTTTTGTGAACTAGTTGAACTATACTCTTGACATTCTCAAGAAGTATAAGTTAGACTCTTGCACGAGTATCGCAACTCCCATAGCTTCAAACTGTAAGTTAGACACTGATCGTGCCGGGAAAAGTGTCGACAATACAACTTACAAAGGAATGATTGGATACTTATTGTATCATATAGCTAGTAGACCAGATATAATGTCTTCAACATGTCTTTGTGCTCGTTTTCAGGTCGACCCAAAAGAATCACACCTAACTACGGTAAAACACATTTTTTGTTATCTTAAGGGTACACCCGATCTTGGACTTTGGTATCCAAAGGGAACCGAATTTGATCATACTACCTTTTCAGATGCTGATTTTGCAGGTTGTAGAGTTGATAGGAAAAGTAATTCAGGTGTAATACAGTTTTTGGGTGACAGACCGGTGAGTTGGTCTCCCAAAAAGCAAAACTGTGTTTCAACATCCACAACAGAAGCTGAGTATGAAGTGCGATTGCTATTTCTTGCAATCCCGTGCAGCACTCACGAACAAAACACATAGATATCAGGTATCATTTCATTAAAGATCACGTAGAAAAGGGAACAAATGAATTGTATTTTGTAGGCACAAAATATCAACTTTCTGATATTTTTACTAAAGCTTTAGACGAACATCGTTTTCAGTTTTTAGTATCTCATATCGACATGTTGAATCCTCCTTCTAGCTAAATTTTAGACGAACCTCGTTTTCAGTTTTTAGTATCTCATATCGGCATGTTGAATCCTCCTTCTAGTTAAATTTCAGACATTTTCTACAATAATTCTATTTCAAACATACGTGTTTGAAATTCCTTTATTTAGAAAATATCTATTGTTTAAACTTAAAGGTTGTGTCATAAAATTAAATTCAATATTTCTTTATCTATGTATATCTTTAATGATTAATGATCCTGAAATTTGTTATGTGAATTGTTCATAATTGAGGGGGACGTTAATATTTCCAGGTTTGTCTGTATTTCAATGGGTAAAAAGGTTCTAGGATCTAGATCAGAAAGGGTATGTGTTAATTTAAGGGGGAGTATTTTCAGGATGTTAGTTTATGTCATCTTAGTTTTTAATTTTCTAAAATTTTAAATTCATAGGTTGTTTTAATTTTAATTTTATGTTAAGTAATCTTTTAGAAAAACAAAAAAAAAATATTTTAATGTTTATTTTTAACTAGCTTGGTAATCTATCAAAAACTAAAAAAGATTTTGTTTTATGTCTTAGTTAAAATTTTTCTTTATGTTTAACCATAGATTTTTAAAAGGAAAACACAAAAAATATTTCTTGGTTCTTATTTTTATTTATTTAAGTCTTAATTAGTAGGTTAATTAAAATACTATTGAGTTTGGTTATTTTATGAAGATTAGTTAAAGTATATTAGTTAAATATGCCTTGGTAATTTTGCTTTTAACAAGAAAACATAAAAAGATTTTAATTGGGCTCTTGTTTTACTTTTTATTTTATTTTGTTGCAAGCCCAAAAATTTATTGTTGAAACCGGTTTGAGTCTGGCCCATTATGAGATAAAACGCGCGGATCCGTTATCCCAACCTGACCCACCTAAATAAATAGGCGTGTTCCCTTCTTTACTTCTTCCCTAAGCTTCCTTCTTCTCTTCTCTCCTCTCCTCTCCGACGAACTGCACACACAAACAGCCATTTTCAAACGTTTTCAAGCTGAAAAGCTCCAAACACAGCCGATTTCTTCCATTTTTCTTGCATTTTGTTCATCATCCACTACCAGTTAATCAATTTACTACTTTATTTTGAAAACTAACATCTTATTTTGTGTTTTTAATTTTCGAATTTTTAGGGTTTAATACTCGGTCTTAGCATTCTTAGGTTGTTTAACCTGTGTATTTTAAGTTCATGTAGTACAATAAAATGTTCCTTCCATGTTTTAGCCTTACGATCTGCTTTTTCATGCATTTTAAGCATTTTTAGAACTGTTCACGTTGCATGTGCGTGAACTCATTAACTGCAAAATTTGACTAAGTCTTCAACTCGGATCATCCGAACTTCGGACCATCCGAAATTCGTATGAATCCTACTTAGACAAATTTTCATTTTTATTGTTCACATTTATGGACCCATCCGAAATTCAGATTCATCCGAACTCCGGATCAATAGACAATACTTTGAAAATATTCAAGTATATTATGTGTTTCAACCGAATTTCGGACCATCCGAAATTCGTATGGACTCATATAATATTATTTGTAGGTATTATGCAACTAAGGGGGTGTTTGTTTTAAGGAATTTTAGTGAAATCCAAAGGATTTACATTTCAAAATGTCATCGAGCTGTGTTTGTTAGAAATTTAAGGATGGATTTGAAAATGATTTCACTTTCCAAAATCCCTTTCCATCGGATATCTCAAATCCTTAACCCACCCGTGTTATTTCTCTTTACCCATTTACAAGGTATTCAAAATCCCACCCCAAAACCCCATATTACCCTCGTATAAATGGAGGTTCGCTTTTCTCCTCTCACAGATTCCCCATTGTCGCTCACGTCTTCCTCAACTATACCCTCCCGTGACCTGCTATTTCTTGTCCAGGTATTACTTTGCTTCCTCCTTTGATTTTGCTTCTGGATTGGAGTTGTATTTCTTTGTTACTGTTCCATTTGCTACTATCTATTTTGCTTCTGTATGCGACTTGTATCTCCATCATTATTCGTGGTGATGATGACGTGTTCGATTTTGTTTATGTATGCGACTAGAACCATGGATTAAGTACTATGCTTTGTTTATGTATGATCCATATGAAGAATAAGAATATGTTCCATTGATATTCTCTAAACCATTGGTATTCAATTGAGTACAATGCTTTGTGTTGTTTTGATATTCTGTAAACCATTTAACCTTCGATTTTGCTTCTGTAGCTTAATAGCCATTGATATTGAATTGAGATTGACCTAGTTTTTTCATGATTTTTTGTTATTTGGATTGTTTAATTTGATTTTGATTTGTGATTCTCTGTTATTATTGAATCCCCATTTGATTTGAATTGCATCAATTAGTTTGAAAGTTGTTCTAGAGCTGTTACATCTGATTGAATTTTGTTGTCTGCAATTGGTTTGTTCATTGTTTCCTTGATTGTGTATACACATTGTTCAACATGTCAAAGTCAAACGAAGGTTTCGAAACCGGTATGTAATTAACTTTGTGGTTTTAATTTACCGATCCATTAAGCACTTGTAAGTTAATGGACTCTGTTTTGTTACAAATGAAATCCATGCTTTAATTTTTAGATGAACAAGAACATGTGCTAACAAGGTTCAAAAGATGAAAGTTATAAGGGTATAATTTATTCGTTTGTTGTTGATGTCCAACCAAAGTTCTAATCTTTTACCCGATTTTTGCTTTGATTCCAACATGTTAAGTTATCATAAACCAATTATTATTAGGGAAGGGATTAAGTATGATCAATATGAAGTATATGAATCCATTGATTGAAGTGAATCTTCTACCAATGATGATGAAGGTAATTCATATGAGGGGTGTTTAATAAATTCCGAAACTGATAAACCATTCCGATATTGAGGTTAACCGAACCGGTTTTTCTATAATTTTCGGTTTGGTTAACCGAACCGAAAAAAATACAAAGCAATTCTTATATACAACCTGAAACAGTTTTGGTAATTTGGACACCCATTATTCATCAAGCCACGAAGTGCTCAATGAACTGTATACGCTAGCTAACTTCAACAATTAGCAACCCCAACTATATTTAGGTGACAAGTTCAGAAGTCTTCTATATGACCGGTTGACTATTGAAAAGGTCAAATGTTTTTTTTGGCAAGTTAAATAAACCATTTCAAGAGAATTCTACCACTTCAAAATTTAGAACTAATACTACAATGGTAAAAACTAGTAATAAATGATCAAGCCAGTGAGCCACTATGCGTGAGAAAGAGAGGGACTGCTAGTCTGAATATCTAGTTACGAAGACAAAATATCTAAGAAAGAGCTGAGAAATTTGCAAATTAAATATAAACAATGTTTTAAATGTCCATGCACTACATAGGATCAACAGAAAGTATATGTTTGTGATTTTTATTTGATAAATTCAATTTGCTAATTCATGCTTTCTGATTTGCTTAATATCTTGATTGTTTCTCATTTACTTATATTATGTTGCAGATTTGTTAAGGGTGTCGATCATAGTCCGACTTAGTTTAACATCATGATCACGTAGGCAAAGGAGGATAGAAAAGGTCTGGTGGATCCAATGGTTGAAGGATTTAATAATGCGGGAAGATGGTGAGAAGGTGAATGCTTTTTGGAAGTTAACTAAAGCCAAATCGAGAGGCGTTTGTTAAGTGTATTTTGAAAGATTAAAATTATGATCGTGAAATGATGAATATTTTGTGAGATTTTTTTTGGTACGTTGAATAGACATTTGATTATGAAAAGAATGCATAAAACATTATTTTGATTTTTTTTATAAGTAACGTGTTCATTGTTTAGCGTTAACATAATTATATATGTCACATAAGATGTTCGTGATTATAGATTGTTTTTGCGTGCAATATTCTTGTTAATAATGTTTTTTGAATTGTATTATAAAATATTCTTTGTTTAAATATTGTTAATAAAAGATCATTTTAAAAAATAATAAAAAATAGAAAAAAAAAATTGTTAAAGGTAGTTTGGTAATTTATGAAAGTATACCTTTGAAATCCTTTGACAGATTTACATACCAAACAGAAATCTGTAAATGTCAGGAATTTAAATCTTGCAAACCAAACACATGATAACATTCAAATCCTGTCATATTAAAATCTTGTCATTATCAAATCCTGTCATACTAAATTTCTGCAATCCAAACGGCACCTAAGTATTTGTCTCAGTCCATCCGACTTTGGGTCCATCCAAATTCGGTTATTATCCGAATTTTCCATTCATATTTATTTTTCTAGATGTTTAGCATTTTAAACATCACCAGATGTCGAACCATCCGAATTCGGTCCCCATCCGAATTTTGTACTTTATGTGTATTTTCTAAGTATCATCATTCTCATCATCCGAAATTTGGATCCATCCGAATTTTGGTTCTTCCATCCTTAGTCTCATACTTAGTTTTTTTAATTCATACATCATTTCCATCCGAATTTCCATCCCACCAGAAATTCAGATCATTTCATCCGAATTTCCCATGCACCCGAATTCGGATCACTATTCATCCGAATTTCGGTCCATCCGAAATTCTACACTTAGAATTTTTTTAAAATTTTCATTTTTTTTCATTTTTGCATTTTTACAAAAAATCAAAAATCACAAAAATGTTCCATGTCATATGTACCATTGATTAGAGTCAGAATAAGTGTTTGAGTGAAAATGTCTATTCTAACATTGGTCTCTCAACAATCGACTTTGGAATTCATTCAGTAGAATTTACATTCTACTGATAAAAGACCTAATGCTTTAAACAGAATAGACAGTTTCAAATTCACACTTATTTCAGACTTAGTATCAATGCTTCATTCGTTCAAGTCTGATATACTAACACTGTTGCATGTTTACAGGACTCATGGATCCTCAGTTATCTTTAACCCTTCCGCATTCTCCGCTACCAAATAACAATGCACAACTACCCGAAGAATCTTTTCTTCCTTCTTCCCAGATTGTTGAGTTTGCCCCTCACAACTGGCAGCATGACCTTTCTACCCTTCGCCATGAAGCCGAGGATATCACGATTGATATTCTCAAAGGTCACCCTATCCTCTATGCTCTAACCACAGCCATTTCTGTACCAACCATCTACCTTCAATAGTTCTGGCATCAACTCACTTTCATCAGTGATGTCGAACCTCACTTTACAACAAAAATCGACTTCGTTCCCATTAAAGTCACCCAAGAAGCCATGCGGCATATTCTCTGCCTACCCTCCGAAAACCACTCCATCACCAAATAGATTTTTCCCCCATTCCTTCTCCTATCCAAACCCTTCAAGAAATCCAAACCATAGGATATGATGGCCAACTCACCAGGCCATCAATATTCCGGACCAAGCATCTCTTGTCTCACCGGAGGACCCTTTTTGATATCATTAACAAATGCTTCACTGGCAAACACTCTGGCCATGACTCGGCCTCAATTTAAATTCTTGCGATGTTTGCCGCCTTCGCCTTTGATCGTCATTATGATTATGCGGCATTTATTTTCGATGACTTAAAGCGAGCAGTACTGGAAAAAGGAATCAGAAGAGGACGCAAATCAAGATTTCTTCAAATCATAATCCAATATGCATTGGATCAGGACGAGGACATACATGAACGTCCCGAAGCTGATGTCTACTTCACGGCCACGATTTAACGAATCAAGATCCCAACAGCCGCTGCCAATGTTGCGGTAATGGATAATCCATTATTGCCACTTCATCAAGCCGTTCAAACAGAAAGGGTAAGGGACTACATGAGGGTCATATATCCGGATGAGGCTTAGTCAGATCCGACTGAACCTAACCAATCCAAATGAGAGGGAGTAGAGGCTGTAATTGAAAATATTTTGGGTACTTGTGAGCGGTACATGTCTTTAGTGAGGGAGGGCGTAGAGGGTGAGCACGAAAAGGCGGTCGACTACGAAACGACCATCGCTGTCCAAATGAGGGATGAGGGTGCTGCATCTGAGGGTGTTCTAAGCCCTATCAGCCGGACTAACCACTATACGACCACCAGTCCAGTGGTCGAATTAACACCAACAATCCACTTAGTCTCCCCTCTACGGGAAACAGTTTCATTCCATGGTGAATCAGCACATACACCATCACTCTCTCACTCGGAGAGAGGCGATGTTGAAACAGGTCACCTATCGCCCCTGGTGACCACCTTTCCTTTGCCCACAGCTCACACCACACCCCCATACACACAAAGCACGACGCCTCTGTGGTGTCCATTCACTAACAAGCCGCCTTCGTTGTGGCTCCGCAAACTTCCGGATCTGAGCTTCCCGCAGAGGAGCAAGAGATGATGGAAGGAAGACCTAGTGTTGACCAACAAACGCCATCAACATCAGGCCATCCTGAGATATCTCTCAAGATGCTAACAACAGCTTTACGTGTTGCTGGTTGTGTTACCAGGGCTGACCTGGACGCCCATAACGCAGCTACCGAGGAACGACACACTGCCCTGTTGTCTTCCTTAAAGGGTAAGAGTGTTGCCTCTGAGGAGCAGCCACCAGGTACCCGCTCAGTCCAACATTAAATAGCCGAGCACTCCGAAAAATGGACAACCTTACTCGCCTAACCCTTCAAGTCCATGAGTAGTTGAATCGCCGAATGGACCGCCTGGAATCAACTGTCATTGAACTTCAATGCCGTCCTCAGGCTAAATCCCTCAAAAGAAAACATGACGACCAGGACGACCCTAATCGTCATGAGGGGGAGAAATGCCAAAGGGTTCAGTCTGAGGGCGATATGCTAAATGTAGGGGGAGCAGAAGCAACAAAATTAGAACAAGAAGAGTTTAGGGAAAAGGGTTCAGAGGATCGGGAAATGTTGGAAGATGACCCTATTTTTGAAGGCCCAGCACCGTTAAATCCACTTTCAGCCATGGTGGAGTTTGATCCCATTTTTGAAAGGGTTGAGATCATATTAGTGTCTGATTCAGACTCTGATACTGACCAAGACTATCCTTCGATAATTCCCAAGCCTGACCCTGAGTCTCCAAAGAAATCATCGTCATATTTTGAATTCCTAAATTCCTCACCCCACGTACCTCAACAAGATATCATGTGTTCCATCCAAGCTACCTCCCCTACTCCCAAAGAAACCCCACCAGCCCAAATTTCCCCCACAATCCAAGAAAACCCAACAGCCCAATCAACCCTTCCAGCCCAATCAGCCGAGTCTTCAGGTCCAAGAACCGTGGACTTCTTTGATAATAGGCCTGAAGTAACTCCAATGCATGACATACACAATCTAGAATGGGTTCAATGGTATTCAAAGGGTGGGGTGCAGTCTCTGTCTGAAGATTTAAAAGAAGAGTTAAGGCAAGACCGGAGGGGTCGGATTTTGAAATTACTTGAAGCTCCTCCAGTAGAGCTAGAAGAACCTCCGATCCAAGGCATGAAAAATTTTTTGAGAAAATTTCCCGCTGAGAAATTTCAGAGTCCCTATCTTGAAGAAAGATTCAAGGTGGTGTTCAAAAAGAAACCCGGGTCATATAGCAGACGTCTATTGATGGTTTTATCTGACGCATCCAGAGCTGAACAAGCGGAATACAACCAAATGATGCTCAAAGACAAAAGGCCAAAGGAAGAATACTGGTCAAAATCAAAGATTTTGAAGATTAATAATATCCATATGTACAAAAGAGCTCGAGTGTTAACTCCTGCAATTGAAGTACTCCGAGAAGATGGAACAGTACAGTTTTTGCATGAAAATGACCTGGATTTCATGAATATAGACGACATTGAGTTTCTGCACAACAAACTAAAGAACAAAAACCAGAAACGATTAACTCATGTCACTGCTGTTGCCGCTCTGACTAGAAGCATGAATCACCGTTACATCATTATGTGCTTAAAAGAGTTTCAAACGGCGATAGAGAGCTATATAGTGAAAGTTTGTCTAAAAGACCCAGAGAAAGATACTTTTCTTCTAGACCATTATCCAGCTTACAAAGTTTTGATGGGGGGACAGCAGGGTATTATTTTTCAGAACAAGAAGGAACAGAAAAGGTACATGCGCATTGAAGACTTGCCTTGCTATTCAGATGGTACTATCAGATTGGTCAGAGCCGAGCTTAACAACTGACTAGAAGAAGACGATGCTCAACCAATCTCTGAACTCAAAAGAAAACCAAAAGAAATACAAGACATGCTCTGCGCCATCGAACTTCAAAGTGACAGGCTACATCTTAGGCAAGTGACTCGACGATTCGAAGTCGTCCTTGGACTCAGGGAACATGTAGAAGAAGCCTGTCATCATCCAAAATTATCGAAAAGGGGGAGATTGTTAGATATTAAATTTTGATCTTGTGGAATTTATTTTGTAATAATTAATTAGCATTATTTCAATGTAATTTATTTCTAGTCTTTCCTTTATTTTGTAATTCTCTTTTGTTTTAGAAGTTGAGGGACTAATTTGTAATACGTTGAAAGTTCATTTAAATGATGTAAGTGAAACCCCACCTAGGGTTTCCCACACGCACACGAATTTTCTTAATACAGCAGCCGCCTTTCTCAATATTCTCTCTGACATTCTTCTTCAATATTCATAGCAATTATTGGGTGAAAATCATTCTTTTTGTCTTGTTTATTGCTAAAATCATAGAAACAAGTGCTGATTATTACTGGGAATACATTACAACAAAATGTTTTAGTGTTTTTCAGAGTACGTCATTAACGATGAATAAAAATAGAATAAAATGAAAAACACATATCCTGATTTACTCCCCCTCAAATAAACAATTAACATTTATAGATTGAACCCTAAGACCCTTGTAGACTTTCAAATTCCGACAAAGCTGGATATATTTAGCGTCCCACTCAACTTTGAACAATTCACAAATCAACTGTCAGGACCATTAACATTAAAGAGATACATAGAAAAAAGAAACACTGAACACACTTTTGTGACACGACCTTTAAATTTAAATGTCAGATATTTTCTAAATAAATGAATTTCAAACAATAATTTGTTTGAAATGAATTATTTAAAGAATATCTGAAATTTAAATAGAAGGAGGATTCAACATGCCAATTTGAGATACTAAGAACTGAAAACGAGGTTCGTCTAAAGCCTTAGTAAAAATATCAGCAAGTCGATATTATGTGCCTACGAAATATAATTCAATTATCCCTTTTTGCACATGATCTTAAATGAAATGATACCTGATGTCTTTGTCTTTTGTTCTTGAGTGCTGCATGGGATTGCAAGATATGGAAATTGCACTTCAAAAATCATAGTATATCGGGATGTTAGTGAGAGACAATCCATAATCACGTAACTATGTTCTCAACCATAGCACTTGACAGCAACAACTTGCAGCTGCTACGTACTCAGCCTCAGCTATGGATGTGAAGACACATTTTTTCTTTTTGGAAGACCAACTCACCGGTCTGTCACCCAAAACCTGAATCCCGCCTGAAGTGCTTTTCCTGTCTACTATGCAACTTCTAAAATCAACATCTGAAAAAACGATAAGATTAAAGTTGGTTCCCTTTGGAACCATAGAACAAGATCGGGTGTACCCTTAAGATAACGAAATATGCATTTTACCGCAGTGAGGTGTAATTCTTTCGAGTCAGCCTGAAAGCAAGAAAAAAGACATGTAGAGAACATTATATCCGGCCTACTGGCCGTAAGATAGAGTAAGGAACCAATCATCCCTTTGTAAGTTGTGTTATCGAAACTTTTCCTGGCAAGATCAGTGTCTAACTTACAATTTGAAGCCATGGGAGTTGCAATAGCCGTGAAAGAGTCTAACTTATACTTCTTGAGAATGTCTGGAGTATATTTCGACTGGTTCACAAATATCCCATCTTCAAGTTGTTTGACTAGTAACCTGATGAAAAAATTCATTTCCCCCATCATACTCATCTCAAACCTAGACTCCATTAGGGATGAAAAATACTTACAAAATCAATGCTCAGTAGATCAAAATATAATATCATCTACATAATTTTGGACAAGCATTATATACGCGCCTTCCTTTTTCGTGAACAGAGTTGTATCCACCAATTATCACACAGAATAGGAGTTTTCCTATACACAAGGCCATAATCTTCAAGCTGATGCTGCATCCACAGAATCTGCCCACAGCAGCTTCCAACAGCAATGTACTCAGCTTCAGCAGTAGAAGTGGACACTGAGTTCTGCTTCTTGCTACTCCAACTGATCAACTTTCCACCAAGGAGATGACATCCACCTGTTGTGCTTTTCCTGTCTAGCCTGCAGCCTGCAAAATCAGAATCTGAATAACCTGTTAGTTCAAGGCTTGAGTCTTTGGGATACCAAAGACCCAAACCTGGTGTACCCTTTAGGTATCTAAAGATTCTTTTAACAGCAGCTAGATGAGATTCCTTTGGATCATCTTGGAACCTAGCACACAAACAGGTGGCAAACATAATATCAGGTCTACTAGCAGTTAAATATAGCAAGCTCCCAATCATGCCTCTGTAAGCTGTTACTGAAACAGCTTTACCACTGGCATCAGCATCTAATTTTACATTAGTTGCCATTGGGGTTTTTATTGGAGAACTTTGATCAAATTTGAACTTTTTCAATAGATCTAAAGTGTACTTTCTTTGATTTATAAAAATTCCAGTTGAGGTTTGTTTAACCTGTAATCCTAAAAAGAAAGTTAGTTCTCCCATCATACTCATTTCATACTTAGATTTCATGAGTAGTGAAAAATTCTTGCATAGCTGCTCATTAGTAGAACCAAATATTATGTCATCCACATAAATTTGAACAAGCATAATGTCAGACTTCACTTTCTTTATGAACAGTGTAGTATCCACTTTACCTCTGGAATACCCATTGCTCATAAGAAACTCAGTAAGAGTGTCATACAAGGCTCTAGGGGCTTGTTTGAGACCATAGAGAGCTTTGTCCAACTTATAGACAAAACCTGGATGTTGTTCATTTTCAAAACCTGGAGGCTGCTTGACATAAACTTCTTCTTTCATCTTCCCATTCAAAAATGCACTCTTCACATCCATTTGAAATACCTTAATGCTCTTATGAGCAGCGTAGGCTAGATACAAACGAATTGCTTCTAGCCTGGCCACTGGAGCAAATGTTTCATCATAATCAATTCCTTCCTCCTGTCTGTAGCCCTGAGCAACCAGTCTTGCCTTATTTCTAATGACATGACCTTGCTCATCCATCTTATTCCTGAAAACCCATTTAGTGCCAATTATGGTTTTACCTTTAGGAGCAGGGACCAGCTTCCATACCTTGTTTCTCTCAAACTGATTGAGCTCTTCCTGCATAGCAGTGATCCAATTGGCATCTTTTAATGCTTCATCCACCTTCTTTGGCTCCATCAGTGAAACAAAGCTAGAGAACATACAAAAGTTCCCTAAGCTGTCCCACCGAGTTTGTATCCCTTTGTTGATGTCACCAATTATTTGATCATTGGGGTGACATCTGATCCACTTAGGATCATTTTTCAATGATGATTCTCCTGAGTTGTTAACATCTTCAGCAGGTCCTGTTGAACAGTTCTCAAGATTTTCAGACACACTGTTGTCTTGAGCCTGTTCACTTGTTGAACATGTCTGATCACTATTGAACATATCAGCAGAGGAACTGGGAAAATCAGCATTGATAGGTTCTGGACATGCAGTTGTAATTCACACAGGATGTATTGACATAATCTTCATCATGTCCATCATGATTAACAGGTTCCACACTGGGTGTAGTGGAAGCTTTTGAGTCTTCTTCATTGTTTGAATGCATCAGATCATCAAAGTTAAGTTCTCCTGAAACTAATTCAGGAACAGCTTTGGTGGAAGCATTCTTGGACTCTTCAAAGGTGACATTGATAGATTCATCTATCACCTTTCTTTTGTTGTTGTATACTCTGTAGGCTTTGGAGATAGCAGAGTAGCCAACAAACACACCTTCATCAGCTTTAGGTTCAAACTTTGACAGCTGGTCCCATTGATTCAGAATGAAACAGGGACATCCAAACTCATGGAAATAACTGACATTTGGCTTCCTCCCTTTGAGCAGCTCATAGGGAGTCTTGTTGAATCTTTTCACCACTAAGGATCTGTTTTGGGTGAAGCAGGCAGTGTTAACAGCTTCATCCCAATATGATGAAGGTAAACCTGATGCACACAGCATGGTTCTAGCAGCTTCAATGAGAGTTCGGTTTCTCCTTTCAGCAACTCCATTTTGTTGAGTAGTTCTTACAGCTGAAAAGTTTTGAGTGATTCCTTTCTCTACACAGAAGTCTTCAAGAGTACTGTTTCTGAACTCAGTACCATGATCACTTCTAAGCTACTTTACTTGGGCAGAGTTCAGCATTTCTATCTTTTTGACAAATCCAATAATCTCTCTAGCAGCCTCTTCTTTGCTCTTTAGAAAGATCACCCATGTGTACCTGGAGAACTCATCAACCATTACTAGAGTGTATCTTCTTCCTCCTAGACTTGGGACATTAACAGGTCCAAACAAGTCCATATGGATTAAGAAGGGTGGAGTATCAATAGAGAAATTATGTTTGGATTTAAAAGATGTTTTCCTCAGCTTGCCTTTCTCACAAGCTGTGCATAATCTATCCTTAGCAAAAGTCATAGAAGGCAAACCTGTCACCAACTCTTTCTTACAGAGTTTGTTGATGTTCTTGAAGTTCAGATGTGACAGTCTTCTGTGCCATAGCCAGTTTAGATCAGCATTTGTTCTTGTGAGAAAACAGGTTTCAGTTGTGGGGTCAGCAGAATGCATATCCACAACATATACACCTTTCTTTCGTTTGAGCACATAGCACAACTTTGCCTTGGGGATCCAATATGTAACCCAGGTGCTCATAAAAGTTAACCTTGTAGCCAGCATCACACAGTTGACTTATGCTGACAAGGTTATGTTTTAGCCCAATCACATAGGCTACTCTTTTGAACACTGCAGCACCAGCTTTAAGGGTTCCATATCCCTCAGTGGATCCCTGTACATTGTCACCAAAGGTGACTTTTGGCCCTTTTTCAGGCCTGAGTTCACTCAGCAATTCTTTATAACCTGTCATGTGCCCTGAGCAGCCACTGTCCAAGTACCAAACCTGGGAAGGTTATTTTTCCTGCAGAGTGATAAGAGAATTATTAGTCATTTTTAGGGGAACTCATCACAGAGATGAGTTCTCCTACTTCATCAACATTTGTTGATGGACTTGAAATATCCACACTAATATTCCCTATTTGAATGGTATCAGCTTGAATACCACTTTCAGTGACTGTGACATTTCCAACACTGCTTGTAACAGCTGTGATGGAAACAACAGAGTCAACAGGCCTCATGTCCTCAGATTCAGGACAATCCTTGGCCAGATGTGTCTTCTTCCCACATTTGTAACATTTTCTCTTTTTAGGGTTTTTAGAAGAAGATCTTTCAGAAACACATTCTGAGTTATTTTTGTTGATTCTTTCAGCAGTTTTAGCAGTTTTATTACTTTTTGTTGAATCAACAGCTTGAGTGGATAGTTCAATAACCACAGCTTTGGCTGCCTCTTCTTTCCTCTTTTTAGGAGGACAGATGTCAAAGACAGGGAGCTTGATTGGCTTTTGAGCTTCCACAGGTTTGGGAAACTTATTCCCAATTATCTCAGTTTGAGCAATGGCTTTGCCTTTGCCCCTACTGACTTGTGATTTATGCTGCCTATCAGCATATTCACTGTGTCTGGTTTTGAAAAGCTTATTCTTATTTAAAACCAGTTTACCACTATGATTTGAAAACTTATTTGAAATCACAGCAGTTTTGTTTTCAACATGACACTTACCCTTGTTGAAAACAGGCTGCTTACCTTTTGAAAACTTGTTTTCAAAGTGTTTAGCATCAAAAGGATTAACACGCTTTTTACCATCAGCTTTGGACTCAGAACCTGTTTTGTCAACAGCTTTAGTATCCACAACTTCAGTTTGGACATGTTTTCCTTTCTTTTGCTTGTGTGAACCAGCAGAGCACTTAGCAGGCTGACTTGATGGAGAACAAATTCCAACATCAGCTTTTGAACTAAGTTCACACAAGCTGTCAGTGTTTTGAGGCCTAACAAATCTATTTGTTGAGATTAGTTTACCATTCACATTTTGAATGAATGTGTTTGGAAGTTCACCAAGAGTGGATAAATCTTCTTTCAGATTATTGATCTCAACAATGGAAGCTGCTGTGTCAAGATCCCCTCCAAGTTAGGCTTGGATTTGTGCAGGAATCTGTTGCCTTATACAATGGCTGACTTTTTGTGCAGATTGGCACCAAGAGTCAACTATCTTTTGAAGCTTAGCATGCTTTATATCTGTTTCTCTCTTTTCTTCCAGTAAAATAGAGTTGATGTGTTTTAATTCATCAAGCTCAGTTTCCAACTTATGGAAACTGTCCATTTTACTGGATTTAGTTTTAAGATCAGTTTTAAGCTTAGAGATTTCAGATAGTAAAGCATCATGCTTCTCAACAGCAAATTTTAGATCAACAAGCATATATTCAAACATTTTAACTTTTTCTTCAGAACTGTAAGCCATAAAATTTTGTACCTTATACATCATAGTAGGATTCCAGTTCTCTAAGCTGCTGAAAGCTTCAGCTTCAGCCATATCCTGTTTGAAACTGCTTGTTGATGGGACATCAGTGTTGGCCATCAGACATTGATTGTCTTCTTCATCAGATGATGAATCAGATTCCTCCCAATCACAAGTCTCTGCCATAAGTCCCTTTTGGCGGTTGGAACCCACTGAGTTTTCCAACTTCCTCAGCTTAGCCATGGCCATAAGGTACTTAACCCTATAACCATCATCCTTGTTTGTCTTGTATGGTTTGGATGACTGACCAACAGCTTTTGACACACAGTCAGCAGCTATATGACCAGTTTTGCCACATTTGAAACACTCAGCCTTGGATTTATCAAATGTCTTCTTTTTGCCAGCACCTGAACTTCCTTGCAGCATGTTTCTTCCAAACCTTTTCTTGTTGAACCTTTTGACAAGCATAGCTATCATTTGCTCATCATCTTGTTCAGCAAGATCTGCAGTATCTTCTTCATCTGACACCTCCTCCTTGTCATCATCCTGTTGATCAGGTTGAGTGAACACATCACTCACCTGATTTACAGGCCGTCTCACATTAGCCACAAAGGCTGCACCTCTTTTGGACATTTCCAAGGCATTTCTCTTTTGTTGCATTGACTGTTCATCATTCAGTAAGGATCCATACAGATTGACCAGATCCATACTTCTGATAGTACCTGAGTTCCTTAGAATTGTTGAGAAGTAATTCCACTCTTCAGGTAGAATGTCCAGAAATTTATTCACCAGGGTAAGACTATCCTTAGTGATCCCAACAGCCTTGAGATCATTCACTAGAGCAGTAAACCTGGTGTAGGTTTCAGTGAGACTCTCCTTTGGTTTAGCAAAGAAGAGTTCATACTGTCTAACAAGATTGTTGATCCTGTTGTCCAGTGTGATTGTGGGTCCATCATAGACGGTACACAAAGTATCCCACATCTCTTTTGCTGTCTTCATTTTCTCAACCTGTTTGAACACATCATCAGGAAGAGAAATGACCAGGTTGTTCCTGGCCTTTGCATCCAGAGCCACCAGTCTCTTGTCTTCATCAGACCATTGAGCTTTAGCTTTCTCAAAGGTCCTGATTTCAGGAGCAGCTCCTTCAACCGCTGGAGTTATTGTAGTAACAGAGGTTGGCACATAGGGACCCTCCATCACTATCTCTGGTAGTTGCACATCCAGATTCTCTAAATAGAGCATCATTCTGTACTTCCAACCAGAGAAGTTTTGATGATTAAATTTTGGAGGTTTGCCCATAGAGCCATTGTCATAGTAAGAGGAACCTGCAGCACTGTTGTCCATGGAAACTTGGGAGAATGAGAGATCTAGAATGACACACACTCTAAACTGCTCTGATACCAGTTGTAGGTCCCGAGAGGTTCCCAAAGTATATAGCTTTAAGCTGTAGGGGGGGGGGGTGAATACAACTATTTAAAAACTACACACTATTTTCTCAATGTTTGCATGTATTATCAACAATTTGTTAATTACAAACAAGCTTGAATGCGGAATAGTTCTAGCTGAGATGACAGATACAACAGTATGTTCACTAGTCTAAGACAAACTCAAACTAGTATATAATGAATACACTCACTAAGAAGCACTCACTGTGTTTACAAGACTTAAGGGAACACCTTATGTAAAACAGCTTAGACACACAGATATTGAATTACACAGCAGGCTTGCATGCACGAAAAACACACTTGCACGTTCACTCTTGGTTTCAGCACTTAGCTTTCTTCTATGCTCTTTCTGTCCTTAGAAGCTTCCTTTTATACTCACTCAGAGGATCTAAGAGAAACATCTTCATTGGACGGAATGAAAAAGGAGAAGTCTTGTTGAAAAGACAACATAACCTTTTCTGCACTTTTCTGAAAAGCAGACTTGTCTTCACATGTGCAAAACTTTTGTCTTTTTACTTTGTCTACTGTTGCATTGCCTTTAACTAATTTAGGAATGTCAACTTTGCGTCTTTCTTCCTTGTAAAGGCCTATTTTGATATAAGAAAAAGGTCTGTCACCCTTTTTCAAATAACCTTTTGTCTTCATGTTACAGAACAGCTTGGGCAGGCTGAGCAGTTCTGTTTTCCACTTTGTCTTCGACTTTGTAAACTGATCTTGCAGTTAAAAACACTACATGATGACTTGGAAACGTATTCCATAAAGTGTTTAGCCTGTTCACAAAGAACAGGTTCTGTTCACAAAGAACAAAACACTTCAAAATTGCCCAAGCTGCTCACCAGTGTAGAGCAGCGTAGACAGTTTATGTCCAGCCTGTTCAGCAGACAGAACAGCTTGGACAAACTGTCTTAGTTGCAATTCATGCAACACATAGAACAGCTTTAGACTAATATTGCAAATCATCTTTAGGCTTTAATAAGGCATATAACAGGCCTTAAATTTAACCTTCAAATGCATCAACAGGTTTAATTATAAATCTCCCCCTCAGATGTAGAACAGGTTTGACTGAGGCCTTTTTGTGCCTAACAGATACAAATTATTATTTCTTTTCGAGCTTTCAACCGGATTCATAAAGTACCCCACTGTGTGTTAAACAACACCACAAGGGACCTGTACGTTTCCATAGGAAAATTTACCATTAATGTCCGTTCACTAATAACTTTCATCAAGACTTTATAATTTAAAGTGTTAATTCTTCGGAATCGTTATCCGAAACTCATGTTTAAAACCCATTATTTGATTTGTCATTATGCTCAAAGACCCATCATTAAATACCTTAATGTGCCACAAAAGATATCCCAAAAGTTTGATTAATTAACCAGAATTTCGGGTCCTTAATACCCAATTCAAATTTCGCTTGAACTGGGACCGACTCGCCGAGTCATTCCACTTGACTCGCCGAGTCGAGGTGTGGATTCCGGATCCTCGGCCGAATTGCGTATGTATCCGAGAAATAACCCAAAAAGTTGACCCGAGCTTTAACCAATCCGAATATTAGGGTCCATCCAAGTTTGGGTCCCATCCGAATTCGGATCCAATGCGACTTCGGGTCTCATACTTAGCAAAAAATTTAAACGTTCTTGGTGTTCTTGGCAACTCGCCGAGTCACCCTTCGACTTGTCGAGTCGACTTCCAGACTTGCAAGTCGCAACTTACAGGTTTTATTCTAAAATTTGCCAAACTCAAATCTAACAACATGCAATCCATAGGAAAGCTATATTAACATATTTGGGGTGTTTCTACATCATTTTCCCCGTCATAAACATGCTAATTCGTCAAGATTTGTCCAAAATGAAGACTTTTTCTCAAGAACACAATAATCTTATAAAAAAATCAGATTTCTTATCTTTTAGTTTTATTTGGTTCACGATTTTTGTTTCTGATGCTCCTATGAACTTCAATTGACGAATTCCAGCTAAAATAACAAACATGCAACCACATTTCATAAGATTTAAAAAATCCAATTTTTCATCTTTTCAAGTTCTTTCAAGAACACACAACTAAAATAAGTTTTCATACCTTGATTCTAACTTGAATCTTGTTGTATTAGCCTTAAATCCATGAATTTACTGCAAGATTATTGTTTTCCAGCAGAGATTTTAGAGGGAAAGTGTGTTTTTTGAAGGTGAGGAGTTGCAAGAATGAGAATGAAAGACTCAATGAGTCTTTTATTAATAAGTTTCGGCTATTGACACAAGTGGCCCAACAACTTATTTGATTTTATTAAATAAACATTCCATCTTTATTTTATCACCACTAACAATTATTCATCATCATATTAACTTAATAAATTGAAGTTTCTAACTTTTCTTATTTCTTAATATAGCAACTAACTTTTAAATTTCCGATTTCATAAATTCTGAATAAATAACATTTATAAATAATCCAACTTGATATCATTAAATTCGAATTTCAAACTAATTAACTTTAATTACAATAATTAAATTCCGAGGACGTTACACTTGTAGAGGGGGAGAACATTGACGAAACTACAATCCGGGGATTCAAAATACTTCAGATCAGACTCTGAGGCAAATGAGGTACATCCCCTTTAATTTCATCAGTCTTTAAATGCTAAATTTGTAAAGAAAGAATGTAAATGGAACACCCAAATGCTTGAGTTGCGAAATATAATTCTTATAGAGAAGACTGTGTCAAAGTGGAACAATTGGCTCAATCACTAAAAGAAACATCTGACACGTTTGAAAAGAACTGGTTAAAGGAGCATAGTCTGGTCAAAACCTTTTTACGTGAAAATGTAATGGCTGAGGATAGGAACACTTCACTTAAGAACTGGATTGATACAATTACTGAGGAAAAGAGTTCCTTGATGTAAGAACTATCTGTTCTTACAAAATGATTAGAGTCTTTAAACGTGGAAAACTTAAAAAATGAGAGAAAGTTTAAAATGATTGAAAAAGAAAGAATAGGTTTGTACTCATGAATTAAAACCCTTGATGATGAATTTCTAAAACGGGGTCAGACTGCACAAACTATTCATCTAAACCAACCAAAAGAAACTAGGTATTATCATTCCAAAGAAGGAATCGGTTTTAAAAATCCTAAGTTTTTGAAAAAGGCTCAATCGGTTTTACCAATGTTATTTGATAGAAGATATATGGGACGCGGGTATCAAGCTTACTTTCATCACTCATCGGAAGAAGTCCTGACCCAAGAGGAGGAGATGAGAAATCAAAAAGAAAATAGGAAAATTTCTTTCACATATGAAAAGCTAAATGATAGTTATCCTTACAGAGTACCCACTCTTGAGGATGATTTCTTCGTTAGCTATTCAACAACAGAAATGAAAGCCAAACGGGTTAAACCAATACCTCATCATTATATTCCTACAACTGTTCTTCAACATAAACTTGAAGTTTAAGAAGAGGAATTAAGGAATGCTCGTGATAAATCCTTTGCCTATCAAGGAGCTCTTATCACTAGGAAAAATCGTTGGAAAAATAAATTTTTGAACAAAGTATAGAACTAACCATTTACAAAGAATAGTTTAACACAATTTCAAAAAGGTTAAGTTCTCACTTAAAAGATTCAGAAAACTCTCCTCGTGCCGATGTCCTAAATACATCACCTAACAAAGGTAAAACCAAAATTGGAGCTCCTTAAAACTATTCCGAAGGTGAGTGCTCAAAATCTTCAAAAAAAGAGGTTTCTAAGAAGACTAAGAGTAAATCAAAGTCCTCAAAGAAACCCACTCACCAAGGAAATCTCTCTAAATCCAAGCCTACTAAAAGTACTAACTATCATTGTTTTGTACCTACAGATCATATAGGAAGGGTTCCCAAAACGACAATGCAAGACTTTTCCAGTTTCTTTATGAAGAAGTCCGTACTGCCAAGTGTGTTTGTTTCTAGTGATAGGGAAAATGTAATCACAGAAAACAATAATTGTACTGTAACGGATTTGAAATCGTGTTTGAAATATTCATTTGCAGAACTGTTTACTTTATGTCCTACTCGGTTTATACGTCAAGTACCTGAAACGAATAAATATGTGCCATATCCAGAAAAATGAATTCGTAAAAAGAAAAATAAAATCTGTGCATCATTGGCCTCATTAAAGACTGAATCATGTATTTTGCCTATGGTTACACCAAAGGCAAATACAAAACAGATTTCAAAATCTCCCAAACCCAAGGTAACTTCACCGCTTAAGGTTTCAAAGCCAGTTGGATCCAAATACAAATGGGTTCTGTAGGTCCCGAATGATGAAGCAACGCTTATAGTAAAACAGTATATAATAAAGATTACGAACGAGAGTAATAATAATAGCCGAGTATATTAAACCTTGAACGAAGAACACGAAGACTAATGGTTTCTTTCTCTCTATGCAAACGGCTACACACTCCAAAACACCTTCAATTTTTCACACTAAAACCTAATTAACCATTTAAATAATAAACTTTATAAGGCTTAAGCCCGTGGGTTAAACTATTAAAGCCCGTACCTAAATAAGCTATTAACTATTAAATAAACATAAATAAACCATAGACTTGATTAATATTAATAAGGTCTAACAATCTCCCCATTTGTGATCAAGTCTTGTTTCTTATAAATAAGATTGATCTTTTGATGAATAATCTCCCTTTTGAATGATTTTCTCTTTTTATAACAACTTTCAGAGATATCTCAATAGCAAAAACCTTCAAATAGTTTGTAGAATGATTTCTTCTTCAGCTTTGGTCTTAGAATCACTTGAAGCTTTTGAACTTTTAAACTTTGACTTTCTCTGATATCTTCAACTTAAACTATCTTCTGTCCCCCTTGATAATTCAACTGAACACAGATTTTCTTCAGATTAACTTTCATTCTGATTGAAACTATCTTTCTCTCCTTGAATTGTTCTGTTATCTCTCTCCTTTAGTATTCTCCCCCTTAACTCATAGACTTATTCTCCCCCTAATGATGATTAAGAGACTCTTTATTATCATGTAAGCCTCCCAGATATTCTTGGCATGCTGCTTAGTCCCCCTTGAAATATGAATACCTTCTCTTCATCATCACAAATAGTCATTAGGCTTTGCAACCAATGACATTGAAATAAGAATTATAGGAAAAAATAACAACCAGGACCACATAGGTTTTCTGATAACATGATAGTTATGAACTATGTGACCTACGTTCAGTGCTGGCTTTGATGTTAACACTGGTAGGATTTCCAAGTAATCATTATGAAATACTTTTAATAAACACCACTATAGTTGTTCTGACTTTGTCGCATTAGACACACATTAATTGTCACACATACATGACTCAATAAGTGTCCTAAGTAGTGTATAAAATATAAGCTCTAGACATAGTGTGCAGTCAAATAAAGTTTGGAGCCCGAAGCAGATGTCTTCCTGTTTCAATATCACTTACCTCCAAATGAGAAATGGATAGCATATGAGGTATATCTCTGTGAGAAATGAAACAGTGGCCTTTTTAGAAACAACTGAGTAGCTAGTGCCTAGTGGGGTTATGTGCTTGCGTCACTAGGTCTATGACGTCTTCTTCAATACCAGATCTTAACGAATAAGATTCGATAGCATATGCAGGAAACCTATCTATTTGAAGGTTTAGATAGGATTTTCTTTTCTTTTAATCCTTTCGCTTCCCTCAAGCTCTCAAATGCATTTTTCAACTAAAGCTCCCTCTGACTCACTTTGATCAGCAATGCATGATTTGATGCACCCCCATCTCCTTTCAATTAAACTCCTCTCACATCCATTTTATCTCTGCTCGACCCAATCCAACACCCCATTGTGTTTGATCCTCCTCAACTAGATATAAAACCCTTACCTCTCTTCTATTGGAAGGATTACTCTGTGGGTAGGTCATCCGATCCTCGGTAAAACCATAGGAGTGATATATATGCCTATACGCTCATGTGGTGCATTTGAGTCAGCAGATCTCATCAAACGAGATGAACTATGAATTCTGAACTAGCAGTTATAATAGAAAACATAGTATGCTCGGAAGAACTACTTTAGCAATATGAGAGTGACCTCAATGAAATGAATAAGAAAGAATCAGAATAAGATAATTCAAAATGAACGAATGATTCTGATTATAATGAGATTTGGGATTAATATTGAGATGAGATAGTGGGATACATAGAGAAATATTTGAATGAAAGAATAAGAACGAAACACAATTCAGATACGAACAAATTCAATAGAGAACGAATACACATGGTGTGGAGAGATTCTCAGAGAATTGTGATCATGAGTTCTGATCAGTCAGAATGAATCAGAATGAACGAATGTATCCTGATTGGCATGAAAAATTTGATTGATCTCCTCAGATGAAACAAAATAAAAATTTCTCCCCTTAAATGATGATCGGATAAAGTTCAAAATAGTTTGCATCACTAAGGGTTAACAAAAACTCTTAAAAAAAACTTTAACTACGAAATAAAAACTTTTATAAAAAAATTAAATGCATCACTCGCCTAACAAGTATGTACTAAAAATTATTTCTTTTAAAAAAATTATGCATACTAGAAGAGTGATAAACACGTCATTGTTAACGCGTAGTTGAAAACTCCCCCTGCATATAAGAATAAACATCAGTCAACAGAATATAGAAGCATAGTATAAGAAAGAAATTCATGCTCCCTGTAGTCGTTTCGTCCTTGATGTTGAACTGACATTCAGATATGCACGCCAGAGTGGAGGTTTCAGAATCATTATTGCATGGGTTCTAAACTGAGCTGTTTAAAAGCCATCTCTTTGAGACACAGGTTCTGTACAAATATGCACAGAAGCCATATCATTAAGGCTCGAGTCCTGAACTGAAATGAGTAGGAGCCATTTACCTGCAACACAATCACGTAACTTTTGGTACCCATTGAAGTTTGGATCAAGTCAGATTAGCTTTGGGTACCTATGTTAAAAATTCCAAATGTGGAAGTGCACCAGAAGTGCATTGGAAAAACTATCTGATTGAACCTTCTACAACTCTCTCAAAAAAATATGTACTTTATGTTATTTTATCTTTAATTTTCATTTCTTGCACTTTTATTTTATTTTATTTTATTTTATATTATTTTAGTTTATTAAGAAAATTTAAAGTAAGTAGGAACGAGGTCATATACTTGGATGTATTTCAATTGGAAAAATAACATATGCGTGATAATCAGTTGCACAAAGTGAAGTGTTCCGCGATATGTTGAAAAAGTTGAAAATTTTTCAATGTTTTTCATGTTTAAATTAGGCTCGTGACATTGTAAGTCCGACTAACTTATGGCAACTAAGTTCGTACGAACTGAAGTTCGTACGAACTTATAGCAACCAAGGACACATCAGAATACATAGAAAAACACATCTTTGCTGATTGTCAAGGGCACATCCAAAGACGGGCTGAAAATGAGCGTCCACAGCCTACCCTGCTGTTTGGAGCTTTGATCAATGCTGAATATGTTTCCCCAGCTGTAGATGGCTGGATGGACAATGAGCAACAAGGCCCATCAATGGCCCTAGCAACAGCGGCACCTGCCCACCATCATGATGTACCAGCACAAGCAGCAGTAGCACCTCCACCGGTCGTTCAAGCAGATCCTCGACAAGAGGCATTAGAGGACATTTTTGCTCATGGTGGAGCAGCTCAAGCTGACATTGCCGAAGAAGTCATTCAGGATATTCTCCACCCACAATAAGCACCTGGAAACATTTTTTAAGATATTGAGAATTATCAACTGGTCGAGTCTACTGAGGCAGTTAATCCCGAATCCGAGACTGATTCAGATGCGGCCAGGGATATAAAGGAAGCAACAAATCCACCAACCGCTAATGGTCGTTATTGATCTAGGTTGGTTGTGCCGCAGACTGAGCAACAACAGACATGGAAACTTCAAGATGATGATGATGAAGAATATGAGCCAGAAGAGGAGAGTTTAGTGGAGAGATATTAGATGGCAAAACATCAAAGAACATATCAATATATTGCCTCCACCTCAGCAATAGTACCACTAGAAACCACCACAACCACACCATCGACATCAGTTTCGTCTGACAGCCAGAGCCTTCTTCACATTCAAGCTCAAATCGATAATCAGGCTTGGGTCATGCACGAACTTAGTGTGTATATCATGAACTTATGTTCAAGAATTCAATAGAACTTTTGATAATCAAGATTTTAGACGTTTGAGCATATAGCAGAGCACCCAGAGGAGCAATACATCTTTTGGAGTTGATATTCATTCAACTAACATCGTGTTTTGCTCCGTTTTCCCGTGTGAGTGTTTGTGATTGATCCGTTATCGTTAAACGAGGATTCTGCACTCGTTTGACGTCCGGACGCCTCGATAGATCCGAGAGGGAGGACCATACATCAATCCCAATCCTGTTGTTCCTTAAAAAGTACTGAGTGGAATATGAAGACTTTTTATTATCTTGTATGTCAAGTCCTTTAGACTCGAACTCGTGTCTATTGGAATCGAACTCAAGTTGGTTCTCCAGTTCAATATTTAGGACAATCCTTGAATAATGTGGATAATTGGGACTTGAAGGAATCATTTCATGCCTAAATGAAGAAGTTTTTTAATACTAAAAGAGTTTTTATTGTTACTCAAATTTCAAGTATACTTGAACTCGAGTCAATTAGACTCGAATTCGAGTACATTGAACTAGAACGTGTTTTTGATCCTAAATTGGTTCGAGGGGGAGTATCTTGGTGGAATTTCAGTGGAATTGAACATGTTACACATGCTCGAACTCGAGTCTATTAGACTTGAACTCAACTCATTAGACTTGAACTTGGGTTTAAAGAAGTCGAGATTTTTACACTTGCAATATTTTTATGGTTACTAAAAAGTTACATTTTTCAGCAGGTTTCAAGGCAAGTAACACTGAATCCTCCCGACATTCTTCAAATTATCCTGATCCATTTTATGACAGGCCTTATTTCATTAAAATAATCTAATTAGATTTTTGACTCCTCCCAACAAACTATCGATTAAAGCCTAAAAAGTCCAATCCTGAATCAAGAAAAAGAAATATTCTCCAACAATTCGCTTCCTTAGATCCTTCTGAATTCCTATGTAGTTCCCAAAAGTTATCCCAAGTATCTCAAGAGAGACTCATGAAGGGGTTTGAATACAGTCTATACAAAATCACACAGATTTTTTTAATGGTTGTATGTATATATTAACAAATACTTAAGTTTACAAATAAGTTTGGATAGTGGAAAGAGTCAAACTAAGAATACAGAAATGAACAATAGATAACTTTAGTCTAAGAGACACTCAAACTACTCACAAGACAAGGCCGAACAAGTTTGGGAATACTGAACAACATTGAGGAAACGTTAACTAAGAACAACTTAGACACACTAGCTTTTTCACTCAAGTTGAAGCCGAACGTGCATCCACGGATATCCCAAAGTTTTAAGCACTCAAGTTCTAGTAAGGGCATTCTATTTTCTCTCTCCTTGTAAGCTTCCCTTTTATATATTCAAAGAGCAATCTTAGTAAAGCTTCTTCATTGATTGTAAATGAGAAATGTCTCACAATGAGACAAACTTGCTTCTCTGCAATGGGACAAATCTGACGAAAGTAACTTTTTCTTTTTGCTGCAGAATCTTTGTCTTTTCTTTTTGTTTTATGTTGTTACTAGGTTTAACCAAAACAAGGAAGTCAACATATAACCTTTATTCTTCCTTGTAAATCCATTTGGATGTAAGAAATGGTTTGTCATGCATTAAACATATCTCTTTTTATCCACATTGTCTTGAAGTTTTTGGATGATCCCAATGTTTAAAACGTTACTTGATGTCTTAGAAACAGATTCCAATAAGTGTTAAGCCTGTTCCCAAAGAACAAAACACTTGAAAATGTGAAAGAGGTCCAACAAACATTGACAACTTAGATATAAACTATCAAACTTATCCAACTGGAATGGAAAGTTTTGGAAAACTACCAAGTTACAACTAATGTAACCGTGTACATCAGACTTAGACTTATATTGCAAATCCCTTATTAGGTTTGATTGAGTAATTAAAGAGCCTAACAATCTCCCCCTAAGTGTATCAATCAGGTTTGATTAAAAATCTCCCCCTAGGACATGGAACAGGTTTAACGGAGGCTTTTTTTGTGCCTAACAATCTCCCCCTATTTGCAATATTCAGGCTGAGCTGAATTGTTCAACTTTCCCTATATACCTTTACAATACATAAGCAAATTGGAATTTACAACATAGAAGTAAAGTAAATGATTTGCTTATATACAATGAAGGCTGATTATAAATAACTAATGTTTACAAAATAAAGTACACTAAGGACATTATAATTAAATTAAAGTACAACTAATGACTTGTTTTTGTTAGGAGCCAAAAATCGTAAGCTGATTAACTGATGATCAGCTTCTATTCTTCATCTGCACTTAAGTTTCTGGTGGACCTTCCTTCTTTTTTTCTTCCTTTTCTTTCTCTAGCCTTCCTAACTCTTCAGCAGCTTGAATTAGTTTTTCCTTTTTAAGTCCAGCCAAGGTTTATAGATTTTCTTCATAATCCTCAACTTCTCCTTTGAGATAGAAGAGTTCTTTGCTATCAAGTTCATCTCTGGCATTGCATGCTGAAATTTGAGTTAGGATGACTGCTCTTGCATGAGCCTGATAGGCTGTCATGAATCTGAGGGCTAGAAGTTGTCTGACACTACCTAATGAAAAAAACGGAATCTCTTTGAAAACACATTTTCTTGGACAGAGGATCCATAAAGAACACTACAGCTTAAGACTCTCACAAATATTTACCCTCAACAGCTTCTACCCCTCTTGGTAACCAGTGATTCAGTTCTTGAAGCTCAGTGGAATAATAGCCTTGCTTTATCAGTATCACAATCTTTTAAAGCCTTCTGTCCTTCTTTGATATTGGATTCCGTAGTAGAAGTCCCATCAACACATCCTTGGGAATGAGACCCAACCACTTTACCATCTCTATCAACTTATAAAAGCTCTAACAGTCTTGGCAGTTGTAGACTTAGACTGACTTAGTGCCACGACAAGCTCAACCCATTCCTTATACTTGAGCTTGACAACATCAGTTGTTTCATATGACTCCATCAACTCCAGTCTTCTTACAGCAACATCATGAAATTTCTTTCTGCAAGGTTGTAAAAGTAGAATTGGTTTCTAATTGATGAAGGGTAGTTGACACAGGCTTCTCCATGGTCACGGAGACCTTTGTTAACTTCTCTTTTTCTTTCTCCTTCTCCGTTTCACTATCTTTGACTGCTTCCTCCAATCTTCTTTGCATTACAAAGATGGCATTTTTACATTCTTTGCCTCTTTGGCAGCCAAAGCCTGAGTAGCTTTAATAGGGGCTGCTTCTTCTCTTGCGTTTTCTAACAGCTCAGCTTAGACATGTTTCCACTCATCGTATTGTTCTAGTAGAATTTCATTTCTTTAGCTTGGGACTGGTTAAACTTATGCTGCAGCTCTCCTTCAGCTTCCACATCGACAACAACTTGTCCTTTTCCTTTGGCTGCTGTGGATGGATCAATCTCAATCTCTTCCACCTCAGATGATTCCAAGACTAATTGTCTTCTTTCGCTAGGCCTGACCTTAAATATAAGCTCCTCCACCTTAGATGGTGCAGGGCTTAAAGACTTAGCGGGACTTTTGCTTGACCAACTACTCCTTAAAAGGAGATTAACATTTCACCCACTAAGAGTTAGAAGAATATTCGTCTTTCCATGCCTTTGAGGCAAACTTATTCTCCCTCTTGAAGGAGAAGGCACAAAGCCTTCTACAACAGGTTTGCCCAAATGAACAAATCTAGTGGGTATTACAGTAGCAACAGGCTTGGAAATAGGCTTGGAGCAAACCATGCTTTGCACTAAGTAAGCTAAGATGTCCTTTACATTAGCTAACTGGGTAACAACTTGTTCAAGAGAGGTTAACTGAGATATGGAGGTGGCTATGAGAACAGAAAGAACAACCCTGTCATCAAATTGAACATAAGGCTTTTAAGCTATACATGAGTTGTATTGGAGTTTCTTGCACATCATCCAATCCAGTTGCCCTTGAGTTTGACGAGGATACCACTAAGGTATTAAAAGAGGCTAAACTGAAGGGCAACGAGGTAGAACATGCTTTAGCAATACTTGACAGCTGTTATAACATAGCTGGCAAGCTGGACACAAAATCCTACTATTGAGAAGTAAGGTGGTGAATGAGGAGAAATCCTGCTATTGAGAAGCACGTTGTGTAGAGACAGAGTCTGCAATTCTAAAAGGCAGTGAATCAACCTTATTCGAGAGCACAATAAGCTGTTCCTCTAAGGAAAGATCCTTTCGAGAGGGAGGTGTATAGGTGGACTGTTTACATTTAGTGAATGAGGAAGAAGGTGTGAATGGCTTTGACCTTTCTGGAAAAGGTTCGCTTGGTCAGGGTAGGTGCACAGTGGAAAGAAGTTCCATAGATTGTTTAAAGGAAAGATGACCCGAGTTAGAGGGGTCAATGAAACCATCAGCAGTGGTTGTAGCTGCATCATGTGGAGAGATAGTAGAGTGGGCAGGCTTGTCATGAATGATCGATATTTTCATCCCTTCATTGAAGCCTCTGGTAGTACCCTTAGTTATGCTTTGGTCTAATGGAACCTCCTCATGGGGCACAGTTGGTAACATTTCCACATCAGGACACTACTACAAATTGAAGCTAATGCAACACTTTTGATGCAACACATTTAAAAATTGTTGCCTTTTTATTTAAGTTCACTCTAAAGCAACACATTGACGATAAGTGTTGCATATAATGACTTAATGCAACACTTTTTTTAAATTGTTGCTATTTTTACTAAAAAAAATGCAACACTTTTCTAAAGTGTTGCAATTTTTACTAAACTTTGCAACATTTGTTTAAAGTGTTGCATATTTCAATTAAAAGATGCAACACATTTGTAGAGTGCTGCATTTATAATGAAAAAAAGCAACACATTTTTAGAGTGTTGCATTTATAATGAAAAAAAGTTCTATGTTTTTGTTGCATTTTTAGAGGACAAATTTCTTTTTCGATTACTTATTCATTTATAGCATGATATTTTTTGAATAACATAAAAAAATAGATGTTAATATCTTTGTCTTTAAATAACATAAAAAAATATTTAAATTTTAATGTTAGTCAAATATAATAAAAATACGTAACAACAAACAAAATTAACCAAATTATTAAATAATTTGGTAAATTATCCTATCATAAATTTACTATCATAACCAAATAAAAAAACACGAGGAGTTCGTTTTTTTCCTGACAACCCCCAAACCTTTGCACATGAGTTCATTTTAAATCTTTCACGATCACTCCTCCAAACCCTAGCCTTGTCTCTTTCTCCCAAGCCCAAGTCACCTCCTCTCATCTATGTGACCACGACCACCATCGGCGAGCCTACTCCGGCGGCCACCATCGGCAAGCAACGACGGAGATGAGCAGTCCATCTACAGCACCTCCATCTGTTGCACACCTAGATGCCCTCTCTCTTTCTCCCAAACCCAAGCCACCTCCTCTCTCACCTTTGTGACTAGCGACCACCACCAGCCTACTCCGGCGGCCACCAGCGGCGAACATCGACGGCGACGAGCGGTCCATTTGCGACACCTCCATCTATGGCACAACTCCATCGACGACGACTCTCCTTCCCCTTCCTCTTTTTCTTTCCTTAAAAAGGTATCTCTATTTCTCTCGTCTTTTTCGTTCAAAAGTAGAAATCGACTTTCTCTAATGTGTATCATCAATTAACAATAGCAAAGCAGGAAGATTGAAGGTAGCTCATCAGTTCTTGAAGACGATGGTGGATGCAGGTTGTGCTCCAAATCATGTAACTGATACAACACTGGAGTTCTTGGAGAAAGAAATTCAAAAGCATAAATAAAAACAAAAGTGAGTTCTTTTGATGATCTAATTTTGTGGTAGGTGGTTTGCTCAGGTGTACATTTAGATTTTGATAGACTTTCTTTGGTCCAAGCATGTTGATTCAGAAAGTAGCCGCGTAGAACAATAGGAACATGAGAACCCATGTATGCCTGAAAAAAGTAGTCAGAAATGTATTTTTCTCTTTCAGAGTGTGTTTTCTGTTATTTGCTAGTACAAATATATCATGTTTTTGTCGAGTCCCACTTTCAAATTTGTAATTAGATGTTCTACACTTCTACAAAATCCTTATGTGATAAGAATGATGCAGTATAGTAGGTTAATAACTGCTGAATGAGCATGAAACATCAACCGTCTATATAAAAAACTTGAGTGTCAATATTTTTATACTCAGAGATTAGTAAACCGAGGACACGGACTCCCACTTTCACTGATTTTCTTATTATCCATTTTACTATAGTTCATTGATCAACCAAAGGAAAGGGAGACTATTGACTATTGAGGCTTAACATTCAGATGAAAAAAGAGAAATGTTTCCTGTTTTGGTTTGTTAGATTTTAAAGGTATCATGGAATTTGATTTTGTGGGAGGTTTGGTCAACTGTGAAATGCTTCATGAAGTGTGCGATGCAGTGACAACAATTAAGGTAGAATTCTTCTTATTTTGAAACATGTATTATGTACTATTGTTATGCATCTAATATATACGTACTTAACCTAACTTGTCCAGACTAGCGAAGGGCAAAGTAGCAAAGGACAATGTGAATCAGACAGGTTAGTAAGACAAAGTAAGGGTATGAAAAGTAAAGACAAGTTTGATGTTACTTGGTTTGTATAATGAATGAATGGTGACTCCAACTGATGTTCCTATTTGATGCTTTGGGATGCTGCTGTGAATATGGGAAGACAACTCCGAGACTTGCAAGTCTCGGAGTGTAGGACTCATCAACGCACAAGGTGGTAAAACCACGTAACTTAGCTCCCTTGAAAAAGACTCCGTAACTTAGGCTTTGTAGACTCCGCAACTTGCTCTCACTCTATCCGAGTGTTAATTCATATATATGTATATTGTCTGTTGCTACTTTGGTTGAGTAATTAAACCAGAACCCCGAGGCATTCCAAGTCTCGGGGTGTTGAATTGAAAAGTCACAGATCAGAATCAACAACCACTAGGGGGTGGGTTTATAGGAAGAAAATGAGCAGCAGTATTTTGTATTATATGTGTGTTTTAATTCCATAAATAGCAGCTACAGAATGTGTGTATGTGTCTTATATGCAATAGCAACAACACCCAAGAGCATTTGTGTGTGCAGTGTACCAATGTACGTGTGTCCATAATCTGCTTTTGTGCTGTGAATATTGGTGCATGCCTTTTGTTATTTGTGTGGCAGTGTACCAAATTATATGTATGCAATTTTCTTGTAATAATCTATTAAATTTAAGTAATTTATTATTTTTTTAAGAATATTGGTGCATGCCTTTTGAGGTGACCTTTAACGGATCTTTGTTAGGAAAAGAAATTGTTGGAAGAAGGAAATCAACAAGCAAAGAAGTCACGACGGCTATCAAATGGGTAATTCAGTGTTGCCCGCAGATCCCCAGATCGCTTGTTCAAAAGCTCTTTCGATTGAGACAGGTATTTCATCCATCTCTTTTAATACGTATGCCACGGTGGAAAGGAATTAAATCAACCAAGTTTATATGTATTTTTTTTTATGTGACAAAAACATTTTATTGATTCTCAACAAGACAGAATGAAATGAAGGTAATAAAAAAAATTATTTTTATTTTTATTATCGAAAGTAGATGCTATTAATTATTAGAAATAAATAATGTTGCTGTATATGTCTCACAAGGTTTTTGTCTTCAAATTTGTAATTAGAAGACAAATTCATATGGCACTGAAAAGATAAGAGTGAAAATTGGTATCACATGTAGAGTTGATTCATTTTGATGTCTGATCTTTTAGGGAACGAAACATCAGAGACAATTCATAGACCTTCCTCAAAAAGTTGGTGAAAGGGAACTTGAAAAAATCAAGAGCAAGAAACTCGATGAACGTTTTTGACTCAGTTAATTTCGTGCTATAATTTACATCTTTCGACCGAATACTGTTCTTTAAATTCTTCTGCACAACAATTCTCAAGTAAAGAAAAACTAGAAGACCCTAAAGCTCTTCCACTTTTGATTATTTTCAGATAATGTGTTGGCAACGAGTTGTCAATTCATCTGTTTCCAGTGACAAGGTGATTACATCCTTGGGGGATTTTTTCTGTACAAGTCTTTTACTTTCAGATATATATACTACTAGTGTGTGTATATATATATATATATATATATATATATATATATATATATATATATATATGGAGTTACCGCCTATACAGATTCTACTAATTTATTTGAATCTGTCTTTCAATTCTGCTCAGTCAGATGATCATATATATATATATATATAATACCGTCGATCTTTTATAGTTTATATATAGATCGATTTCCTTTAAACACAATGTTTTGCAGTGTTCTCCTGCCCGCAATCTTCTTAGTGTTCCTTGTATCATCTTGCAACGGTAAGTCCATCGTCTGGTTTTGCATGCTAATTAAATTGTAATTAACTTGATTTACTTGCTCGATTATTGCTTCTTGTTGCTGTATTTGTTTTTTGTATTACTTTTTTTACTGTTTTTTTAAAATTTATTTTTACTGTTTCATATTGTTGATATCATTTATAATTTAGAAAACACACTAACGATATGGTATATATTGTACGTGTTTTCATATGTTGCAGGTTAATTACTTTCTTTTGACATATGCAAAGTGATCGACAGAAGGAGAGATGTGCATGATAAACGTCAGTTTCGTATGAAAGAAATTACAAGAAGAGGAATTGAATATGCATTCCCAATATTGTAATTTACTTTTTTGTTGTATCACTTATACATTTGATGATCCTTATTTTGGTTGTAGACGTTTATATACTTTTTGATCGATATGTTATGAGATGATATTATTTTTGTTAAATTGAATTGTAAGTAGAAAAACTATCACGAAACAATTAAATAAATGTTTGTATTTGCATTAAATTTAAAAAAATAATGAATGTGTTTCTTTTGTCTAGAAAATATTGCATTTATGTAATTTAAAACAATAATAAAGTGTTGCAATAGATTGATAATGGTGTTGCATTTACATAATGACAACATTTGATAAGTGTTGCATTTGATAAGTAACGTGTTGCTTTAAGTTTATAACAATAAATTAAAAGTGTTGCTTTAGAGTATAAAAAGTGTTGCATTTATAAAATATTGGCAACACATTAAAAAGTGTTGCTTTAGAATATAAAAAGTGTTGCATTTAAAAAGTGTTGCATTTATAAAATAATGGCAACACTTTTGAAAAGTGTTGCATTATCTAGTGAAAGTGTCGCTTTAGACCTAAGGCGACGTTGGCTAAGGTGGCACTACATAAAGTGTCGCATTAGGCCTATAGCAACACTTTTAAGGCCTAACACAACACTTTTCCCATGTTGCTTTAGGTTCATTTCTTTGTAGTGGGACTGATGAAAACTATTGATGGAGTTTATAGTGGGGTGAAGCTTTCACCGTAGGGTTGGTCTATACCCATTCGTGCATTAACCTAGAGATTTGATCCTTCAACTACTGGTGGGGTTGTGCTAGTAAGATCTTGAGGAACGGATTTGAAAGGGTGATCTGTTGGTGGGCTACAACCAACAGTTTTGACACCTTATGCAGACTCAGAAGGTGTAGGAGAAATATGAGTGTGGGACAATGTGGACTCAGTATGGAGTGTTTCAATTTATTCTCCTTGTTGGAAGGGTGGGACATTGGATATGGTAGTCTCCATTTGTATAATTGCCTCCTGTTAGGAGGAAACATAAGCCTTAGGCTTACTCTGGGTGGACTCTGTGTGGAGTGAGGAAGGCTCCACAGTGGTTGCACTAGTCTCCAAGAAATATGGAGTGATAACAACATGTTTGTCTTCTTTTGCAACTGGCTCCTATTGAGAGGAACAAGAGGGACTCTTTGGTTGGGATGGAAGGCTTTCAACATCAATAACTCAATTTTTAGATAGGACCTTCTTTTTCTTACTAAAGATTTCTACCTTAGCTGAGAGCGGGAAGTTGGACAGGTTGGTCTTGGTGAATGGACTGGAGGAGATACTTGGCTAGGAACTGCTTGCGCTAGCTATTCCATAGTCTCAGGTAGCACCAAGCCACTTCCCAAAGAGGCATGTGGACCAACAGATGGTCCATGCGATATAGTTTGCTTCCCTTCAAGCACAGAGCTTGATGAAGTAGACTTATCTCTTTTGGCCTTCCTGGTGAGAGGCTCATCCTTCCTAGGCTTGGGGGCACTTGTTGCCCTTTTTCCTAGGATTTTTTATTTTCTAGCATTAGCAGTAGCAACTGGATCCATCTCCATGGCTGGAGGTCCTTCAACAAACTAAGAAACCTCCTCGTTGGGGTTGTGAGAGGAGGGTCTTGTGCACCAACAGGTTCATTAAATACTTTGTTTCCAATTATTGGAAACAACATAGAGTTCAAGTAGGGCTGAGTGTTGTAAAGATTCTCACGATAAACATGTCTGAATATGAGACTAAGGAATCTTGGATGCCTCACAGAAGCTGGCCTTTTCTCAGTTTCCACAAAAGATTTGAGATTGCGAAATATCTACTTAGCAATGTTTAAGGTAGTCCCATCATTAAACTGGAGAGCTACTTGAACTTCATTTCTGCTAAGTTGATCAAAGGAACTAGTCTTACTGCTTAGATTTATCACCACAGAGGCACAGAGATAGTTGTAGTTGATGATAGTTCCTTTCTAAACAGGGTAGCTCCAACTTTAGGTTCCGAAACACCACAATACCTTAGCAAGTTACCCATCTGTTGATCTTCGGGTTGAGGCTTGTCATATTTCTCAACCACAAGTAGATGTAGCACCTCTTCAAGTAGAGCAGTAGTGATATCAATAGTCTTTGAAGTGTTAAGAATGGTACCACGAATGACTTTGTTAAATTTATAATAAGAATAGGTGTACCAGAATTCATACACCATTTCTTGATACATAACACCAGAAGTAGCAGTCATGGCATAGTGCAAAGGGTGTGCCTTCAAGAACTCAACCGTTTGATTATAGCCCTTTCCTATGTAGTTTTTGGGAATAGTTAGACCAAGTACGTAGTTAGCTGGCTTGATGGTCAGTGTAGTGGTGACAGTTGGGTGTCTTACAACATCATCACTCAAGAAAACAAGTACAAGGGGAATATTTTTAGAAGCCATATTTGAGAGTGATGCAAGAATGACACCGGGAGACACAAATTCATGTCGAGGTTATTGGCTTTTTATAGGAAGTATGGAGGTCTAGGGTTCGAAACAGCGAAGAGGAGGATGAAATGGTAATGTTAGGTATTTATAGGATTTGAATTTGAAGAGTTAAAGAGATAAAATGGGCAGTTTATTTGAAAGGTGGTAACTAACGGAACGGAAGTTATACCACGCTAGCACGTTTGTCAGACCCACTATCCCCGTTTGATTATCTCTTTAACACGAATCAAACATTGTCAAAGTTATCCAACAAACATGGGCAACTTAAACATAAATTGTCAAACTTCTCCAACTAGAATGAATAGTGTAGTAACGTCCCAAATGAATAATCAGCACACAAACCTAATATCAACACAAGATTCAAAGAAAAAAGAATGATTGCACTCGATTTCTAATATGAATATTGAAAGAAAATGTCGGATGTGTCGGCGGCCGTAATATTGCTTCAAATATGAATATGCCAAAGTTGTGGGAAACCCTAGGTGGGGTTTCCCTTACATAATTAAAGTGCACCGTCAGAATAACAAGGCAATTCCTTAATGCGCATAAGTCATTTATGTCCATTCTTCCTCAAAAAGATAATATTGCAGGCCTCCTATTAGCACATTGTACATCGGATGGTGGTCAGGCAGAAAAATGTCTTGATCTGGAGCTTTTAGACCACCTTAATGATATAGCTGTCGATAGCTATTTGAAAATCCTTTAAGCACATTATGATTGATCGTCGATTCATGCTTCTTGTCAAGGCAACAACAACAGTGACATGAGATAGAAGCCTTTTAATTCTATTCTTTAGTTTATTGTGAAGGGTCTCAATGTCATCAATGTTGACAAAATCGAGGTCAATCACATGAATATGTTAAACTAACCCGTCTTCTCTAAGAAATTCGAACGATGGACTGAATAGACGGGCCTGCTTGTACATATGAATGGAGTTGATTTTCTTGATTTTGGATTTAGACCAGTACTCCGATTTTGGTCTTCTTTTATCTCTCAACATCATTCAGTTATATTCGGCTTGTTTGGCCCTTGATGCATCACTGAGAACCATTATCAAGCATCTGCTATAAGAGCCTAGATTCTTTTTGAACACCATTTTAAACCATTCTTCAAGATAAGGGCATTGAAATTCTTCGGCTTGTAAGTTCATTAGAAAATCATTCAACCCCTGAATTGGAGGTTCCTCTAACTCGGCAGGCGGTGCCTCTAGCAATTTGTAGATACGACCCCGATGGTTTCTTAGATTTTCTTTTTCTTCCGCTGTCAGAGTATGAACTTTTCCATTGGAATATACCGATCTACCCATTCCAGATCATTAATATCATGCATCGAAGTTACATTAGGCCTTGTATCAAAGCAACCTACAGTCCTTTGGCCTGATGACTCGGGAAGTTGGGTTTGGACTTGTGGGATTTATTTGATTATTAGGGTTACTATTTGAGCGGGGGTGGGATCTTTTATTGAAGATAGAATATCTTGTTGTGGAACATGGGTAGGAGAATCCCAAAGTCAAATGAAGATGAAGATTTTTGGGGTGACTCTGGCTCAGGCTTAGATGTAACCAAGGGATAGTCTTGATCGATATCAGTGTCTGAGTCAGACACTAAGACAATAATATGATCTCAACTTTATCAGATGGAGGCTCGTATACAACTATAACATCTCACACAAAATCAGGATATCATTTATAACTTAATCAGTAGTTATTAGCAAATTATAACCTAATCAGTGGTCATTAGTAACTAATCAAAGTGATTAAAAAATTTCATAAGGAAATTCATTTAAAATAGAAACAATTTCATCGGTGAGATGAAACGGCAAATTAATTAATCCGACCGATTTACGATATGATGGATTAATTCAACTAAGTACATAATTAAATTAAGATTAGTGACACTAATCATGCGTTAACAAACTTACATAACTTTAGTTATGCAAGACTAAAACAATTCATTAAACTAATGCATTGATAAGTATTTATGAAATTTTATAAAAAGGAAAATACAAGAATACATTCTAAATAGTTTTATACAAAAAAAAATAAAAAATACACCATAAATACCATAGGTGGCCGGCCCATAGGTGGGTACAAATTCTAGACTTTGAATTTCATTTTTTTAATACAAACCCCATTCACCATCTAAATCAAATCTTTCACACACATCTCCCTTTCGTTTCATCCAACGTTACACTCAACCTCCACTTTGCAAGACTCAAAATTTCTCTATAAATAGAGAGCTCATTTCTCATTCTTCTTCACACCTTTGCAAGAGCAAAAATCTCTTCTCTTCTTCCCTCAAAAATCGGCCAAAGGCCTTCTCCCAAACAAAAGTTTGCAACTTTTGTTTCTTCAAGTTTATTTCAAGTGTTCTTGGTGCAACCTTTCAAGATTTCGACTTCTACTAATTTGCATTCTTCTAATACATGAAAGTAAGTAAATACTAACTTATTAGTTCTTATATTTATGTTTATATAAGTCTTGCATAATATATATAATCATCAACAACAACAAGTTTCATTAAAACTCAAGTTTATAAATAACTATTTTTGTTTTAAAGTTTGTTTTTTTATTCAAATGTGTTTATAAACATATAAACACACAATGTTAGTATAAATAATAAGAAAACAAGTTATATAAATGTGTTTCATAGACTTTTGTACATGTGCTTTTTAAATAAACAACAAGAATCACAAGTTGTTTAAAGGTTATGAAAACCGGATTTTCAGTAGAAATATTACATCAACTTTGAAAATTCATAACTAAGTCAAAACATAACGAAATGAGTTGATTCTTGTTTCAAAACTTATATCTATGTCGTAACTATAAATCTGGAGGTTTTCATAGTTTAATATGGAGTTTTGAACCCCCAAATATTATTTGGGAACTGAAAAGTCTAACAGCTCAAAAATGGTCAACATAGGGTTTTTAACGAGCCTTTTCCCTAATCTAAACACCTTGAAAAGTGACCGTTCTTACCTTGAAAAATTCCTTGTATATAGTAGTTTTATGGTTGTAGAAACCAAAGCCCAAATCATTTTTGAGCTTGGTCAAAAACAACCACAAAGTAGGCCAAAAACCTCGATAAAAGCTGGATATATATATATATATATATATATATATATATATATATATATATCTGTTGGGAAATAATCTAAGTATGTCAAGCTGTTAGTTAGGATTTCTCAAACTGTTAGTAGTATTTCTGTGTAATCACAAAGTTCGAGCAGCCAGTTCAGTAAACTCGAGCTGCTAGTTCAAAAGTTCAAGCTGCCAGAGTTAAAGTTCAAGCTGCCCATCAGATAGATAACAGAAAGTGCTAAACTTTAGGAAGTGATAAAGATTTCAAGATTTGAAGATCTTCCAAAGATATCTACTACCAGAGAGATCACAAATCGTCAAGGAAACAAATCAGAATGCTAAAGATAGAGATAGACTAGGTCTTTTTCATGTAATCTCGGTGCCTAAGAATGTTGGCAAATATTCTAAGTATGTCAAGATGTTAGTTAGATTTCTCAAACTGTTAGTAGATTTTCTGTGTAATTACAAAGTTCAAGCTGTTAGTTGAGAAAGTTCGAGCTGCTAGTTCAAAAGTTCAAGCTGCCAGCGTTCAAGTTCAAGCTGCTCAACAGCTAGTCTTCAAGCTACTCAACAGCTCAATAAACAGAAAGTGCTGAAATTCAGGAAAAGAAATATATTTGAAGATTTATGCATATCTACTACCATAGAAATCAGAGTTTCTTAAGGAAACAAATCAGAAGGCATTATATATACATAGAATAGGTTTTTCTATTGTAAGCACACACGTACAAGTTTTGATTCAGTTGTAATTGCTTTTCTGATTAAGTTTTCATAAGCCTCTAAGGTTGTAAAACCCCAAGAACAATCTGTGTTCTTCGTCTAATCAAACAGATTAGAGGTGATTGTAATCGTTGAGTTTTGCAATACAAAAGATATGATTGTTGATTATATTTATGTGTTATTTGTTTGAAAGCTTTTCTTAAAACAATAAAGTGTTATTCCGCAAACTTCTTTATTGGACTTTGATTCAGTACAAGGTTATTGGTTTTATACTCTGATTGATTCAAACCAGTTAATCTTAGGTAGTGATTTTGATCTTGACAAGTGGTATCAGAGCCACAGGTCTTTCTTTGTTTTCAAAGTCAGAAGCTTTCTTTTAAAATTTTTATTTTTATGCTATGGAATTTGATAATAGCAATAGTGGATCTGGGCAAGGACTCAAAGTGCCTATGCTCAAACCCACTGAGTTCGAGATGTGGAAACTCAGGATTCAACAACACATTCAAGTTATTGACTATGCCATATGGGAAGCTGTTGAATTTCCTCCTGTAGTTGATCCTGAACTAGATGCCGAGGGCAAGCCCATAAAAACACCTCCAAAAACTGAACTTGAAAGAAAGGCTAGAATGAATGAAGTGAGAGCTCTTACACTTTTACAAATAGCTATTCCTAATGCTTATCAACATCAGTTTAAAAATTTCTATACTGCTCATTCTCTTTGGTTTGCTTTAGAGAAAAGATTTGCTGGCAATGCTAGCACCAAAAGGAATCAAAAAGATCTTCTTAAACAGCAGTATGAAAACTTTTCTGGTGGAAGGAATGAAAACCTTACTCAAATGTTTGACAGGTTTAATAAACTGATCAGTGAGTTGGAGAGTGCTAAAGTCAGCTTGGATCAATATGAAGTAAACAGAAAATTTCTTAGATCACTTGGTGAAGAGTGGACAGTCTATGCTGCCCAATGGAGAACAAAAGATACTCTTGATGAAATAGAGTTGGATGACATTTACAACAGTATGAAAGTGTTTGAAACTGAGATTGAAAATAAAAAGAAATCCTTTTCATACAATCATAACACTGCTCTGCTGTCATCAGCATTAAATGATAAATCTAACTGTTGTGATTCGTTTTCAGGTGCTGATGGTAACTCTACTGAAGTTCATTATGAAGCTTTTGTTGCCAATGATGGATTGTTTGCTCAAAATGCTGAAGATTTAGAACGAATCCATCCAGATGATCTAGAAGAGATGGACTTGAAATGGCAGCATGCTATGTTGACTATGAGGGCTAAAAGGTTTCTGAACAGAACTGGCAGATCAAACTTCCAAGCAAGACCAGAAGGAAAACCAGCATTTGATAAATCAAAAGTTGAATGCTTTAAATTCCATAAGCTTGGACACTTTGACGGATACACTGGAGTGCTATGATTTGGGCCAATGGTGTAGCATTAATGATATTGACGGATCCTCAGCTGAAACCTGTTGTAGCAGTATTGGAGCATTACCAGTCCCTTATTGCTACATAGGGGGGCATAAATCATAGCACTCCAACAGACATTATAAGCTCAACATCAGAGGATGGATTATTTTCATCAAGGGTTCACCCTCTGTGGAAATAAGATCAATCAACTTGAGAAGATGATTCGAACCCTAATGGCAAAGGTTGTAGGTCCTCCTGGCGAAACCAATGCATCCAAAAAGGGGGAGAAACTGGAGATCCCTATTTCAGTCCAAACAGCTTCAGTTCCTGCTCCAACAGTCCCACATTCTAGGCTAACAGTCCCAACAGCTACTTAAGCTGTTAGCCTAGAAACTCAAGCTGCTCCAATCAGAACAACTGGGGTTGTTATCAGAGAAGGAAATCAGGCTCCTGTCAGTACAGTCCAATCCACAACATCTGCATTCAGAGATAAGGGCAAGGGCATACTTATTGAATCTCCAAAGATTAAATTCTCCTCTAAAGAAGCCCAGGTTGCTCATGATGCTGAATTAGCAAGAAAGTTAGCAGAGGAACAGGATGCTCTCTTAGACCAGCAAACCCATGCTCCAATGAAAGATGATGAAACCTTAGGTGATTACCTAAGAGGGTTTGTGGTCAAGGAGAATCAAAAGAAAAGGAAAATGCCAACAGGGCATTCAAAGGCAGAGCACATAAAATTTTTGATCAACTTCTCTGCATCAGTTGGAATTCCTAAAATAATTGCTCAGTCTTGGCCAACAGACAAGCTGCAAGATCTACATGATAAAGAAATGGAAAAACAGAAAGCAGCCAGAGCCTCCCAACAAGTCCAAAGTAAACAAGAATTTGTTCAAGCCGGTGTCAGTAATCCTCCTCCTGTTCAAGCTGTTGCTAATGATCCTCAATCAGAAGCTATTCAACAAGCATAGCTTGATCAGGTAAAAAGGGTGTTGTTTGAGCATCAGCTTCAAAAGGTGATGGAAATCGAAAAGACCCTCGATCAGCATGACTTCTCCAAGCCTCCTACTACATATTGGTATGCTAAGTCAATGGATGACATTGACTTAAAATATCATTTTGTAGTAAAAAAAGAAGCTGGTCCTGAGAAAGAATATAAAACCATAGTTCACCTTCTACAGAAGATGACTAGAGAAGAGTTGACTCAAATGCATCGTATTGGAACAGTTAGTCAATCTAGGTCTCCACTTCTTTGGGTCAAGCAGAGTGTAAAGGATCTGAAGAGCATTTTTGATCCAGAATCTTTCAGAGGAGATATAGAAGATGCCAAGGATATGAAGATTGCACATGTTGATATATACGTGAAATCAAAGACATATAGACTCAAATATGCAAATGGATCCAGCATGTTCATCAATTTTGAATTCTTTGATCTTCCAAGAGCATTGTTACTGCATATGAGCTCAGTAAAGATATATTCTGATAAAGAAGAGATGAAAATAGAATTTTTGAAGGCAATTAAGCAGAAACTTTCACAACTGTAAGTTTTTGGATGCCTTAGTTTGTAAATAGAAGTTTTACTTTGTTTTATTTCCTTATATGTACAAAAAACTTAAAGTCTTGTATAAAGAATTTAAGTTAAGGGGAGATTGTTGGGAAATATTCTAAGTATGTTACGCTGTTAGTTAGATTTCTCAAACTGTTATTAGATTTTCTGTGTAATTACAAAGTTCAAGCTGTTAGTTGAGAAAGTTCGAGCTGCTAGTTCAAAAGTTCAAGCTGCCAGTGTTCAAGTTCAAGCTGCTCAACAGATAGTCTTCAAGCTGCTCAACAGCTAGTCTTCAAGCTGCTCAACAGCTCAATAAACAGAAAGTGCTGAAATTCAGGAAAAGATATATATTTGAAGATTCATGCATATCTACTACCAGAAATCAGAGTTTCTCAAGGAAACAAATCAGAAGGCATTATATATACATAGAATAGGTTTTTCTATTGTAAGCACACACGTACAAGTTTTGATTCAGTTGTAATTGCTTTTCTGATTAAGTTTTCATAAGCCTCTAAGGTTGTAAAACCCCAAGAACAATCTGTGTTCTTCGTCTAATCAAACAAATTAGAGGTCATTGTAATCATTGAATTTTTAATACAAAAGATTTGATTGTTGATTATCTTTATGTGTTATTTGTTTGAAAGCTTTTCTTAAAACAATTAAGTGTTAATCCGCAAACTTCTTAATTGGACTTTGATTCAGTACAAGGTTATTGGTTTTATACTCTGATTGATTCAAACCAGTTAATCTTAGGTAGTGATTTTGATCTTGACAAAGAATTTATATTGTAATTTCATTCTGATTAAGTTTCTAAAGCCTCTAAGGTTGAAAAACCCTAAGAACAGTTTGTGTTCTTCGTCTAATCAAACAGATTAGAGGTGATTGTAATCAGAGTTTGGTAATATAAAGGGTTTGATATTAATTGTGTTTATTTGATTATCTGTTCTTTATTGTTCTGAAAGTTTTCTTAAAACTAGTAATGTGTTATTCCGCAAACTTGTAAATTGAGTTTTGATTCAAAACAAGGTTATTGGTTTAACTCTGATTTATTAAAACCAGTTATTCTTAGGTGATTTAGATCTTGACAACTGGTATCAGAGCCACAGGTTCTGTTTTTCTGTTTTGTTTTCAAAGTCAGAAACTTTCAACTTAAAGTATTTAAAAATTTTTCTGCAATGGATTATGATGGCAGCAGTAATGGATCTGGGCAAGGACTTAAAGTGCCTATGCTTAAACCCACTGAGTTCGAGATGTGGAAACTCAGGATTCAACAGCACATTCAATTTATTGATTATACCCTATGGGAAGCTGTTGAATATTCTCCTACAGTTGATCCTGAACTAGATGCTGAATGATAACCAAAAAGAACACCTCCAAAAACTGAGATTGAGAGAAAGGCTAGAATGAATGAAGTTAAAGCTCTCACTATTTTACAGATAACCATTCCTAATGCTTATCAACATCAGTTTAAAAAATTCTATACTGCTCAATCTTTATGACTTGCTTTAGAGAAAAGATTTGCTGGCAATGCTAGCACAAAAAGAAACCAAAAAGATCTTTTAAAACAGCAGTATGAAAATTTTTCTGGTCGAAAGAATGAAAACCTACCTCAAATCTTTGATAGGTTCAATAAGTTGATAGGTGAAGTGGAGAGTGCTAAGGTTAGCCTGGATCAAGATGAAGTGAATAGAAAATTCCTTAGATCTCTTGGTGAAGAATGGACAGTATATGTTGCATAATGGAGAACAAAGTACACTCTAGATGAAATAGAGTTGGATGATCTCTACAACAGCTTGAGAGTGTTTGAGTCTGATATTGAAAATAAAAAAGAAACTCTTTTCTTATAATCGAAACACTGCTCTGCTATCATCTGCTTCAAATGATCAATCAAACTGCAGTGATTCCTTTTCAGGGATTGATGGCAACACTTCTGAAGTTCATTATGAGGCATTTGTTGCAAATGATAGTTTATTTGCTCTTAATCCTGAAGACTTGGAACAAATCCATCCAGATTATCTAGAAGAGATAGAATTAAAGTGGAAACATGCCATGTTGACTATGAGGGCTAAAAGGTTTCTTAAAAGGACTGGCAGAACAAACTTTCAAGCCAGGACAGAAGGTAAGCCAACATTTGACAAATCAAAGGTTGAGTGTTTCCAGTGTCACAAACTTGGACACTTTGCTAGAGAATGGAGATCACAAAGTCAGCAGCCACCCAGACCCCAATAAACCAGTCAACCACAATCTTCACAAGCTCTTGTTTCACAAGAAGGCACTGTTTTTGACTGGAGTGACCAAACAGAAGAGGAGTTTCAGAATCAAGCTCTTATGGCAGAAACTACAACTGTAACTTCCACTGAACTACCATTTGAGGTAAATACTAAACTCTGCTCCCAAGCATGCAAAAATATGGTTAAAAGGTACAGAGATCATAATGAAAGCATGTGTAAAACTTTAGGTAAGATGGAAGAGAGGAGGTATTAGTATATGCAGGCAATAGAGGATCTTTAAAAATAGATCAATGACAACAAGGACAATGAGATTCAGATGGGACATGATAGAAAATATCATGAGTGGGAGAAAAAGGAACTAGAAGAGAAAATAGAGATCCATAATAAGAAACTAGAAGAGGCCGAACAGAAGGTGTTAGAAGCTCACAAGAAAGTAGAGTCTATAAACATAGATTTGGGTAGCTTCAAGTTGGCCAATCAAAAGTTAGAACACCTAATGGAAGTCCAATTTAAAGATAGGGTAATATCTGAAATCAATCCCAAGTAAGGAATAGGATATAATGCTACTCCACCCCCCTATAATCATAAATACATTCATCCTAAGAGTGAAGTTGCTGATAGGCTTGTGAATGAACCATTAGATGAGAAGATGAAAAATGTAGATCCTATCCTTGATGATAAGCCTGAGCTGGAAGAAGAATTGAATACTAATGAAGGTAGTAAAAGTGAGGAAGTAGAGAGTAATTCCCAAACTATGAGTGAACCAATAGTAACTCCTGTTCCTAGCTCTGTTAGAACCAGCAGCCTAAGGGAAGAAATCAACAGTTTGAAAGGAAAAGAGAAGTTGAGTGAACACAACCATGCTTCACATGTTTCTGTACCTTCTAACTGTAATGTTGCATCTTCATCCAAAATAGATAAAAAGGGTAAAAATCTTCCAGTATGCACAATCCAAAAGCATGGTGTACAAAAGTTTCCCATACAACAACAGGTAAGGGGAATCAAGACAATCAAAAGATGTTTTCACTGTGGCAGGAAAAACCATCTGGCCAAGCACTGTTTATAAAAACCAGTTGTTAAAAGACACACTGTGTTTCAAAAACACGCTGTTTCACAAAATTCAAAAACTTTAAAGGCCTCAAAACCTGTCACCCCAGTTTCATAGAACACAGTTGACCACAGGTTTATAAAAGTCAACAAAAAGCAGCCTATACACCAAACACAAGCTTTCATGAAATCTAAATTAAGTGTAAAACAGGAATGGTGTATCAAAGGCAAAAACATAGTTAAAACTGCTAATATAAAAGATGGAACTGTTAAGCCAACAGTAGGAACTGGCATTGCAAAATCTGAAGTTGCTAGCACTCAACATCCAGTTCCAACTGCTAAGACAAATACTGGAACTGGTAGCGGATCATCTAAGACTTTTAAAGCAAAAATTGGAAAGAACACCTGGACACCCCATGTCATAACTAAAAACTCGTCATAGAATCCACCAGTGGATCTCACTAAGTATAAAAAGACACAAACAGTATTTAGTTATGTTAATGCACAAGGACAACCCAAAACCAACTTGGTTTGGGTTTACTTCACTACTAATAGAGCTTTTCTCTGTGCAGGGCAACCACAATCAACATAAGACAAGACGACATGTGGATAGTGGCTGCTCCAAGCACATGACAGGCAATTCTGAATGCTTGTCAAATTTCAAAAGCTTTGAAGGAGGATACGTTGAACAACTGAAGTATAACCTACTAAGTGTACTGTATGTTGAACAACTGAAGTATAACCTACTAAGTGTGTCTCAAGTGTGTGATAAACAGAATACTGTTGTATTCACATACTCTGAATGCATTGTCCTATCAAAAGAATGTAAAATACCTTAAAATTTTGTTATACTTATAACACCAAGAAAGGATAATGTCTATTGTTTGGACACAGAAAACTTATCCAAAGCAAGTACTTTAAGCTATTTAATATCCAACGCATCATCTAATGAGTATGCTCTTTAGCACAGAAGGATGTGTCACATGAACTTCAAATCAATGAATGCTTTAGTAAAAAATAACTTGGTAAGTGGTTTACCATAAAAGGAGTTCATATGTGATGATCATTGTATAGCTTGCCTCAAAGGCAAGCAACACAAAACTTCTCATATGGCCAAGGAAGTAAATTCAATCTCTTCTGCTCTTCATCTAATTCATATGGATCTTTTTGGTCCAACTTCTATTTTGAGTTTGAATAAAAGAGCCTACTATTTAGTCATTGTTGATGATTTCACCAGGTTTACATGAGTTTTTTTTCTTAGTACTAAGGATGAGACTACTGAGTTGGTTAAATCCTTTATTCTAAAAATTGAAAACCAACAAGTCAGAGATACAGAATTTGAGATGCCACTCCCAGGACCTGAAGTTACAGCTCCATCTACTAGGGAATCAGTTCCAACTCCAAATCAACCAGTCACTGAAGCAGAATCATCAAGTGCAGAAGGTGATGACACCAATCTGGGAAGCTCCATTCCAATAGAAATTGAACCGACACTCAGAGTTCACAAATATCATCCTTTCAACCAGATAATGGGAGACTCACGCACACCTGTGCAGACAAGGATTATGATCCACAAGGAATCAATTGCATCTGAAGAAGCAGTTCCTGAGTTTAGTCTAGTTGCCTTTGAGCATGCATGCTTTATGTCACAACTAGAACCAAAGAAGGCATCTGAGGCTCTAAAGGATCCATCTTGAATTGAAGCCATGCAAGAAGAGCTCTAGCAATTCAAGATTCAGAATGTGTGGACACAGGTTGATTTACCTAAAGGAAAGAGAGCAATTGGTACTAGATGGGTTTTCAGAAATAAAAAGGATGAAAGAGGTGTGGTGATCAAAAACAAAACAAGGCTAGTAGCTCAAGGTTAAATTCAAGAAGAATGAATAGATTATGATGATGTCTTTGCCCCAGTAGCAAGGATTGAAGCCATCAGATTGTTCCTAGCCTATGCAAGCTACAATGGTTTCGAAGTGTATCAAATGGATGTCAAATCTGCATTCTTATATGGTACAATTGATGAAGAGGTATGTGTGTGTCAACCTCATGGAATTGAAGACTATAAGTATCCTGACAGAGTTTACAAGTTAGACAAAGCACTCTATGGGCTTCACCAAGCTCCTAGAGCATGGTATGACACTCTGTCTTCCTACCTACTACAGAATGGATTCAAGAGCGGTACTCTAGATAAGACATTGTTCACAAAGTCCATCAAATCAGAGATCCTTCTTGTTTAGATCTATGTTGATGACATTATATTTGGATCAACAAATGACATACTTTGCAAGGAATTTGAGACCCTGATGCACAAAAAGTTTCAAATGAGTTCAATGGGAGAAATAACCTTCTTTCTAGGATTGCAGGTTAAGCAGAATCCCACTGGCCTCTTCATCAGCCAGTCAAAGTATGTGAATGATAAATAGGAAAAGTTTGGATACAAGGACAGCAAGGTTGCTAGCACACCAATGGACACTCATAAACAGCTTGATGTAGATAAAGAAGGAGTGGAAGTGGATATTCATTTGTACCGATCCTTGATAGGTTCACTGATGTATCTCACATCTTCTAGACCAGATATAATGTTTGCTGTTTGTGTTTGTACCAGGTTCCAATGTGCCCTAGAGGACTCACATTTGTTTGCTGTTAAGAGAATCTTTAGATATCTAAAAGGTCAACCAAAATTGGGCCTATGGTTTCCTAAGGACTCTCCTCTTGAACTGATAACATATTCTGACAGTGACTATGGAGGTTGCAACAAAGACAGGAAATCAACAACTGGAGGATGTCAATATCTAGGAGCAAGACTAGTCTTTTGGCAGTGCAAAAAGCAAACCACAGTATCCACTTCATCCACTAAGGCAGAATATGTTGCAGCTGCCAGCTGTTGCTCTCAGGTTATGTGGATTCAGAACCAACTAAGAGACTATTCAAGTGCAATCAGTATTGTACAAAATCCAGTAAAGTTTCCCAAAACCAAGCACATAGATATCACATTCTATTTTATAAGGGATTGTAATGAAAAGAAATTAATCCAAGTTACCCATATTCATACTGATGATTGTAAGGTCACCTACCTACGGATCCAATCTTGACGCGACGCCGTCCAACGAGTGCGGAATCCTCTTTAGCTGTTTAACGGATTGAACACACATGTGAAACACGGAGACACACACGATGATAGACGTAAACTCGAACGTCCCCCGACACATGATTCTCTCCAAGAACACACTGAAAAGTCTCTGCAAGTTCGTAATGGCCCGTATGCTTACTTCTACAAAGATTATTAATCAAAACTGATTAAATCTTAATTATAGGCATCAGATTCGACCTTGCCCTGGACAAGTTCGAGAAGGCCCAAGCCCACGAACTTGTCCACCATAAGTTCGAATCTTGACCTTTGAACTTATTCTAGAACTTGTCTTTGAACTTGTTCTGGAACTTATGTTTGAACTTACCTTTGAACTTATGTTTGAACTTACCTTTGAACTGATGTTTGAACTTATCTTTGAACTTATGTTTGAACTTAAGTAAAACATCAATTACAACAAAGTTCAAACCTATATCCAATCAAAGAGTATCAAAACATATATCAAACATGTATTAATATACAATTACAAACAATTGGACTATTACAAAATATCATCTATACTTAGACTGCTATCGTCACACAGGATGCACTAACAGACTCCCCCTTGACAATAGCTTCTAACTATATATATTTTGTCTATGTACTATGTCTATACAAACTGCTACCTGCATATAATCCCTGCTCTATACAAACCCTTACCACTTTTTGGAACTTCCTGCCTTCAGATCTCCAGCCTTCGTGGAAGAAAATCGGCTGATCATGAAGCTTTTTCAGGTCATCCTTGGATGGGTTAATTAGATGTAACGGATCGTATACTTTCAAAATTTTCTTCTCTTCTAGATCCTACACACTGCTTCAGCTGTTTCATTGTCTACATACCACCACTTCATGTTTGCAAGTACATCATGTGGCATAGACTTCAATGGCACTTTCTCCAAACACCGGGCTGGCTTGTAAACCATCATAGTCCAAGGTTTACCCGTATGGGGATCTATTCTCGTCTCATCTTCAACTCTTTTTCCTGACCTCGGCTTTAGCTTTTCAAACTTTCCAGATCTGCCCTCCCTTCTGATGATTTTTGCAATCACTCCTGCATAGGGGTCGTCTCCCAAGTTGATTAGCTCCTTCCAGTCCAATTCCTTCACCTCACATTTGGGAAATGTATTAAAAACCTTTAAGGTTCTCTTTAAATACTGAAGCCCATCTCTTCTTTTAAGTACAAACAACTGTAATTCCCTGTCGAAGAACCAGCTGAGGATACCTCCTGACAGCTTCCCTGGATTTAGCAATCTCATTTTCTTCTTTACGGCAATCTCAACCTTTTTCACTTCCTTTCGAAACCATAGCCTCATCATCTCTTCTTTCGTTTGTTCCTTTTCAGCTGGATCAGATTCTGATTCATCTATAGAAGCGAAGTTAAGCTCATCTAAGTCTATCACATTCTGATCATTGCTTACATATTGTTCAGTGATAGGCTACTTCGGGATCAATACTTCATCAACATCATCATCCTCATCTTCTATTACCTCATCATCCGATTTCCAGTCCACAACTTCCTCTGGAATGATCTCCCCTTCCTCAAGCTCTTCTTGATCAAAACCTAACTCGTCTTCATCATCAAGATCCATTAACGGTTCAATCATCTCATGCTCAACATTCTTTGAAGCTTCACCTTCTTCTCTCATACTAGACTGACTAGGCTCCCCCTGAATGATTGCTTGCTGAGCAGTCTTTTGGGAAAGATCTGCTAGCTCACCTTCTATTTGTGCATCTGGATCATTGCCTTCGTCATTGTCTCTCCTAGCATTTCTCAGTTGATCATCCCTGCAGCTACTCTCCCCCTGAGCTCGTAGATCTTTCAAAATCTGCTCAATGAGAGTCTGCATCACCTTGATTTGTCCTTGTTGATTAGCCACAGTTGTCCTTAACTCGGCATTTTCTTGATCTAATCGAGCATTATGCTGCTATAGCTCTTTCACAGCTGTTGATGGTTGGTAAATTTGGAATGTTTGGAAGTCCATTTTTCCTTTCAACTCAGTGAACCGCTAATTCTCTGTGAACGAAGTCGAGGTAGATGGAATGGAGGAGGATGTAGATTGAGCTGTGGTTGATGATGGTGGAGCAGCCGGTAACACAGTTGGAGGAGCTGAAGTGGATGGAGCTCCCTGCATAAACCTATACCTTCTCGCCCTATGCCTAGGAACGAGAGGAACTTCCTCTTCTTCTTCAAATTCAGATTCTTCGGTCTCTTTATCAATTAGAGCCGGTTTTATCAATCTCCTTCTACTGACAACTAATCTCGATCCATATCTTCCAATTGTTACCTCTGGATCCTCAACTTCAGAACTTGATTCAGAAACAGACTCGGAGGTGGTCTCAACATGACCTTCTACCTCAGTCTGTTCTCTTGCCCCTTCTTCTTCAGCCTGGACCTCTGTATCCATAAACTCAGCATCAGAGGGTTGATATTCATCAATCTGTCTAAAAATATCATGGAAATCAGCTGGAGGCTCTAACACATCTTGAACCAGTTATTCAGTAATATTTTGCTCCGCAACTATTACTTGAGCCCATATTTCCTCAAGAGTTTGCACCCTCTGATCGTATCGAGGAGCCGAACTTGATGGCCCAGCAGCTTCAGTAGCTGGCTGTGAGCGAGGAGTGGGTCTGGCAACCAGAGCTCTTCGCGCCGGTGCTCTCTGCCTTTGTTGCTGTTATGGCTGTTGTTGTTGCTGTTGCAGCTGCTGTTGTGGCAGGGCTTCACAAATCCAATCGTCACCCTCTGGGGCTACAAAATCAGGATCTATAACTGCCCCAAACAATCGTGCCACTTGGGGCCTGACCTGCTCAGCCCTTCTAGCGTTATGAGTCTGGCAGTCATCAAAAATTCTATTATCAATCAAAGCCACGCCACTTTGATCTGGAAGTGGTGGAAAATTCGGCAAGAAATGGCGTATGATCATCATGGCAAAGCGGGGATACATCAATAATCTTTGCCTGATCGGAGCTGTGATCTGGTGGACGAACTCCCCGAAAAACATCTTTGAAAAACTAATTTTTTTATTGTATACCAAAGCAATCAACGCCGATTGCAATTTGGATACCATAGTGTCAAAACCTGCCTTCTTAGGCACGAAGCATACCATGATAACATGAACTAGGTAACTCTATTGTCCAATCAGCGCACTCTTAACATGTGACGCCTTTGTTATATCTTGGGCGTACCCCATCCTAAAAAATGCAGCTTGCCTAATAGGTAATGGAAAATCTATCGGCCCTGCTTCTTGTTCCTCCGTGCCCAGCTGTAGAATCTGCCTCAACATATTGGCAGAAAACACTATTGGCTGACCGCCTACTCTTGTTCTCAGCACTGTAGGCGTAACCGTGCAATCTACTTGCAGATTCTCCCAGAACTGTCACACATACGTCAGGGTAATTTCGAGATTGTGGGTTAGTGCATATGATACGCGAGATTGAGTCAGGAATTCTATCATCTGACGATAAGGCTGTGCTTCAGGCAATTGATGATCCACGGCCATGACGATGTTATGCTTATAATAAAATGCCCGATCACCCATATCTGCACACAAAATCATCAAACAAAATTAGTAACTAAAAATAAAAAGAAATTTGTTAATTTTGAATTTGCATAACTTCGAACTTGTATAAGTTTGAAGTCCAGCACATTCGAACTTAGACAAATTCGAAATCATTTAAAAACCATTCGAATTTAAATAAATTCGAGATATATATTCGAACTTGATTGACTTTGAACTTATAAATATTTCAACAAGTTCGAACTTTCTGACAAGTTCGAACCTGAAGAACAGGTTCGAAGTCGGTCATATTCAACTTTAAAACTAAGATTTCAACCCCATTTGACTTAATCAACAGTACAATCTAGTCCTATTGGGTTCTAATCAAAGTTATTTATCACTTATTTGAAGTTTTATCTTTTAAAACTAGTGATTTCAAACCACATAGTTTCAAATATTATTGACATCAAATAAGTTCGATTTTTACCACAATAATGTCCTAAACTACGCATACATAGTATTATGATGAGTACTATACCTAAGTATACGTGTATGTTAGAGAAATAAAGTGAAAACTTAGAGGAATAGAACGAAATTTGAGAATCGGTAAGTTCGAGATGACGTTCGAGAACGCCGGAGGATAAGTTCGAGAGAAGAAATTTGAGGGTAGTTGTCTTAAATGAAGTACTGTTGACCTATTTATATCAACTCCCTTCGAACTTAGCATAAGTTCGAATTCCTGACAAATTCGAAGTTAGGTTCGAATTTGTCTGAATTTCAAAATTAAGTGAAAATTTTGAAAATTCTTGAATAAAATTCAACTTTTTCAACTTTTTCGGGTAATGGAATTTTTCTAACTTTGCAAGATTATTCACATTAGACAACAAATTTTCACGCAATTTTTGTTTCTTCAACTAAAAATGCATCCTAGTAACTTTGACCTGTATTAAGTAAAATAAAATAAAGAAAATAAAATGAACTAAAATAAAATAAAATAAGAATAAAACTTAAACTACTCAAAAGTACTTAATCTGATGATCCTTCCTCGATGTCTCAATCTCTTCACACCAGTATTCGGATTCCCTATGATACTCTCAATCAGATGATTCTTGTTTATCCTCGATGTCTCAATCTCTTCGACCCTAAGATTATCTCCTAAGTTTGATCCTATTTCACCTAACAGGGTTACGACTTCAGACGGTAGATTCTCTTCCTCATGATCACTGTCTTCGGAGTTAGAAGTACTAGCCTGATTCTCGTTTGTAGGTAACTCAGGTTCATTCTCTGTTGGAGACCCATCTTCTGTCATTGTTGGATCAGAAGTTGATGGAATGCTTGTCTTTGGAAAACCTTGATTGTCGTCATTCACGCTTAATGACGAGAAGTCATTCTCCATTGTACCCGCATTTCCACTAACTGGTATGTTGAATGATTCAAACAATGAGTCATAATCAAATAACCACTCAAGACCTGTTTGGGGCTCATGTGATTAACTTGTAACATCAATGTAATACCCAATTTCTACCGTACCATTTGTTTTGTTAAAAACCCTTTTGTTTGGTGAGTTAGGCACATAACCTAGGAAATATCCTTCGTCAGCCTTTTCACCAAACATAGGTTGATGTTTTGTTTTCAATAAAGTACACGGTACCCCAAACGGTTCAAAGCTTGTTAAATTAGGTGGTCTTTTATTCAGAACTTCATAACAGCTTTTGTTCAGCGACTTGACAGTAAGAACCCGGTTTAAAACATGACATGCGGCATTCACTGCCTCCCCCCAATACATGGTAGGAAGCTTCGAATCCAAGAGTATGGTTCTTGCTGCCTCAATCAAAATCCTGTTTTTCCGTTCTGCCACCCCATTTTGTTGTGGCTCATATGGTGCACTAAATTGATGCACTATGCCTTTGGATAGGCAATATACACCAATTACTGTGTTTTTAAATTCAGTTCCATTATCACTCCTCATATGTTTTACCCTCATCCCGTAGGAGTTTTCGACTTGGTCTAAGAACCCAATCAACTTCTAGCTGTTTCTTCCTTCGTACATAAAAAGAAAACCCATGAAATACGTGAGTAATCATCAGTGATAACTAAACAATACCAACTACCACCTATACTCCCTTTGTTGATAGGTCCGAATAGATCCATATGCAACAAGTCGAAAGTGGAAGCTATCGAGTTCTGAGTCTTTGACTTGTGTGAATTCTTGTGTTGTTTGTCTTTCTTGCACGGTACACACTTTGTTAGTGCATCCCGTGTGATGATAGTAGTCTAAGTATAGACTATATTTTGTAATAGTCCGTATGTTCGTAATTGCATACTAATACATGTTTGATATATGTTTGATATATGTTTGTTATATGTTTGATATATGTTTGCTACTGATATTGATTGTATATTTGTTTGAACTTGGTTGTAATTGATGTTTTACGATAAGTTCAAACATAAGTTCAAAGGTAAGTTCAAACATAAGTTCTAGAACAAGTTCAAAGACAAGTTCTAGAATAATTCTAAGGCCTAGATTCGAACTTATGGTGAACTAGTTCGTGGGCTTGGGCCTTCTCGAACTTGTCTAGTTCGAATCCGAGGCCTATAATTAAGAGTTAATCAGTTTTGATCAACAATCTTTGCAGAATTAATCATCCGGGTGATTACGAACTTGCAGAGATATTTGAGTGTGTTCTTGGAGAGAATCACATCTCGTCACGTTCGAGTTTGCGTCTATCATCTTGTGTGTCTCCGTGTTTCGCATGTGTGATCGACCCATCAAACCATTAACGAGGATTCCTCACTCGTTGGATGGTGTCGCGTCAAGATCAGATCCGTAGGTAGCTGACCTTACAAGTGGTATCAGAGCCATAAGGGTGTTCATCGTGTTCTTCAAGTTCATATTAAACATTTTTGGTTTCTTGGCGTTTTTTACGGGAAAATCACCTTTTTTTAATCAGTTTTTCGAGTTATACAAGCAAAAGAATAGAGAAAAATTCTTATTGGTTCACTTTTTCAGTCGAAATCATTATTTTTAATCTTAAAAATATTAGTTTAATCTGAAAACTTGTAAAAATCAAATTTTTAGCCGTTTCTCAAACTTGCGGCGCTCGAACATAGGGGGTATTAGGGTTTATTTGAAGTTGTCAGAAATCTCGAATTTGTTAGAAATACGCTCCGCACGAACTTGATTTAGGGCTTCCTTCGAGCTTGACTGAAATTCGAACTTGCTAGCATAGAATTTGTCAGATTTCGAACTTGTCAGAAAATTAAATTCAATTCGAACTTGTCAGGTAGTTCGAACTTGTCAGAATCTTCAAACTTGTCTTTCAGTCGAACTTGTTGAATTCGAACTCACTTAAATTTGAATTTAATTTCAAACGAATTTAAAATTAAATTAATTCGAACTTCCATAAGTTCGAAAGGATTTATTTTAAATTATTTTTAAATTAAATTATCTAAGTTCGAATACAAAAAGTTTCGAAAGGATGAACAGTTTGCAAAAGTTTATCGAAATGGACCACGAGGTTGGTAAGGCAAATTCTCCGCCAAAGCTAATGAGGTTTGAAGACTACTATTGGTGGAAGGATAGGTTTGCCGATTTTGCTCGTTTCAATGACATGCGAATGTGGATTTGTATCAATGAGGGATACATTCCACCTACACAAGAGTTTGAGGGCCGTCAGAGAGTCTTAACCTATCAAAAAATGAAGCATGATGATAAGAAACTATATGAGGCTGATGTAAGGTCTACCACTACGAGATCTATCTAGACGCGGATCCGTGAACGAGTGCGGAATCGTCATTAACGGTTAGACGGACAACTCTCAACTACGAAACACGGAGACTATTAGACGCTGAACGAATGACACACGAACGATCCTACGAACTAATTCTCTCCGAAACGGACCTAAAGCTGATGATATACTCGAGATCGCCTTAAGCTCAATTCCTCACGAATTCTGCTAAAAGTCTACTAATGACTCGAGTCTATCCCTAATTATAGACCCTGATTCGAGTCTGATGTGGGCCAAACTAGAATCTGGCCCAAGGCCCATTCGAGTCTGTCCACTAAGACACTCTCGAATCTGGGCACTATTCGAATCTAAGGTCACATTCGAATCTATCACAGATTCGAATGTCTTCCCTTATGTAATTCGAATCTAGCCAAAACACTTAAACACTTAAGTGATGAAACTTATGTTTTACTTATGCTTGAGTTAATCTTTGACCTTTATGTTTGAACTTCTTGTAATATGTTACATCAAGTTCAAACACACAATCAATAACAGACAAACACATATAAACATATATATCAAAACACTTGTTAACTCTCAATACTCAGAATATTACTTAAACCAAAATGCTGATCGATTAGACTGCTATCGTCACACAGGGTGTACCAACAGACTCCCCCTTGACGATAGCTTCTAATTATTTACATCAAATTTAAGTACTAGAACTATATATACTACTGCCTGCATATAATCCAGCATCTATACAAACTTTAACTACCTTCTGGAACTTCCTGGCTTCAGATCTCCATGGTTCAGTAAAGAAGATAGGCTGATCATGAAGCTTCTTCAGGTCGTCCTTTGATAGATTTATCAAATGCAGTGGATCATATACTTTCAGAATGACCTGCTCATCCTGATCCTCCATGATGGCTTCAGCAGTGTCAATCTCGAGGTACCACCATTTCATGTTGCTCAAAACGTTCTGTGGCATCGATTTCATAGGCACTTTCTTCAGACATTTGACTGGCTTATACACCATTTTGGCCCAAGGTCTTCCAGTATGAGGATCTATCCTTGATCCATCCTCGACCCTTTTGCCTGTTCTCGGCTTAAGTCTCTCAAACTTTCCTGAACGACCCTCTTTTCTTATTATTCTTGCCATGACTTCAGCGTACGGGTCTTCGCCTATATTAATCAGTTCCTTCCATGCTAGTTCCTTAACCTCAATCTTGGGCAGTGAGTTGAACGCTTTCAGTGTTCGCCTCAAATATTGAAGGCCATCTCTTCTTTTCAAGATAAATAGCTGCAGTTCTTTGTCAAAGAACCAGCTTATAATCCCTCCAGAAAAATTTCCAGCACTTGGAACTCTCATTTTCTTCTTCATCTTCAACTGATCTTTCTTTTCTTCCTTCTTGAACCAAAGATTTATCAAATCAGCTCTAGATGGCTCTTTTTCGTCCTCTTCAAGTTCTTTGTCCTCAACTGAGGCTACCTTGAGGTAATCAATATCAATCACATTATGATTTTGGCCTTCATACAGTTCAGTGACAGGTTGTGAATTGATTATCACTTCATTAACATGATCGTCTTCATCATCTAACACTTCATCGTCTGATTTCCAGTCCACAACCTCCTCTGGAATGAATTCTCCTTCCTCTAACTCTTCTTCTTCATCATCAAAATCCATAAGCTCTTCCTCAACGTCTTTCAGTGCATCAATCATGTCACTATCCAAAACCCTTGAGGAACCTGCTTCTCCTCCGGATCCTCCTACTTCTCCTTCTAGATTAGGCTCCCCCTTAGATTGAGCAGTCTGAGCAGCAGAAAGATCTACTGGCTCATCCTGTCTTTTTGGGCTGGGATCATTGCCTTGATTGTCTGTATCATCATCATCTCTTGACTTCTCAGTTTCTTGATCCCGGCAGGATGTCTCCCCCTGAGCCTGAAGATTTTTCATTAACTGCTCAATGAGGGAGCGCATCGATCTTAACTCGGCTGCCTGATCGCAGACGAACGTCTTTAGCTCAACATTCTCGTCTTGGATTTTTCCTACAATCTTCTTCAATTCAGCATTTTCTTTATCTAGATTCGCATTATGTGCCTGAATTTCTCCGATTGCCTGTGTTAGGGTTAGGAGTTGAACATGTTGAAAGTCCACTCGAGCTTTGAGCTGCATAAACCGCTGATTGCCAGAATAGGCGGTTGAGATAGACGGAATGGACTGAACTGGAGCAGGGATGAATGGTGGTGGAAAATATGGCTCATGTTGTTGAGATGGTGGTGATGGTGGAGCGGTGGTTGAGGTTGGGATTGGGGAACTTCTTGCTAACTTGTGGATGCCGAAAAAGACCCTTGCATGAACCGATGACGTTTGGCTCGTTGCCTCGTCACTATGGGAGCAACTTCCTCTTCTTCAAAGTCTGAATCTTCAGATTCCCTTTCCTCTCTCCTCCTCGATCCTGCTTCATTCACAATCAACCTAGATCCGTAGGTTCCGATTTGAATACTGGGATTTGCAGCCACTGATTCAGAAGCTTCAACTTCCAGCTCCTCCATCTCTTCTGACTCTGATTCAGATGATGTTAAACCTTTATCAGCCCTTTCTGGCTCATATTCTTCTACATCTCTAAATATGTCTTCTTCTCCTTCTGGTGGACTGAGCAATTCACCAACTAATGCTGCAGCCACTTCTTCGTTTGCATGAGGCCCTGCCTCCCAAATTTCATTAAGTGTCTGACATAACTGTTCAGCTTCCCTCGGTACATTTGAGGGCCCAGCTTCTTGAACATTTGAGGGCCCGGCTTCTGAAACATCTGGTTGCTGGCTTGTCGAAGGCCTTGATGCCTGAATTTGACTCGCTGCAGGTCTTTGACGGCGTCTTTGAGCGCGCGGCTGCTGTTGTTGTTGACGTTGTTGTGGTTGTTGTTGTGGTTGAAACTCAACGACCCCTGCCCAGTTGGCATCTTCCGGGGCTTGAAACTCCCTATCCACAATTGCTCCGAATAATGGACGAGCAACAGGAACAGCTAATCTTCCTCGGTGTGAGGAACAATCAGCGAAAATCCGTTTGTCCATGATGTTAACGCTCAGAAAATCATTCGACAGCGGCAAGTTTGGCAAGAAGTGCCTTATCAACATCATAATGAACCTTGGGTACAACAAGAATCTTTCCCTTTCTGGAGCCGTAATCTGATGAACGAACTCCGAGAAAAACATCTGTGAAAAACTGAATTTCCGATTGTATACCAATGCAATAACCCCAGATTGGATCTTTGACACTATATAATCAAATCCAGCTTTCTTCGGCGCAAAACAGACCATGAATACATGCACCAAGAATCTCCATTGCCCAATCAGGCCACTCTTCATGTACGATGACTTTGCAACATCTAAACTGTATCCCATCCTCAGAAAAGCAGTCTGCCTAATACTTAACGGAAAGTCAATAGGCCCATCCTCCTGTTCCTGAGATCCCAACTGCAGAACCTGACGCAACATGTCTGCAGAAAAGACTAACGGCTGTCCAGTGATTCTAGTTCTTAGAACTGTCGGGGTGACAGTGCAATCAACTTGCAAATGCTCGTAAAACTGCCGTACATATGGAAGAACTATTTGGATGTTATGGTACAGAGCAAATCCAATCCTCGATTCAGCTAGGAAATCCAATATTTGGCGATAACCCTGCGCCTCAGGGATATTATTGTAGGGATTAAGGACCATATTATGCTTCGGCACAAATATCCTGTCTGCCATGTCTGCACAATAAACAAAACCATTAGATTCATTGAAAATCAATAAACTTGTTTAAATTTAAATCTGTTTTATTTTGAACTTGTTTAAGTACAAAATCCAACACAATTAAATTTCTACAAGTTTAATAATACTTAAATTTAAATAGTGCAAATAACAAATAGATTCGAAAGTAACACATTCGAATTGTCCATATTCGAGTGTAATGGACAGATTCGAAGGTCATGGTCATCTCGAATCTAATGACAGATTCGAGAAACCCATGAACAGATTCGAATGCTATGAACAGATTCGAAACCCGTCGGCCATTATTTCATCAAAAAACTCAAGATTTTAACCATTTTGAACTTAGCAAATCACATAAATTAGTTCAACTAGGTTCTAATCAAGGATTTATGCTTTTAATCTAACTGTTTATCAGTCTAAAATTGGTAATTTTGCAAAAACCCTATTTCGACTCTTAAACTCTCAAAAATCGATGATTTGGCCTGAAATTGTGTATAAATCTACACAAATCTTGTACAATCCGGTTGATTATACCTAGAAGTATCTGTAGAATCGAAACACCAAGTAAGAGACTCGACAAAATGTCGTTTAGGAGAAATACGATAGATTCGAGAATAGAATCGAAATCGCCACAGTAGACTCGAGTGTATAGATTCGAAAACAGTAAGTCTTAAATGACTTCACTGTTGACCTATTTATACCACCAACCCTCGATTCTAAACATAGACTCGAATCTACTGACAGATTCGAAGTCTTACCTCTTCGAGTCTGTCTTAGATTCGAAACCACCAACACTTAGAAAAATTTCGAAAATTTTGAAATAACTTCAACTTTTCCAACCTTTTTCTACGGTATCGTGTAACAAGATAAACTATGCCTAATCTTTTACCCTAAGCAACAGATATTTCACGCAATGTCTATTTTATCCAACTTTGAATGCACCCTCAGTAATTTTTGACCTTTTACCTAAGTAAAAATTAAACTACAATAAAATAAAATAAACTAAGGTAAAAATAAAATAAGATAACATAAAATAAAATAAAATTTTGACCAAAAATTTATTCTAGACTTAAGCTTTACTTAAAAAAAATTTACAAGCTAAGCTAAATACTAAATAAAATATTTTTGATGAGTATAGTCTAAGAAAGGTTCAATCAGATAGCGATGTCTGATACTTACTTTCAGTACTTAAACTTTCACACTTAGGAATTTTTATTCATTTGATTATTTGTCGTGATACACCTATTTAGCTAATTGTTGGTATTTAACCCCGTTGAACATTCTACATTTCGGAATATCCCTTGGCATTTTTATTTATCAGGAAATTATCTTACGTGACTCAGACATAGACATACTTTTATGATCAAGGCACACAGACAAAGATTCTAACTTGTTGGCATTTGCAAACTTTCTTTAAAAGACAAACATCGGACACAGGTCTGTATTTTCATACAACAAAGTGTCTTAGTTCGACTTAAGGTTTATGTTTAAAGTTAGCAGACAACGGTGACAGGTCTGTACCGACGTACAACAAAGCGACATATCTGCTAACCCGAATCTAAACCGAGACAACAGGTCTGTACTTACGTACAACAGAGTTGCATGTTTTCGACTCTCAGTTACATATGATATTTCTATTCTTTCCATTTTCAGATGTATTTGATGTTGCCATACATCCCCAGAATGTTTGCATACCTCATTTAGACTCAAAGTTTGTATGTCTTGTACATAAAAATTAAGACCGATTGGTCGTACATCTACGTTAGTGACACGCTTGACTTTTTCTAGAATATTTTATTAGCCTTGAGATTCCCTATATGTATTATGCCTACCAACACATCAAACTAAATAAAGTATAACACTTAGGATTTAGTTGCATTATGTGTGAAAGCCTAAACACTTAGAGTCTGTAACGACGGTGCTAATTTTCGTCACTTTGAACCTATGTATCTAAGACTTAACTCTTTTTTCTGATATTCTCTTTTTTTGTATTTTTGAAATTTTCTCTCTTTTTTCTTTTGTTTTTCATAAGAAAAAGCAGTAAAATAAGCTAACCTACTAACTTACTAAAAATAGAAACTTACTAAAAATGGAAACTTACCTAAATTAGCAGACTACTGTAAAGAAAGAAATACTACGACTCTAAAAGAAAATAAACTTACTACTACTAAGGCCAAATTACTCTGGGTTGCGCATTCCATTCAGTTGAATTAAATACTCAAACCGTGACTTATCAAACGCTTTGGTAAATAAATCTGCATTATTATCTTCTGTTGCCACTTTTACCAGTTTGATTAAGTTCTTTTCAGCACAATCACGAATAAAATGATGCCTTATGTCTATGTGCTTTGTTTTGTTGTGTTTAACTGGATTATTAGTTATAGCAATAGTAGATTGATTGTCTATCCTAATTGGAGTTTGAGTGTAAGCCAAACCGTAATCCCGCAATTGTTGTTGTATCCACAGAACCTGTGAGCAGCAACTACCAGCAGCAACATACTCGGCCTCGCACGTTGACACGGCTACCGACGTTTGTTTCTTGCATTGCCAGGATACCAATCTCCCTCCTAGGAACTGACAACCTCCAGTCGTTGATTTGCGCGTCAAGCTGCATCCTCCGTAGTCAGAATCTGTGAACGCCTCCAACTCTAGATCTCCCTCCGCGTGATACCAAAGACCCAGCTTCGGTTTCGACTTGAGGTATCGTAGAATCCGCTTCACAGCTTTCATATGCATCTCCTTCGGATTCGCTTGAAACCTAGCACAAATACACACAGCAAGCATAATGTCAGGTCTTGAAGCAGTTAAATACATAAGTGACCCAATCATGGCCCGATATAGAGTCGGATCCACATCGGTATCACTTTCAGTACCCGGCCCGAGATTATGATTCACTTGAATCGGCGTACTGAAATGGGCAGTCAACTTAGTTCCTTCCATCCCAAACCGTTCTAATATGTCATAGACATACTTAGTCTGATGGATAAACATCCCTTCCTTCTTTTGGTCAACTTGTAACCCTAGAAAGAAATTTAACTCCCCCATAGCGCTCATCTCGAAGTTAGACTTCATCACCTTCTCGAAATCTTTGCACATCTGTTCGTCTGATGATCCAAAGATGATATCATCGACGTACACTTGTACCAAGATAAAGTGATCTCCCTTTCTCTTAACAAAGAGAGTACTATCTATTCTACCCCTCTCAAAACCATTTTCTAACAGATGGTTGGATAGGGTCTCATACCACGCCCTAGGTGCCTGATGCAATCCATATAGAGCCTTATCTAAGCGATATACTATATCAGGATATTTTAGATCTGTAAATCCGGGCGGTTGTTCTACGTACACCAACTCCTTCAGTTTCCCATACAGGAAAGCACTCTTAACGTCTAGCTGATATACCTTAAATCCCTTGAAGGAGGCAAAAGCTAAAAACAACCTAATTGCTTCTAGCCTTGCTACTGGTGCAAAAACCTCGTTGTAATCGATTCCCTCCTCTTGGTTGAAACCCTTTACAACTAACCTTGCCTTGTTGCGCGTGACTATACCCCGATCGTCCCTTTTCCACTTAAAAACCCATTTGGTTCCTATTGCTATTTCCCCTCGAGGTAACGGAACTAACTCCCACACTTCTAGTTTCCTAAATTGTGAAAGTTCTTCCTGCATCGCTTCAACCCAGGAGTTATCCTTAAGTGCCATTTGCACATTTTTAGGCTCTACTTGCGATATGAAACAAGAATAAAGACATGTGTGATATGCCTCGGAGTCGTTTATCATCGACAACAACACAGTGTTGTTATTTACACTACTCCGAGTCCTCACACCCTCGTTAGGATTTCCTATGATGCTTTCTATTGGATGGTTCTTGTTAATCCTAGAGGTCTCTATTTCATCAACCCTTAGATTATCTCCTAAGTTAGATCATATTTCACCTAATAGGGGAACAGGCTCAGCTTCTACATTTTCCTCCTCACGGACGTTTTCCTCAGAGTTGGAACTCGATGCTTGAGTCTGATTCTCAGTGTTAGGTGCCTCTTGATCAGCAACTTCTAGAGATCTATCTACTGTCGCAGTAGGCTCGGATGTAGATTCGAACGTGGTCCTCGGAAAGATATGGCCATCGTCATTCAGGTGCAACGTCGCCATGTCTTTTTCTATTGTACCTGCAGTATCATCCAAAGGAATGTTAAATGACTCAAACAATTTATCATAGTCAAATAACCATTCCGGACCAGTTTGGGGTTCATGTGTATAAGTTGTGACTTCAATATTATACACAATCTCCACAGTACCACTCGTTTTGTTAAAAACCCGTTTGTTTGGTGAGTTAGGCACATAACCTAGAAAGTATCCTTCGTCAGCCTTTTCACCAAACTTCGGTTGATGTTTTGTTCTTAAAAGAGTGCATGGTACTCCAAACGGTTCGAATCCAGTTAAGTTAGGTGGCCGTTTATTCAAAATTTCATAGCATGTTTTGTTCAAAGATTTTACTGTAAGGACTCGGTTTAAAATATGGCACGCGGTATTCACTGCCTCCCCCCAAAACATGGTAGGAAGCTTTGAATCCGAAAGCATAGTCCTTGCAGCTTCAATCAAAGTTCTATTTTTACGTTCGGCCACCCCATTCTGTTGAGGTTCATATGGTGCACTGAATTGATGCACTATGCCCTTTGATAGGCAATATACACCAATTACAGAGTTTTTAAATTCAGTCCGATTATCACTACGAATATGTTTAACCCTTTTTCCGTATGAGTTCTCCACTTGGTCTAAGAACCCGATGAGCTTTGCAGCCGTCTCGTCCTTCGTACCTAAAAAGAAAACCCAAGAAAAACATGAGTAATTGTCAGTGATAACTAAGCAAAACAAACTACCTCCTATACTCCTTTTGTTGATAGGGCAAAAAAGGTCCATATGCAACAAATCAAATGTTGAGGCGATTGAATTCTGCTTCTTGGACTTGTGTGTCTTTTTATGCTGTTTGCCCTTCATGCAAGGTAGACACTTGTCCTCGAACTGAAAGCTCTTCAATGGCACACCCTGCACCAGTCCATTCTTCGTTATGTAATTCATCTTCCTTAGGTGCAGGTGAGCCATGCGTCTGTGCCACAGTACCGATTCCGTCTCCGAAGCTTTGGATAGTAGACAAATTGGCCCCATCGAACTCTCCGGCTTGTTCATATCCAGCATGTACAAGTCGTTCTTCCTTGGCGCCCGCTTCAGTACCCATTCTTCAGGAATTTTGAATCTCGGCTTTAGCACTAACGCCTCAGTGTCAGTAAATAACACCGAGTTCTTCCTATCACAGATTTGAGATACACTAATGAGATTGTGAACCAGTTTATCAACGTGATAGACTTGGTCCAGCGTGATTGTCCCATTAGTGACCACTCCGGTACCCGTGATATTTCCACCCTTGTTACCAACGAATGATACGAATCCCCTATTACCTCCCTTGAAGCCTGTGAGCAGACTTCTTTCCCCCGTCATGTGCCTGGAGCAACCACTGTCGACGAACCACTTGTTGTTTGGACCTGTAGTTATCTCCTGCACATGAAAGAAAAGAGGTTAGTTATCACGGGGAACCCAATCCATGACTGACTTGGTAATACCATTCTCGTCCACATACGTGAACTCTTTCAAGTACCCATCTCGCCTTTCAGGTGACTTGGGCCTTTGAACTGAATTCTGTTGTGGTGCCGAGTGATTTAAGTTCACTCTTTGCCTTGGTGTAGGCATTTGTTGTGGAGCTCTAGAATAATTCCTATTATATGCCATTTCTGACTGTGATCCCTGAGCTCTTACCGGTGCGTATTGTCTAACTGGAGTATGTGACCTAACTGGAGTGTGTGACCTGCTAGGTGTGGTGCTCCTATAGACTTGTTGTGGTGCTGACCTAGATTGATTAATGACACGATTCGGTGAATTTGTCCTAATCACTTCCTTTGGTCCAACCTTAACCGGTGTGTTTTTCACAACTTGTTTGGGTGCGGCCTGCGCAGTTTTCTCGGTAGGTTGAGAACTACTGCTGCTTGCCACATTGGTTGAGGACTTGACAGGTGTTGGGTTCACTGTCTTAGGGGTAACATCAGCTTTCCTAAGTGGACAGTGAGAAGCAACATGCCCCTTCTCGTGACATCTGAAGCAAGACATCTTATCTATGAACTTTTTGTGTGTTCCCTTAGATCTAGGTGTCTCACTAGTGTCTACTTCCTTTGGTACATCTATGGTGTCTGACTCATCGACCTGGTCAGCCCATGAAATTTTCTGTTTTCCTGCAGGTGTTTCACTGGAGGAAGACACAAATTTCACTTTCTTGACCTTGACGGTTGAGTCCGCCACCTTAGGTGCATTTTCAACTATAGGCTCTGGTGTCGGTTCAGGTAGGTCCTCTAAGTCTACTGACTTGTCAGTTTTCTCCTGAGGCTGAGGCACATAGTTCGCATTGAAAGGTGGAGGAATTTCGTGAATTCCTAGACCTACTGGCTTCTTAGACTGTCTTTGGGCATCTAAGACTTTCCCTAGGTTTAGGCTCGAATTCCTAAACTTCTCCAACTTGCTATTTGCCTCTGCTACCTTAACCTTTATCTCTGCTAGCTCTATATCCTTGTCCTTAAGACTTTTTGTCAAGGCCTCTACGTGCTCATACATAAGTTCTATCCTAACACACTGCTCACTGAGTTTGTCTTTTAGAACTACTACGTCTTGAGCATCAGCCTTAAGCTTTTCTTTTAGATCTTGCTTGATATCATTTAGGCTAGCATTTTCAATTTTTAAATTTTCATTTTGAGCAGCTATGGTCTTATGTGATTCTAAGATTAGATTTAACCTATCGTTAGAACTAACACATAAAGCACATAAATCACGAAATAGAGAATAAGACAGACTAACCTTTGAGTTATCAGATTCCACGCTGGCCATCTGAGCAGCAAACTCCAGCACTGTCTGATCATTCGCCTTTTCTACCCACATCGGACTGCTGTCCCTTGTGGTCTGCTCGTTCCCATCACATCCAGTTTCTGTGACTTCAGCCATGAAGGCTCTAGCATTGGACTCAGGATGTGAACTCCAATCATACGTACCATCTAGCTGTCTATCTGAAGTGACATTGGATAGAAGACCCGCTAGATTGGCCTGTCCAGATGATGAGCTCGGAAGATATCGTTGTTGGGACTGATTTTGGTACTGTCCCTGATGCAGACTCTGTCCTTGGTATGTCTCTACCTTCGGTCTCTGACACTCCCTGGCGAAGTGTCCCAATCCCTGACAGTTGTAGCATTTGACTTTGGACTTATCAAATCCTATCCCCTTGTTATTCATCTGTAGATTCCTCCCAGTTCTCTTAATGAATCTCTTAACCCTCTGGGTTACCATGGCCAGTTGCCATTTAAGATCCATTTCCTCTAAGTCATCAGGGTCGACCTGATCGTAATCTTCATCCCAAAGAGCCGGATCATTGATCTTCCCTTGAACACAATTTCCATAAGCGGCCACAAACGAAGCAAGTAGATTCAGATGTTCTTCCGCCGACTTTGCGCTCATAGGCATCTTTGAATAGCTCTGAGATGTCGATGCCTGTTGAACTGGAGGCTGCGGTTCTTCCGATCGTCCTAACCCTAAGAACGCGCGATTCAATGAGTCTTCAGACTCTGCTGGTGATGACGTTTCTCCGGTGAAAAACGCTGTAGCAGTCTTCGGTTCGGCTGTCACTGAAGATTTAGTTGTCTTTCCAAAATACATTGCTGGATTCTGGACTTGCTCGTAATCAGTCTCGGCCTTAATTAACTCGAAGTGATATGCCCTCAACGTTCCCACAATGTCATCAAGAGATTGAGTATAGTATTTGTCCTCATTCAGCTTAATCATTGCCACGTACATAGCCCATTTGGCTGGTAGGGCATCAAGAAGCTTGTTGTTCTTGTCAGTGTCAGAATACTCAATTCCATGACTTTCAAGTTCCGTTATCAGGTGATAGAACCTGGTGATAATATCATCCAGCTGTTCATCCTTAATTGCCTTGAAAATCGCAAACTGTTGTTTCAACAGCTCTGTACGCTTTCTACGTACCCTAGGATTACCCTCACACCTTTTCTCGAGAGACTCCCAAAGTTCCTTCGACGTCCTTTGAGTCCGAAATGTGTGCAGTATATCCTGAGGTAAAGCCATACGGATTATGGAGAAAGCTTTGTTTTCAGCTTCAAATAGTTTCTTGTCATCCTCCTTCATCATTTGGTATGACAAGACCTTTTGACGGCCTTCAACTTCAGATACCGGTGGAATATACCCTTCATCTATGCACACCCACATGCGCATATCGTTGAAACGTACAAAATCAGTAAATCGGTCCTTCCACCAGTAATAATCCTCAACCTTCATCAGCTTTGGCGGTGCGTTTGCCTTCCCGACCTCGTGGTCCATTTCTAGGAATTTCTGAAGATTTGACATCTTTTCGGAATTAATTGAATATGAACTTAATTAATTTAATTCGTAACTAATTTGAATTAATTCTTTCGAATCTAGATAGATTCGAATATAATTAGATTCCAATTTATTTAGGATTAAATTCGATTAAGTGTTATAGTTCAATTAGATTCGAAATTAAGTCAGATTCGAAAACTCCACAGATTCGAAGGCAGAGCAAACTCGAATTCAGCAGATTCGAAACACCAGATTCGAAAGAAGACTAGACTCGAAATAAACTCAAAACTAAGCTAGACTCGAGATCCTATTCGAATGAAGCAACAGACTCGAAACAAGGTAGATTCGAAACCCTCTGAAACAGACTCGATATGAGCGTATTATGGTTAGACACGAGACTAAAGTGAAACCCTAATTACCCCTATTAGATTCGAGCGTCGCAAACTCGAAAAATGGCTAACACTTTGATTTTTTGACGTTTTGCAGATTAAATCAGTATTTTTCTAACGAAAAATAATGATTTCGATCAAAAACGTGAAAAACCACAAAGTGTTTCCCGAATATGAACTAGCGTCAAGAAACCTAGAATGTATTTGATGAACACGAAGAACACCAAGAACACTCCGTAGGCTCTGATACCACTTGTAAGGTCTACCACTACGAGATCTATCTAGACGCGGATCCGTGAACGAGTGCGGAATCCTCGTTAACGGTTAGACGGACAACTCTCAACTACGAAACACGGAGACTATTAGACGCTGAACGAACGACACACGAACGATCCTACGAACTAATTCTCTCCGAAACGGACCTAAAGCTGATGATAAACTCGAGATCGCCTTAAGCTCAATTCCTCACGAATTCTGCTAAAAGTCTACTAATGACTCGAGTCTATCCCTAATTATAGACCCTGATTCGAGTCTGATGTGGGCCAAACTCGAATCTGGCCCAAGGCCCATTCGAGTCTGTCCACTAAGACACTCTTAAATCTGGGCACTATTCGAATCTAAGGTCACATTCGAATCTATCACAGATTCGAATGTCTTCCCTTATGTAATTCGAATCTAGCCAAAACACTTAAACACTTAAGTGATGAAACTTATGTTTTACTTATGCTTGAGTTAATCTTTGACCTTTATGTTTGAACTTCTTGTAATATGTTACATCAAGTTCAAACACACAATCAATAACAGACAAACACATATAAACATATATATCAAAACACTTGTTAACTCTCAATACTCAGAATATTACTTAAACCAAAATGCTGATCGATTAGACTGCTATCGTCACACAGGGTGTACCAACAGCCGAGAACAGAGCATTTTCAATCATTCGTATGGCATTACCTTAGGAGATTCTGCACACCTTACGAAATCATCGTACTTCTAAAGACCTATGGGATGCTCTCAAACAGAGGTGTGAGGGTAATCCGAGGGTTCGTAAAGGTAGGACAGAAATGCTGAAACAACAGTTTGCGATTTTCAAGGCATTGAAAACCGAAAAGCTAGATGAGACAATAGCGAGATTCTACCATTTACTGACAGAGCTGGATAATCACAATGTCGAGTATCGTGAAATTGAGAAGATAGAGAAACTTCTTGATGCTTTACCTGCAACGTGGGAAATGTACACATCGCTTATAAAGCATGATGAAGAAAAATTCGAAACTCGTACTCTAGAAGGAGTTATTGGTACGCTGAGGGCTTACAATTTTCAGATAATCAAGAAGGAAAGGAAATATGATCAAGTCCAAGATCCAGAGATGTATTTTGGAAAGTCAAAACCTTCTATCGCAAGTGAACTGAAAACAACTACAGCCTTTTTCTCGGGTGTAGCGTCTATCCCAGTGGAAGTAGAAGAAACAAATAGTTGGGCATTCTTAGGGTATTCTAAACCGGAAGATAAACTGACTCACTCAACATCTACTTCTCAACAGTACACAAAGATGCCTATGAGTGCCCAATCAACCGAAACTCATCTGAATATTTTGGCTTCGTTTGTTGCAGCATATGGAAATTGTGTACAAGGAAATATTAACGATCCTGCGCTATGGGATGAAGACTACGATCAGGTTTATCCTGATGACTTGGAGGAAATGGATCTTCAATGGCAACTGGCCATGGTGACTCAGCGAGTCAAGAGGTTCATGAAAAGAACAGGGAGAAATCTGAGCGTAGGCAACAACAAGGTTAGGTTTGATAAATCTAAGGTAAAGTGTTATAACTGCTAAGGATTAGGATATTTTGCACGAGAATGTCAATGACCCAAAGTTGAAAACTATCAGAATCTATCTCAGGGAAGATATCAGTCTGCTAGTTCGGGAAATCAAGCTAACATCGCTGGTCTGTTAACTAATGTGACATCTGACAGACAGCTTGATGGAACTTATGATTGGTCTACTCATCCGGAGTCTAACTCTAGAGCCTTTATGGCTGAAGTAGCTAAGAATGGGGATGACGGAGCAGAGGAAGTAACAGAGGACAACGAATAGAATGATACAAGTCCTGTGTTGGTGGAGAAGTCAGACAATCAGACCATTCTGGAGTTTGCCGCACAAATGGCTAACGTGGAATCGGCTCACAAAATGGTAATTCTGAACTTTTCTACATTTCGTGACTTATGTATTTTATGTGCTACTTCCAATGATATATTGAACTTAGTTCTAGAAACACATAACAATCTAACTGCTCAAATAAAATCACTAAAATCAGATAATGCTAGTCTCTTAGATATTAAAGAAGGTCTTAGAAATAAGCTGAAAGCAAATGCTCAAGATGTTATAGTTCTAAAAGACAAATTAAGTGAGCAACGTGTCAGGATAGAACTTATGTATGAGCATGTTGCGGCTTTAACAAAAGAACTTACCGTTAAGGAGGTTGAGCTAGCGGAATCAAGAGTTAAAGTTGCAGAGGTAAATAGTAAGTTACAAAAGTTTAGGAACTCTTCTCTAAATCTAAGTAAAATCTTAGATGCTCAACGGCAGTCTAAGAAACCAGTAGGTTTAGGTTATCAAGAGAATCCTCCACCTTTCAACGATAATTATGTACCTCAACCTCAGGATAAATCTGATAAGGATTACTCAACTAAGGTGTCTAATAATAACTCTACGATTAAGAAAGTCAAGTTTGTGCAGTCTTCTACTGACAAAATTCTAGGAGAAACTAAACCTGAAGTTAATAATCAGAAAGAGGAGGTTGTCACGATAGTTGAAAAGGAAGAACATGACACGAGTGAGACACCAAAGTCAAAGGGCACTCATAAGAAGTCGATTGATAAAATATCTTGCTTTAGATATCATGAGAGGGGTCATGTTGCGTCTAGCTGTCCATATAAGAAAGTAGTGTCCTGAACAACCTAAACCATCACCTAGTGTAGCTAGCACAAGTGGTTTTCAACACACTGAGAATAAAGTGAATGCCACACCAAAGACTGCTGTTAGACAAGTACCTGTGTCGGTTAGACCAAATGAAGTGATTAGGACTAGTTCTCCAAATAGAGTCCCTAATCAATCAAGGTCAGGACCTCAACAAGCTTATAGGAGTACAACACCTAGAAGGACTTACACTCCAGTTAGGTCTCACACTCCTCAAAGACATCAGACACCAGGTAGAGCCCAGGGATATCAATCTGAAATGCCATATAATAGAAAGTATTCAAGGGCTCAATAGCAAATGTCTACCCACCGGCCAAGAGTGAATTTAGTAGTTTTTCTATGTAAGTACAAAGTTCATGCTGTTAGTTGAAGAATCTCAAGCTGCTAGTGTAAAAGTTCATGCTGCCAGAGTAATTTCACTCAAGCTGCCCCGCTCAAACTGCTAAGAGATTCAAGCTGCTCAACGGTTTCATAAACAGGAAGTGCTGATATTCAGGAAAAGATATCTACACGAAGATTCCAGCATATCTACTATCAGAGAAGTCATAGTCCTTCAAGGAAACAAATTAGAAAGCATTATAAATACATAGAATAGGTTTTTCTATTAAAAAAAAAGGAAGAAGTTTTCTGCATATTCAAGTTTGTAATTGCTTTTTGTTTAAGTTTTCATAAGCCTCTAAGGTTGTAAAACCCTAAGAACAATTTGTGTTCTTCGTCTAATCAAACAGATTAGAGGTGATTGTAATCATTCTGATTCAGCAATACAATCAGTTTTGATTATTACTTGTGTTTATTTGTTACTGATTTTGAAAGCTTTTATCAAAATAATTAAGTGTTATTCCACAAACTTCTTAATTAGACTTTGATTTAATACAAGATTATTGGTCTATACTCTGATCAATTCAAATCAGTTAATCTTAGGTAGTTAAGTTTAGATCCTGACAAGTGGTATCAGAGCCACAGGTCTTTCTTTGTTTTTCAAAGTCGAAAGCTTTCTTTTAAATTTTTAATCTTTTGCAATGGAATTCGATAATAGCAGCAGTGGATCTGGGCAAGGACTCAAAGTGCCTATGCTCAAGCCCACTGAGTTTGAGAAGTGGAAACTCAGGATTCAACAGCATATTCAATTCATTGATTATGGCATATGGGAAGTTGTTGAATTTCCTCCTGTAGTTGATCCAGAACTTGATGATGAGGGAAAACCAGTCAAAACTCCTCCAAAAACTGAACTTGAAAGAAAGGCTAGAATGAATGTAGTGAAAGCTCTTACACTTTTACAAATAGCCATTCCTAATGCTTATCAACATCAGTTCAAAAAGTTTAATACTGCTCATTCTCTTTGGAATGCTTTAGAGAAAAGATTTGTTGGTAATGCCAGTACCAAGAGAAATCAAAAGGATCTTTTGAAACAGCAGTATGAAAATTTTTCTGGTGGCAAGAATGAAAACCTTACTTAAATCTTTGACAGGTTCAACAAACTGATAAGTGAACTGGAAAGTGCAAAAGTCAGCCTGGATCAAGATGAGGTCAACAGAAAGTTTCTTAGATCTCTTGGAGAAGAATGGACAGTTTATGCTGCTCAATGGAGAACAAAAGACACTCTTGATGAAATAGAACTGGATGATTTGTACAATCGCCTGAGAGTGTTTGAGACTGAGATTGATACTAAAAAGATATCTCTTTCTTATAATCACAATACTGCACTTATGTCATCAGAAAAATCTAATTGCAGTGATTCCTTTTCAGGTGGTGATGGCAACTCTACTGAAGCTCACTATGAGGCTTTTGTTGCCAATGATGGATTGTTTGCACTAAATGCTGAAGATCTAGAACAGATTCATCCAGATGATCTTGAAGAGATGGATCTGAGGTGGCAACATGCAATGCTGACCATGAGGGCCAAAAGGTTTCTTAAAAGAACTGGCAGGACTAACTTTCAAGCCAGAACAGAAGTCAAACCAGCTTTTGATAAGTCAAAAGTTGAGTGTTATAAATGTCACAAACTTGGCCACTTTGCCATAGAATGCAGATCTCAAAGTCAACAATCATCAAGGCCTCAACAGATTAATCAGGCTTCATCATCACAAGCCCTTGTCTCTCAAGAAGACAATGTGTTTGACTGGAGTGATCAGACAGAGGAAGAGTTTCAAAATCAAGCTCTAATGGCGGAAACATCAAATGTCTCCTCCACTGAAATACCATCTGAGGTAAATTCTAAACTCTGCTCTCAAACATGCAAAAATATGGTTAAAAAGTACAGAGATCATAATGAGAGCATGTGCAAAACTCTAGCTAAGATGGAAGAGAGGAGATATGAATAAATGCAAGCCATAGAAAATCTTGAAAAACAGATCAATGACTATAAGGATAATGAGATCCAAATGGGACATGATAGAACATATCATGAGTGGGAGAAAAAGGATCTAAATAAGAAAATAGAATCCCTAAATAAAAAGGTAGAAGAGACTGAACAAAAGGTGTTAGAGGCTAATAAGAAACTAGAAGCTGTCAATATAGATCTAGGTAACTTCAAATTGGCCAATCAAAAGCTGGAACACCTAATGGAAGTCCAATTTAAAAATAGGGTAAAATCTCAGGTTAATCCCAAAGAAGGCATAGGCTACAGAGCGACTCCACCTCCATACAACAACAAATACATTCATCCAATGAGTGAGGTTGCTGATAGGCTTGTCAATGAACCATTAGATAAGTCTATGACTACTGTAGATCCTATCCTTGATAACAGTCCTGAATCTAAAGAAGATCAGATTCAACATAGAGATTGTGAGTGCACAACAGTTGAGAAAGAACACAAAACAATGAGTGCACCTAGAGCAATCCAAACCCCCAATAAGAAAGGAAAGGAGAAGATGAGTGAGTGCAACGCTGCTCCACAGGTTTCTGTACCTTCTAACTGTAACACTGCATCTTCTTCAAAGAATAATAGAAAGGGTAAAAATGTTCAAGTCTGCACATGCCAAAAGCATGGTGTCCAAAAGTTTCCCAAACAACAGCAGGTAAGGGGAAATCAGAGGAACAAGAACCAGAAATTGTCAAATAAAACTGGTTCTCCAATTCAAACAGTCAAAAAATATTTTCATTGTGGCAGAAAGAATCACTTGGCCAGAGATTGTTTTTATAAACCATCTGTTGCAAAACAGAGTGTGAAACATCCAAAGAAAAACTCTCAAAATTCAAAGAATCCAAAGGCCAAACCTCCTACTGCATCAGTTCCAAAGAAAACAGTAGATCACAGGTTCACAAAAAATAATAAGAAACAGTCCACACACCAAAAACAAGTTTTAGCTAAACCAAAGGTAAATTTTAAACAAATATGGTGTGTCAAAGGTACAAACTCAGGTGAACCTGTTGATAAAAATGTTGAAACTGCCAAGTCTAATGTTGAGACTGCTAGTGCAAATTCTCAAGCTGTTAGCACTACAGACTCAATTCAGACTGGTAGGCTCAAAATTGGGACTGGTAATGGATCATCTGAGACTGTTACTGAAAAGGATGGACAAAATACCTGGATACCTCATGTGCTAACTAAGTACTCTCCACAAAATCCATCAGTGGATCTTACTAAGTATAAGAAATCCAAGACAGTATTTAGTTATGTTAATGCACAAGGACAACCCAAAACCAACTTGGTTTGGGTTTACTCCACTACTAACTAAGCTTTTACTTGTGTAGGGTAACCACAGGTCACCACATAAAACAAGATGGCATTTGGACAGTGGATGCTCTAGGCACATGACAGGCAATTCTGAGTGCTTGTCAAATTTCAAAGGCTTTGATGGAGGATTTGTTGCATTTGGAGGCAACTCCAAAGGAGGTAAGGTTACAGGTAAAGGTACTGTTAATGCAGGCAACATGATTTTCAATGATGTTTTGTATGTTGAACAGCTTAAGTATAATTTATTGAGTGTCTCTCAAATCTATGACAAACAAAATATTGTTTTGTTTACAGATTCAAAGTGCATTGTCCTTTCAAAAGATTATAAAATTCCTAAAAATCTTGTTTTACTAAGAACACCAAGAAAGGACAATGTATACTGTTTGGACACAGAACTTTTATCCAAATCAAATACTTTAAGCTGTTTGATATCCAAAGCATCATCCAATGAGTCTGCTCTTTGGCATAGAAGGATGTGTCACATGAACTTCAAGTCCATGAATGTGTTAGTCAAAAAGAATCTGGTAAGAGGTTTACCACAAAAGGAGTTCATATGTGATGATCATTGTGTAGCATGTGTTAAAGGCAAGCAACACAAAACTTCTCATAAGGCCAAAGAAGTAAATTCAATCTCATTTGCCCTTCAGCTTATTCATATGGATCTATTTGGTCCAACATCTGTTTTGAGTTTGAATAAAAGGGCCTACTGTTTAGTTATTGTTGTTGATTTCACCAGATTTACTTGGGTTTACTTTCTTAGGTCTAAAGATGAAACTGCTGAGCTAGTTAACTCATTTATTCTTAAGATAGAAAACCAATCCAATTCAAAAGTTAAGGTGATAAGATCAGATAATGGAACTGAGTTTAAAAATCACATTCTAAACAACTTTGTGAGTCCAAAGGTATTGCTAGGCAATATAGTGCACCAAGAACACCACAGCAAAATGGTGTAGCTGAAAGAAAGAACAGAAAATTGATTGAGGCTGCTAGAACCATGCTAGCTGATTCAAAACTGCCAATGACCTTTTGGGCAGATGCAGTCAACACAGCCTGTTATGTTCTAAATAGGGTTCAGTTTGTTCAATCACAAGGGAAAACTCCATATGAGTTATTCCATAATAGAATACCCTTAATAGCCTTTTTCAAGTCATTTGGCTGTCCATGCACTATTCTTCACACTAAGACTCACTTAGCGAAGTTTGAAAGTAAGGCTGAAGAAGGTTTCTTTGTAGGATACTCATATCAAAGAAAAGCCTATAGAGTATATAACAGTGTGTCTAAAACCATTGAAGAAAGTGCCAATGTTGAATTTAATGAAAATACTGCTAATGTCAAAGGCACTGGTCCTGATTGGTTGTTTGATTTAGATTGACTAACAAATTCTCTGAGCTCTGTTGAGTATTCTGCAGAAGCTGATGCAAACAAGATTGAAGCGGTCAACGCAAATTCTCATGCCGTCAATGCAAATTCTCATGCTGGTAGCACAAATGATCAAGCTGTTGGCACAAAGTTTCAAACTGCTGCAGATTCAAACAGTTGGGATGAGTATACATTTATACCACTTCTGTCTTGTGACCCTCTAGAGGTTCTGAATGCTCCACATGCTTCAAATCCAGACACTGAAGTGCAATTCCCAAGTCCCGAGAGAACAGCTGCAACACAAAGGGAAACAGTCCCAGATTCAAGTCAGCCTGTTCCAGAAGCTGAACCATCCACTGGTCCTGATGGAGATGATACAAACCTTGGATCTTCTGTTCAGACAGAAAGAGAGCCTACACTCAAAGTTCACAAGTATCATCCTCTCAATCAAATAATGGGTGATCCACGTACACCTGTGCAAACAAGGAAAATGGTTCAAAATGAGACTGCTGCTGCTGAACAAGCCGTTCCTGAATTCAGTCTAGCTGCTTTTGAACGTGCTTGTTTCATGTCTCAGCTAGAACCTAAAAAGGCATCAGAAGCATTGAAAGATTCATCCTGGATTGAGGCAATGCAGGAAGAGCTGCTACAATTCAAGATTCAGAATGTATGGACACTTGTTGATCTTCCTAAAGGAAATAGAGCCATTGGTACACGATGGGTGTTCAGAAACAAAAAGGATGAGAGAGGAATAGTCATCAAGAACAAAGCAAGACTAGTAGCACAAGGGTACACTGAAGAGGAAGGCATAGATTATGATGATGTATTTGCTCCAGTGGCAAGAATTGAAGCCATCAGACTGTTTTTGGCTTATGCAAGCTTCAAAGGTTTTAAAGTGTATCAAATGGATGTGAAGTCTGCTTTTCTATATGGCATAATTGAAGAGGAGGTCTATGTGTGTCAGCATCCTGGTTTTGAGGACTACAAGTATCCAGACAGAGTCTACAAGCTAGACAAGGCTCTCTATGGACTCCATCAAGCCCCCAAAGCATAGTATGACACTCTGTCATCATACCTTCTACAGAACGGGTTCAAGAGAGGCACTCTGGACAAAACACTTTTCACAAAGTCCATCAAAGCTGAGATTCTGCTTGTACAAATCTATGTTGATGACATCATCTTTGGCTTAACAAATGATTGTCTGTGCAAAGAGTTTGAGGCATTAATGCACAAAAAGTTTCAAATGAGTTCAATGGGAGAACTCACTTTCTTTCTAGGATTGCAAGTCAAGCAGAAGCCCACTGGTCTCTTCATCAGTCAATCAAAGTATGTTAAAGACATACTGGAAAAGTTTGGGTATCAAGACACCAAAGTTGCAAGTACTCCAATGGATCCTCACAAACAGCTCCATACAGACAAAGATGGCATAGATGTGGACATTCATTTATACAGATCTCTTATAGGATCTCTTATGTATCTAACATCTTCTAGACCTGATATTATGTTTGCTGTCTTTGTGTGTGCTAGGTTTCAATGCTCTCCAAAGGATTCTCATTTGGTTGTTGTTAAGAGAATCTTTAGATACCTCAAAGGCCAACCACATTTAGGCCTCTGGTATCCTAAAGACTCTCCTCTTGAACTAACAGCCTATTCTGACAGTGATTATGAAGAATGCAATATTGACAGAAAATCCACAACTGGTGGATGTAAATACTTGTGAACAAGATTGGTCTCTTGGCAGTGCAAAAAGCAAACAACTGTCTCCACATCATCTACTGAAGCAGAATATGTAGCAGCTGCAAGTTGCTGCTCCCAAGTGATGTGGATTCAAAATCAACTGAGAGACTATGGTATGAATTTCCTATCCACTCCCATTTATATTGACAATTCAAGTGCAATTAGCATTGTATAAAATCCAGTGAAATTTCCCAAAACCAAGCATATAGAAATTAGATTTCATTTTATAAGGGATTGCAATGAGAAGAAATTAATTCAAGTTACCAAAATTCACACTGATGATCAGTTAGTTGATCTATTTACAAAACCATTTGATGTAGGAAGATTCACCTTCCTAGTATCAAATATTGGTATGGTTAACATGGATTAATTTGCTTTTCTGTGTACATATGCTTGATTAAGGGGGAGTTACTGTTTCATTAACAGTCGCCTAATTTTCAACTACCAGCTTGAGTATTTTCTGAAGCTGCTAGTTCATATTTCTCGAACTGTTAGTTGTTTCACTTGATCTGTCAAAGTGTGCAGGGTAATATGGTCATTTCCATAAGTGTGTGCGCGAGTTTAGATATTTTCAAAACCTTTAAAGGTTCCAGTTTCGTTCTATTGTAACTACCAGTTGCAAAATATCTTCTTGAACCCTTCTTGATTCTCTGAAACAATTCCCACGCACATCACTCAAACCCTAAAATCTCTGATTGTTCTTCAATGGAGTTCGTCAAAGAACATAACTGTCTTCCCTACTCTCTCAAACACGCTGATCTTGAACCGTTCCATGACATGATGGAATTCCTACGAAGTTCTCATATCCATCATGCCCCCAATATCAATCCCACCATATACATCTCACATATTGAGCAGTTCTGGAACCGTGCTTCTTTAAAAACCATCAATGGAGTCTCTTCTCTGATATCCAAAATCGATGGCACTATCATCACAGTGACTGAATATTCGATTTGACAACATCTGCATCCTCAAGATGCCTCAGGTATAACAGACCTATCCCTTAATGAGTTACATACTGGTCTTTATAATATTGGATATAGGGGTCCTACTGATTCTTTTACTTTCTTTAAAGCACACTTTTCTCCTAAATGGAAATATCTTGTGCACATTCTTCAGCAGTGTATTAGCCCTAAAAAAACTGGTTGGTCCGAATTTTCATCAAACATTGCCACTGCCTTGGTGTGCTTTTCAACAGGCCAATAGTTCAATTTTTCAAATATGATTTTCCAGGGGATGTTAAGGCATCATTCCCTAAAGATTGGGAAATTTTTTATGTATCCTAGATTTTTAGCAGAAATAATTGCAAAAACTTGCACAAATTTTAATATACATAAGAGGATACATGTTTCCCATAGGCACTCACTATCTTCTATTAAAAGGCTTTTAAAGCCAAGTGCCAACTTTTTGAGTGTAGTTGTCCCATTGCCTTCTGCAATGATGGGCATCATTCCAAGAAACAGAGGAGAGGGTCCTGAGCAGGCTCAGCCTAACACTACTGCTTCACCCCCAGGACCCCAACCCACTCCTCATGATACACAAATTCCTTCAGTTCCTTTTGTTAAGCCCTCATCCCCACTACTACTATATAAAAGGAAAAGAGGTCCAGGAGCTCCTTCCTCCTCAGCCGTCATACAAGAGCCAAATAACCTGTGCAGGAGGACACTTCTGCACAGAATATCCAAAGGGCACCCGTTGAGGACACTCCCAACCTCAATCAGGAGGTGGACATCTCACCAGAGATAGTCCATATGGGTTCTGTGGCTGGCACTACTGTTGCTTCTGCACAAGAGGCACAGGACATTGTCAACATCTCTAAGACCACCCCCATGGCAACAGCAGGTGTGCAAGCACCAGCTGGAAGTCCCCAGTACCAAGAACAGAGGGGCCCAGAGGTTTCTACTTCTGGTATTCATGCCAGTGATAGATCACAAGCACCACATACGTTTGCTGATCTTGAGGCTAGTATGCAACTCATGTTATTAACGGATCCTAAGCTGCAACCTGTTGTAGCGATGTTGGAATATCATCAGTCCATCATTGCTACACAGGGGGCACAAATAATTGCACTCAGGCAGGCAGAAGCGGCTCAAAATCAAAGAATGGATTATCTCCATAAAGGGTTTACACTCTGTGGGAATAAGATCATTCAATTAGAGCGTATGATTCAAACCCAAGTGGCAAAGGTTGTAGGTCCTCCTGACCAAACCAATGCTTCCAAAAAGGGGGAGAATCAGGAGATCCCTAAAGCAGTCCAAGCAGCTCCAATAGAATCAGTCCAAGCAGCTCCAACAGTTCAAGAATCTAGGCTAACAGTCCCAACAGCTTCTCAAGCTGTTAGCGTAGAAACTCAAGCTGCTTCTTCAAAAGCAACTGGAATTGTTATAAGAGAAGGTATTCAAGCTCCCATCAGTTCAGTTCAAGCTACAACTTCTGCTACAAAAGATAAGGGCAAGGGCATTCTTATAGAGTCTCTAAAGCATAAATTTTCTACCAAAGAAGCCCAGATTGCCTTTGATGCTGAGATTGCCAGAAAATTAGCAGAAGAACAAGATAAAGCTTTAGACCAGCAAACCCATGCCCCAATGCAAGATGATGAAACCTTAGGAGACTACCTAAGAGGGTTTGTGGTCAAGCAAGGTGAAAGAAAAAGGAAGATGCCAACAAGGCACTCAAAGGCTGAGCATAGAAGATTTCTGATTAATTTTGCCTTTGCAGCTAGTATTCCATAGAAGATGGCTCAGTCTATGAGCACAGAAAGGCTGCAAGATATCCATGATAAGGAAATGGAAAAACGTAAGATAGCCAAAGTCTCCCAAGAAGTCCAAAGTTCAAAAGATTCAGTTCAAGCTGCTGCCAGTGATCCTGCTCCTTCTGTTCAAGCTATTGCTCCTATTCCTCAACCAGAGGCAATCTCACAAGCAAAGCTTGATCAGGTCAAAAAGGTGCTTTTTGAGCATCAGCTGCAACAACTAATGGAGATAGAGAAGTCCCTTGACCAGCATGATTTCTCAAAACCTCTTATTACTTACTGGTATGCTAAGCCAACAGTTCAAGCACCAGCTGGAAGTCCCCAGTACCAAGAACAGAGGGGCCCAGAGGTTTCTACTTCTGGTATTCATGCCAGTGATAGATCACAAGCACCACATACGTTTGCTGATCTTGAGGCTAGTATGCAACTCATGTTATTAACGGATCCTAAGCTGCAACCTGTTGTAGCGATGTTGGAATATCATCAGTCCATCATTGCTACACAGGGGGCACAAATAATTGCACTCAGGCAGGCAGAAGCGGCTCAAAATCAAAGAATGGATTATCTCCATAAAGGGTTTACACTCTGTGGGAATAAGATCATTCAATTAGAGCGTATGATTCAAACCCAAGTGGCAAAGGTTGTAGGTCCTCCTGACCAAACCAATGCTTCCAAAAAGGGGGAGAATCAGGAGATCCCTAAAGCAGTCCAAGCAGCTCCAATAGAATCAGTCCAAGCAGCTCCAACAGTTCAAGAATCTAGGCTAACAGTCCAAACAGCTTCTCAAGCTGTTAGCCTAGAAACTCAAGCTGCTTCTTCAAAAGCAACTGGAATTGTTATAAGAGAAGGTATTCAAGCTCCCATCAGTTCAGTTCAAGCTACAACTTCTGCTACAAAAGATAAGGGCAAGGGCATTCTTATAGAGTCTCTAAAGCATAAATTTTCTACCAAAGAAGCCCAGATTGCCTTTGATGCTGAGATTGCCAGAAAATTAGCAGAAGAACAAGATAAAGCTTTAGACCAGCAAACCCATGCCCCAATGCAAGATGATGAAACCTTAGGAGACTACCTAAGAGGGTTTGTGGTCAAGCAAGGTGAAAGAAAAAGGAAGATGCCAACAGGGCACTCAAAGGCTGAGCATAGAAGATTTCTGATTAATTTTGCCTTTGCAGCTAGTATTCCAAAGAAGATGGCTCAGTCTATGAGCACAGAAAGGCTGCAAGATATCCATGATAAGGAAATGGAAAAACGTAAGATAGCCAAAGTCTCCCAAGAAGTCCAAAGTTCAAAAGATTCAGTTCAAGCTGCTGCCAGTGATCCTGCTCCTTCTGTTCAAGCTATTGCTCCTATTCCTCAACCAGAGCCAATCTCACAAGCAAAGCTTGATCAGGTCAAAAAGGTGCTTTTTGAGCATCAGCTGCAACAAGTAATGGAGATAGAGAAGTCCCTTGACCAGCATGATTTCTCAAAACCTCTTATTACTTACTGGTATGCTAAGCCAATGGATAACATTGACTTAAGATATCATTTTGTACTAAGAAGAGAAACTGGTCCTGAGGAAATGTATAAAAGCAAAATGCATATGGCTCAAGGGAAGACAAGAGATGAGCTTACAAGGATGTATCAAGTTAGGACTGCTACTCAAGTCAGATCTTCCCTCCCACAAGTAAAGCAAGCTATTAAAGATCTAGAGAGCATTTTTGATCCAGAGTCAATAAGGAAGGATATAGAATATGCCAAGGAGATGAAAGTTGTACAAGTTGATCTGTTTGTCAAATCGAAGACTTACAGAATCAGGTTTGCAAATGGATCCTGCATATTCTTAAATTTTGAATTCTTTGATCTTCCAAAGGCTATGCTACTTCAAATGAGGTCAGTAAGAATATACTGTGATAGAGAAGATTTGAAGAGAGAGTTTTTGAAGGCTGTCAATCAGAAACCTGCAAAGTTGTAAGTGTTTGAAAGCCTTGGTTTGTAAATAACAGTTTACTTATTTTATTTCCTTATATGTATAGAACTTAAAGTCTTGTGTAAAGAATTTAAGTTAGGGGGAGATTGTTGGGAAATATTCGGAGTAAGTTCAAACTGTTAGTTATTACTTCTCAGACTGTTTGTAGTTTTTCTATGTAAGTACAAAGTTCATGCTGTTAGTTGAAGAATCTCAAGATGCTAGTGTAAAAGTTCATGCTGCCAGAGTAATTTCACTGAAGCTGCCCTGCTCAAACTGCTAAGAGATTCAAGCTGCTCAACGGTTTCATAAACAGAAAGTGCTGATATTCAGGAAAAGATATCTACACGAAGATTCCAGCATATCTACTATCAGAGAAGTCAGAGTCCTTCAAGGAAACAAATCAGAAAGCATTATAAATACATAGAATAGGTTTTTCTATTAAAAAAAAGGAAGAATTTTCTGCATATTCAAGTTTGTAATTGCTTTTTGTTTAAGTTTTCATAAGCCTCTAAGGTTGTAAAACGATAAGAATAATTTGTGTTCTTCGTCTAATCAAACAGATTAGAGGTGATTGTAATCATTCTGATTCAGCAATACAAGCTGTTTTGATTATTACTTGTGTTTATTTGTTATTGATTCTGAAAGCTTTTATCAAAATCATTAAGTGTTATTCCGCAAACTTCTTAATTAGACTTTGATTTAATACAAGATTATTGGTTTATACTCTGATCAATTCAAATCAGTTAATCTTAGGTAGTTAAGTTTAGATCCTGACAACTCAGCACCATAAACCGGTTCTCAATCAAAAACCCAAGTCACCTGAAAGGAGAGATGGGTATTTGAAGGAGTTCACGTATGTGGATGAGAATGGTATTACCAAGTCAGTCATGGCTTGGGTTCGCTTGATAACTAACTTCTTTTCTTTCACGTGCAGGAGATAAGTACAGGTCTAAACAACAAGTGGTTCGTCGACAGTGGTTGCTCTAGGCACATGACTGGGGAAAGGAGTCTGCTCACAGACTTCAAGGGAGGGAACAGGGAATTCGTAGCATTCGCTAGGAATAAAGGAGGTCATATCACTGGTACTGGAGTGGTCACTAATAGGACTACCACACTTTATCATGTTTACCATGTTGATAAACTTGATCACAATCTCATTAGTGTATCTCAAATCTGTGATAAAAGAACTCAGTACCTTTTACTGATAATGAGGCGTTAGTGTTGAAACTGGGATTTAAAGTACCTGAAGAGTGGATAATGATGAGAGCCCCAAGGAAGAATGATTTATTCATGATGGACATGAACAAATCCGATTTGTCGATAGGAACAATCTGTCTTCTATCCAAAGCTTCAGAGTCAGAATCCATTTTATGGCACAGACGCATGGCACACTTGCACCTAAGGAAAATGAATTATATCACTAAGCATGGTCTGGTGCAAAGTGTCCTACTGAAGAGTTTTCAGTTCTATCGACAAAAGGAGAATAGGTGGTAGTTGGTATTGTTTGGTTATCACTGATGATTACACACGTTTTTCATGGGTTTTGTTTTTAGGTACGAAGGACGAAACAGCTGGAAAGTTGATTGGGTTCTTAGACCAAGTCGAAAACTCCTACGGGACGAGGGTAAAAAATATCAGGAGTATAATGGAACGGAATTTAAGAACACAGTAACTGGTGTATATTGCCTATCCAAAGGCATAGTGCATCAATTTAATGCACCATATGAGCCACAACAAAATGGGGTGGCAGAACGGAAAAACAGGACTTTGATTGAGGCAGCAAGGACCATGCTCTCGGAGTCAAAGCTTCCTACCATGTTTTGGGGGGAGGCAGTGAATACCGCGTGTCATGTTTTAAACCGGGTCCTTACTGTCAAGTCACTGAACAAAACCTGTTATGAAGTTCTGAATAAAAGACCACCAAATTTAACAGGCTTTGAACCGTTTGGGGTACCGTGTACTTTATTGAAAACAAAACATCAACCAAAGTTTAATGAAAAGGTTGACGAAGGATAGATCCTAGGTTATGTGCCTAACTCACCAAACAAAGAATTTTTAACAAATCAAATGGTACGGTAGAAATTGTGTTTAACATTGATGTTACAAGTTATTCACATGAACCCCAAACAGGTCCTGGGTGGTTATTTGATTATGACTCATTGTTTGAATCATTTAACATATATACCAGTTAGTGGAAATGCAGGTACATTGGAGGATGACTTATCGTCATTAAGCCTGAATGAAGACAATCAAGGCTTTCCAAGAACAAGTACTCCATCAACTTTTGATCCTACTACGACAGAAGATGGGTCTCCAACAGAGAATGAACCTGAGTTACCTACAAACGAGAATCAGGCTAGTACTTCTAACTACGAAGACAGTGATCATGAGGAAGAGATTGTACCGTCTGAAGTCGTACACCCGTTAGGTGAAATAGGATCAAACTTAGGAGATAATCTTAGAGTTGATGAGATTGAGACATCAAAGATAAACAAGGATCATCCGACTGAGAGCATCATAGGAAATCTGAATACAGGTGTGAGAACTAGGAGTAGTGTGAATATCAACACAAAGTGCTGTTGTCGATGATTAGTGACTCCGAGGTGTATCACACATGTTTATATTCTTGTTTCATCTCACAAGTAGAGCCGAAGAATGTGCAAATTACACTGAAAGACAACTCTTGGGTTGAAGCCATGCAAGAAGAACTGTCACAATTCAGAAAGCTTGAAGTGTGGGAGTTAGTGCTGCTACCTCGAGGAGAAGTTGCAATGGGAACCAAATGGGTTTTTCAGTGCAAAAGAGATGATCGGGGTATTGTTACTCTCAACAAGGCAAGGCTTGTGGTAAATGGATTGAACTATGAAGAGGGAATTTATTACAACGAGGTGTTTGCACCAGTGGCATGACTCGAGGCAATTCGTTTGTTTCTGGCCTTTGCGTCCTTCAAAGGGTTTAAAGTCTATCAGTTGGATGTAAAGAGTGCAATCCTGTACAGAAAGGTGAAGAAACTAGTGTACGTGGAACAACCACCTGGGTTTACTGATCCAAAGTATCCCGACAGAGTGTATCGTCTTGATAAAGCTCTTTATGGATTACCTCAGGCACCAAGGGCATGGTATGAGACGCTGTCAAATCATCTTTTGGACAACGGGTTTGAAAGAGGGAGAATTGATAGTACATTGTTCGTGAAGAGAAAGGGAGAAGACTTTATCTTGGTACAAGTGTACGTTGATGACATCATTTTCGGGTCATCAAACGAACATATGTGCAATGATATTGAGAAGGTTATGAAGTCAAAGATTGAGATGAGTTCTATGGGAGAGCTGAACTTCTTTTTGGGTTTTAAAGTTGAATAGAGGAAGGAGGACATGTTTATCCATCTAACGAAGTATGTCTACGATATTCTGGAGCGCTTCGAGATGGAAGGTGATACTGATGTGGATCCGACTCTATATCGGGCCATGATCGGATCACTCATGTATTTAACTGCTTCTAGACCTGACATAATGTTTGCTGTGTGTATTTGTGCTAGGTTTCAAGCTAATCCGAAAGAAATGCATATGAAAGCCGTGAAGCAGATTCTGAGATACCTCAAGTTAAAACCGAAGTTGGGACTTTGGTATCACGCTGAAGGTGATATAGAATTGGAAGCATACACGGATTCAGATTATGGAGGTTGCAGCTTGAACCGGAAGTCAACAACTGGAGGTTGTCAGTTCCTTGGAGGGAGACTCGTATCCTGGCAATGCAAGAAACAGACTTCGGTAGCCGTGTCAACGTGCGAGGCCGAATATGTAGCTGCTGGTAGTTGTTGTTCACAGGTTTTGTTGATACAACAACAATTATGGGATTACGGTTTGACTTACACTCATACTCCCCTTAGGATAGATAATCAGTCTACAATTGTTATAACTAATAATCCGGTTAAACACAGTAAAACAATGCACATAGACATAAGACATCATTTCATACGTGATTGTGCTGAAAAGAACTTAATAAAGCTGGTAAAAGTGGCAACGGAAGATAATAATGCAGATCTATTCACTAAAGCTTTTGATAAATCACGCTTTGAGTTGTTAGTTCAACTAAATGGTATGCGTAATCCAGTGTAACTTGACCTTAGTAGATTTTCTTTCATTATATAGTAAGTTAGAAGATTAGTAGTTTTTCTTTCCTTTTATAGTATGTTAGTAGGTTAGTTTATTAGTATATCTTAAAAATGAAAAACAAAAGAAAAAGGAGAGAAAATCATAAAAATTTCAAAAAAGAAAAAGAGAATATTAGAAAAATGAGTTAAGTCTTAGATTCATAGGTTCAAAGTGACGAAAATTAGCATAGTCGAAACAAATCTCTAAGTGTTAAGCTTTCACACATAATGCACCTTAAATTCTAAGTGATATACACTTTCCTGGTTGATGTGTTGGTAGGCAGAATACACAAAGGAAATCTCAAAAGCTAATTAAATATTCAAGAAAAAGTCATATGTGTAACTAACTTAGATGTATGACCATATGGTCTTAATTTCTATGTTAGAGACATACATACAATGATTATAAATGAGGTATGCAAAGTTTCTGGGGGATGTATAGCAACATCAAATACATCTTAAAAGAAAATAAAAGAAATATTTTTGATAAAGATGAGGGAGTCAAAATAAGTGGCTTTGTTGTACGTAAGTACAGACCTGTCACCTCTGTTTCGACTCAAGTTAACAAGATAACTCTCTTTGTTGTACATAAGTACAGACCTGTCACCGCTGTCTTGTTAACTTAAAAGGAACTCTAAGACAAACTAAGACACTCTGTTGTATGTAAATACAGAACTGTGTCCGACGTTTGCCTTTTAAAAAAGATTTGCAATACCGAAAACTTATAATCATTGTGTGTCTGCCTTGATCGTAGAAGTATATCTAAGTGTGGGACATGTAAGATAGTTTGTTGATAAATAAAAAGGCCAAGGGAAATTCCAAAGTGTTAAATGTTTAAAGGGAAAATCATACCGACAATTGACTTGGAATGTATATCACGACAAACAATCAAAGGAATCAAAAATTCCTAAGTGTGAAAGTGTGTTTGACACCGCTATCTGATTGAACCTTCTTTGACTTTGTTTACAAAAATATTATGTTAGTATAGGTAGTAATTTTTAAAGTACTTTTGAGTAGTTTACTTTTTTACTTTCTTTTATTTTTTTTATTTTATTTTATTCTAAGTAAGAAAAAAGGTCAAAGTTACTAGGATGCATTTTTGGTTGAATAAACAAATATTGCATGAAAATCCGTTGCTTAGCGTGAATGATTTTGCAAGGTTTGTAAATTCCCCTTACACGTAAAAGTTGAAAAAGTTGAATTTTATTCAAGTATTTTAAAAATTTTCACTTAAGTTCGAAATTCAGACAAATTCGAACTTAATCTTCGAATTTGTCAGGAAGTTCGAACTTATGCTAAGTTCGAAGGTAGTTGGTATAAATAGGTCAACAGTACCTCATTTAAGGCACCTACCCTCGAATTTTTTGTCTCGAACTTAACCTCCGGCGATCTCGAACTTACCCTCGAACTTGCCGTTTCTCGAATTTCATTCAATTCCTCGTAGTTTTCACTATATATCTCGAACATTAACTTATACTTAGGTATAGTACTCATTATTATACGAAGTATGTGTTGTTTAGGACATTATTGTGACAAAAATTGCTTTGGTATATAATAAGATATTCAGTTTTTTCGAGATGTTCTTCAGGGAGTTTGTGCACCAGATCACAGCTCCAATCAGGGAAAGATTTCTGATGTATCCATGTTTTGCAATGATGATAATACGCCATTTTTTTTCCAAATTTGCCACCAGTTTCTGACCAAAGTGGCGTAGCCTTAATTGATAAAAAAAAATTTGCTGACTGCCAGACCCACAATGCGAGAAGGGCTGAGCAGCTAAGGCCCCAAGTGGCACCATTGTTCGGGGCGGTTATAGATCCGGATTTTGTTGCCCCGGAGGGTGATAATTGGATTGGTGAAGCCCCACAGCAACAGTAACCGCAACAGAAACAACCACAACAACAGCAGCAACAATGACGTAGAGCACCGGCAACTCCGGTAGATAGAACCTCCTTTCGCCACCAACCAGCCACTACATCTGCTGGACCATCATCTGCAGCTGTCGGCCCATCGAGTTCGGCACCTCAATACGATCAGAGGGCGCAAAATTTAGAGGAAATATGGGCGCAGGGAACAGCCGCGGAGCAAAACATTGCTAAACAACTGATTCAGGATGGTTTAGAGCCTCCAGCAGATTTCCATTATATTTTTCAAGAGATTGATGAATACCGGCTATTCAATGCTGAATTTATAGACACCGAGGTCTAGGCTTATGAGGAAGGCGTAACTGAGGAAGAAGGTCAAGTAGAGACCGCCTTCGAGTCTGAGTCTGAATCCAGTTCTGAGGCTGAGGATCCAAACGTAATGATTGGAAGATATGGATCGCGCTTAGTGGTTAGCAGGAGATCGACAAGACCGACTCAAATTGATGAAGAGACCGAAGAATCTGAATTTGAAGAAGAAGAAGTTCCTCTCGTTCCTAGGCATAGGGCGAGAAGGCATAGGTTTATGCAGGGAGCTCCATCTACTTAAGCTTCTCCATCGGTGTTACCAGCTGCTCCATCGACAGCAACCACCGCTCAAACTACATCCACCTCCATTCCATCAACTTCAACTTCCTTCACAGAAAATCAACGGTTCATTGAGTTGAAAGGAAAAGTGGACTTCCAAACAGTCCAAATTTACCAACTATCAACAGCTGTGAAAGAGCTGCAGCAGCGTAATGCTCGACTTGATCAAGAAAATGCCGAGTTAAGGACAACTGTGGCTGATCAACAGTCTGAGCTGAGGACAATGAAGACTCTCCTTTAGCAATTATTGAAAGATCTACGAGCTCAGGGGGAGAGTAGCTGCAAGGAGGATCAGTTGAGAGTGAGGAGAGATGATGACGAAGGCAATGATCCAGATGCCCAAAGAGAAGGTGAGCTAGCAGATCTTTCCTAAAAGACTGCTCAGCAAGCAATCATTCAAGGGGAGCCTAGTCAGTCTAGTATGGGAGAAGGAGGTGAAGGTGAAGCTTTAAAGAATGTTGAACATGAAATGTTTGAAGCTTTAATGAATCTTGATGATGAAGACGAGATTGGGTTCGATCAAGAAGATTTGGAAGAAGGGGAATTCATTCCAGAAGACATCGTGGACTGGAAATCAGATGATGAAGTTGTCGAAGATGAAGATGATGATGTTGATGAAGTAGTTTTCCCGAAACAGCCTATCACTGATCAATATGTAAGTAATGATCAGAATGTGATAGATCTTGATGAGCTTAACTTAGCATCTATGGATGAATCAGAATCTGATATAGCTGAAAAAGAACAAAAAAAAAAAAAGAAGAAATGATGAGGCTATGGTTCAGGAAGGAGGAGAAGAAGACTGACTTGGCAGTAAAGAAAAGGATGAGGCTGCCAAGTCCAGGAAAGCTCTCAGGGGTGATTCTGAGCTGGTTCTTTGATAGGGAACTGCAACTATTTGTGCTTAAAATAAGTGACGGGCTTCAGTATTTGAGGAGAACCTTAAAGGTTTTTAATACATTTCCCAAATGCAAAGTTAAGGAACTGGCCTGGTAGGAGCCTATTAGCTTGGGAGATGACCCCTAAACTGAAGTGATAGCAAAAATGATCAGAAGGGAGGGGAGGTCTGGAAAGTTTGAAAGGATAAAGCAGAGGTCAGGCAAGAGAGTTGAAGATGAGTTTAGGATAGATGCCCATACTGCTTAACCTTGGGCTAGGATGGTTTATAAGCCAGTCCGATGTTTGAAGAGAGTGTCGTTGAAGTCTATGCCATAGGATGTACTTGGAAACATGAATTGGTGGTATGTAGACAATGAAACGGCTGAAGCAGTGATGGACGATCTAGATGAGAAGACAATTTTGAAAGTATACGACCCACTGCATCTAATTAATCTTTCCAAGGATGACCTGAAAAAGCTTCATGATCAGCCGATTTTCTTCCACGAAGACTAGAGATCTGAAGACAGGAAGTTCTAGAAAGTGGTAACGGTTTGTATAGAGCAGAGTTTATATGCAGGTAGTAGTTTGTATATACATAGTATATAGACAAAATATATATAGTTAGAAGCTATCGTCAAGGGAGAGTCTGTTGGTGCATCCTGTGTGACGATTGCAGTCTAAGTATAGACTATATTTTGAAATAGTCCATATGTTCGTAATTGCATATTAATACATGTTTTATATATATTTGATATATGTTTGATATATGTTTGTTATATGTTTGATACTGATATTGACTGTATATATATGTCTGAACTTGGTTGTAAATGATGTTTTACAATAAGTTCAAACGTAATTTCAAAGGTAAGTTCAAACATAAGTTCAAAGGTAAGTTCAAACATAAGTTCAAACATAAGTTCAAACATAAGTTCTAGAACACGTTCAAAGAGAAGTTCTAGAATAAGTTCAAAGGCCTAGATTCGAACTTATGGTGGACAAGTTAATGGGCTTGGGCCTTCTCGAACTTGTCCAAAGCAAGTTCGAATCTGAGGCTTATAATTAAGAGTTAATCAGTTTTGATTAACAATCTTTGCAGAATTCATCATCCGGGCGATTACGAACTTGCAGAGATATTTAAGTGTGTTCTTAGAGAGAATCATGCGTCGGGACGTTCGAGTTTGCAACTATCATCGTGTGTGTCTCTATGTTTCGTGTGTGTGATCGGTCCGTCAAACCGCTAACGAGGATTCCGCAATCGTTGGACGGCGTCGCGTCAAGATCAAATCCATAGGTAGGTGACCTTACGCACTTGTCATCGAACTGAAAACTCTTCAGTGGGACACCTTGCACCACACCATGTTTAGTGATGTAGTTCATTTTCCTTAGGTGAAGTGTGCCGTGCGTCTGAGCCATAAAATGGATTCTGACTCTGAAGCTTTGGATAGAAGTCATATTGTTCCCATCGATGAATCCGATTTGTTCATGTCCATCTTGTACAAATCATTCTTCCTTGGGGCTCTGATCATTATCCACTCTTCAGGTACGTTAAATCCCGGTTTTAACACTCAGGCCTCAGTATCAGTAGTGATTACAGAGTTCTTCTTATCATAGATTCGAGATACACTAATGAGATTGTGATCAAGTTTATCATCATGGTAAAATTGATCAAGTATGATAGTCCCATCAGTGACCACTCCAGTACCAGTGATATGACCTCCTTTGTTCCCAGCGAATGATACGAATCCCCTGTTCCCTCCCTTGATGTCTGTGAGCAAACTCCTTCCCCAGTCATGTCCCTTGAGCAACCACTGTCGACGAACCACTTGTTGTTTAGACCTGCAGTTAACTCCTGCACATGAAAGAAAAGAAGTTAGTTATCACAGGGAACCCAAACCATGACTGACTTGGTAATACCATTCTCATCCACATACGTGAACTTCTTCAAATACCCATCTCTCCTTTGGGTGTTTGATTGAGAGTCTGTTGTGGTGCTGAGTGATTTAAATTCACTCTTGGCCTTTGGGTAGGCATTTGCTGTTGAGCCCTTGAATAGTTTCTATTGTATGGCATTTCAGATTGATATCCCTAGGCTCTAGCTGGTGTCTGATGTCTTTGAGGAGTATGAGACCTAGCTGGAGTGTAAGTCTTTATAGGTGTTGTACTCCTATAAACTTGTTGAGGTCCAGACCTAGACTGATTAGGGACTCTATTCGGCGAATTAGTCCTAACCACTTCATTTGGTCTAACCGACACAGGTATTTGTCTAACAACTGTCTTGGGTGTGGCATTACAATCTTCTCGTTGTATTGATAACCACTTGTGCTAGCTACACTAGGTGATTGTTTATGTTGTTCAGGCTTTCCAACAATAGGTCTAGACTCTGGTTTAGAGGGTGTAGACTCTACTTTCTTATATGGACAGCTAGACGCAACATGTCCCCTCTCATGACATCTAAAGCAAGACATCTTATCAATCGACTTCTTATGAGTGCCCTTTGATTTTGGTGTCTCACTCATGTCATGTTCTTTCTTTTCAACTATCGTGACTACTTCCTCTTTTTGATTATTAACTTTCGGTTTAGCTTCGCCTAGCATTTTGTCATCAGAAGACTGCACAAACCTGACTTTCTTAATCGTAGAGTTATTATTAGACGCCTTAGTTGATTTATCCTTATTAGATTCAGATACAGTTTCAGCTACTACCTCTGATTTGACTGGTTTATCAGTTTTATCCTGAGGTTGAGGCACATAATTATCGCTGAAAGGTGGAGGACTCTCTTGAAAACCTAAACCTATTGGTTTCTTAGACTGACGTTGAGCATCTAAGATTTTCCCTAGATTTAGTGAAGAGTTCCTAAACTTTTCTTACTTACTATTTACCTCTGCAACTTTAACGCTTGATTCAGCTAGCTCGACCTCCTTAATTGTAAGATCTTTGGTTAGAGCCTCAACATGCTCATACATAAGTTCTATCCTGACACATAGTTCACTTAATTTGTCTTTCAGAACAATAACATCTTGAGCATCTGCTTTTAGCTTATTCCTAAGATCTTCTTTAATATCTAGGAGACTAGCATTATCTGATTTTAGTGATTCTATCTAAACAGTTAAGTTGTTATGTGTTTCTGGAACTAAGTTCAACCTATCATTGGAATTAGCATATAAAACACATAAGTCACGAAATGTAGAAAAGTTCAGAATTACCTTTTTGTGATCCGATTCCACGTTGGCCATCTGTGCGGCAAATCCAAAATGGTCTGATTGTCTAACTTCTCTACCAACACAGGACTTGTATCACTCTGTTCATTGTCCTCTATTACTTCCTCTACTCTGTCATCCCCAGTCTCTGTCACTTCAGCCATGAAGGCTCTAGCATTTGACTTCGGATGAGTAGACCAATCGTAAGTCCCATCAAGCTGTCTGTCAGATGTCACATTAGTTAAAAGACCAGCGATGTTAGCTTGATTACCCGAACTACCAGACTGATATCTTCCCTGAGATTGATTCTGATAGTTTTCAACTTTAGGCCGTTGACTCTCTCGTGCAAAGTGTCCTAATCCTTGGCAGTTATAACACTTAACCTTAGACTTGTAAAACCTAACCTTACTTTTGCCTACGCTCAGATTTCTCCCTGTTCTTTTCATGAACCACTTGATTCTCTCAGTCACCATGGCCTGTTGCCATTGAAGGTCCATTTCCTCCAAGTCATCAGGATTCACCTGATCATAGTCTTCATCCCATAGTGCAGGATCGTTTATTTTCCCTTGAACGCAATAGCCATACGCGGCGACAAATGAAGCCAAAAGATTCAGATGATCTTCAGCTGATTTTGCGCTCATTGGCATCTTTGTGTATCATTGTGACGTAGATGCTGATTGAGTTGGGTTTTCTTCTGGTTTCGATAACCCTAAGAATGCCCTATTGCTCGATTCTTCAATAGCTATTGGAATTGATTCTTCTCCTGAGAAGAAAGTTGTGGCACTCGACTTCACATCACCACCACTCGATGGTTTTGTCTTCCCAAAATACATTTCAGGATCTTGAACCTGCTCAACCTCCCTTTCCTTTTTCTGTATTTTGAAATTATAAGCCCTCAGCGTTCCAACTACCCCTTCAAGAGTGAGAGTCTCGAACTTCTCTTCATCATGCTTAATTAAAGCGGTGTACATTTCCCATCTCGCCGGTAAAGCATCTAGAAGTTTTTCAATTTTATCAGTCTCTTTTGTGATTGTCAAGCTCCGTTAACAGCTGAAAGTGTCTCGTGAGTGTCTCGTTCTTCAGAGCCTTGAAAATTGCAAATTGTTGTTTCAGCATCTCCATCCTACTCTTTCGAACCCGTGGATTTCTCTCACACCTTTTCTCTAAAGCATCCCATAGCTGTTTCGCAGTCCTATGATTTCTCATGGTGTGTAGAATTTCTTGAGGTAACGCCATTCGGATAATCGAGAAAGCCCGGATCTCGGCCTCATAAAGTTTCTTATCATCATCCATCATTATCTAATATAATAAAACTCTTTGACGACCTTCAAATTCTTGCGTCGGTGGTACATATCCCTCATCGATACAAATTCACATTCGCATATCGTTGAAACGAGCAAAATCGGCGAACCTATCCTTCCACCAATAATAGTCTTCAAATTTCATTAGCTTTGGTGGAGAATTTGCTTTACCAACCTCATGATCCATTTCAATGAACTTTTGCAAACTTCACATCCTGTCTAAACTTTATGTTTCCGAACTTAATTAATTTAATTTAAAATTAATTTAATTTAAACTCCTTCGAACTTATGGAAGTTCGAATTAATTTAATATTAAATTCGTTTGAAATTAAATACGAATTTAAGTAAGTTTGAATTCAACAAGTTCGACTGACTGACAAGTTCGAAGATTCTGAAAAGTTCAAACTACTGACTGAATTGAACTTAATTTTCTGACAAGTTCAAAATCTGACAAATTCGATGCTAGCAAGTTCGAATTTCAGTCAAATTGGTAGGAAGCCCTAAATCAAGTTAGATAGTAGCGTATATTCTGAAAAATTGGAGATTTCTGACAAATTCGAATGAACCCTAATTCCCCGTATGTTCGAGCGCCGCAAGTTCGAGAAACGGCCAAAAATTCAATTTTTTCAAGTTTTCAGATTAAACCAATATTTTAAAGACCAAAAATAATGAGTTCGACTGAAAAAGTGAACCAATAAGAATTTTTCTCCGTTACTTCGCTTGTATAACTCGAAACTTACTAAAAATGTGATTTTTTCCGTCCAAAACGTCAAGAAACCAAGAATGTTTAAGATGAACTCGAAGAACACGATGAACACCCTTTTGGCTCTGATACCACTTGTAAGTTCACCTACGTACGGATCCAATCTTGACGCGACGCCGTCCAACGAGTGCGAAATCCTCGTTAGAGGTTTAACAGATTGATCACACAGGCGAAACACGGAGTCACACACGATGATAGACGTAAACCCGAACGTCCCGACACGTGATTCTCTCCAAGAACACACTGAATAGTCTCTGCAAGTTCGTAATCGCCCGTATGCTTAATTCTGTAAAGATTATTAATCAAAACTGATTAACTCTTAATTATAAGCATCAGATTCGAACTTGCCCTGGACAAGTTCGAGAAGGCCCAAGCCCACGAACTTGTCCACCATAAGTTCGAATATTGACCTTTGAACTTATTCTAGAACTTGTCTTTGAACTTGTTCTAGAACTTATGTTTGAACTTAACTTTGAACTTATGTTTGAACTTACTTTGAACTTATGTTTGAACTTATATTTGAACTAATGATTGAACTTAAGTAAAACATCAATAACAACCAAGTTCAAACATATTTCCAATCAATCAATATTAAAACATATATCAAACATGTATTAATATGCAATTACGAACAATTGGACTATTACAAAACATCATCTGTACTTTGACTGCTATCGTCACACAGGATGCACTAACAGACTCCCCTTGACGATAGCTTCTAACTATATATAATTTTTCTAAGTACTATGTCTATACAAACTGCTACCTGCATATAATCCCTACTCTATACAAACCCTTACCACTTTTTGGAACTTCCTGGCTTTAGATCTCTAGCCTTCGTGGAAGAAAATCGAATGATCATGAAGCTTTTTCAGGTCATCCTTGGATAGGTTAATTAGATGCAGCGGATCGTATACTTTCAAAATTGTCTTCTCTTCTAGATCCTCCATCGATGCTTCAACCATTTCATTGTCTACATACCACCACTTCATGTTTGCAAGTACATCTTGTGGCATAGATTTCAATGGAACTTTCTTCAAACACCGGACTGGCTTGTAAACCATCCTAGCCCAAGGTTTACCCGTATGGGGATCTATTCTCGTCTCATCTTCAACTCTTTTTCGTGACCTCGGCTTTAGCTTTTCAAACTTTCCAGATCTGCCCTCCCTTCTGATGATTTTTGCAATCACTTCTGCATAGGGGTCGTCTCCCAAGTTGATAAGCTCCTTCCAGGCCAATTCCTTCACCTCACATTTGGGCAATATACTAAAGACCTTTAAGGTTCTCTTCAAATACTGAAGCCCATCTCTTCTTTTAAGTACAAACAACTGTAATTCTCTGTCGAAGAACCAGCTGAGGATACCTCCTGACAGCTTCCCTGGATTTGGCAATCTCATTTTCTTCTTTACGGCAATCTCAACCTTTTTCTCTTCCATTCTGAACCATAGCCTCATCATCTCTTCTTTCGTTTGTTTCCTTGCAACTGGATCAGATTCTGATTCATCTATAGATGCCAAGTTAAGCTCATCTAAGTCTATCACTTTCTGATCATTATTTACATATTGTTCAGTGATAGGCTGCTTCGGGATCAATACTTCATCAACATTATATTCCTCATTTTCTATTACCTCATCATCCGATTTCAAGTCCACAACTTCCTCTGGAATGAACTCCTCTTCCTCAAGCTCTTCTTGATCAAAACCTAACTCGTCTTCATCATCAAGATCCATTAACGCTTCAATCATCTCATGCTCAACATTCTTTGAAGCTTCACCTCCTTCTCTCATACTAGACTGACTAGGCTCCCCCTGAATGATTGCTTGCTGAGCAGCCTTTTGGGAAAGATCTGCTAGCTCACCTTCTCTTTCTGCAACTGGATCATTGCCTTCGTCATCCTCTCTCCTAGCATTTCTCAATGTTACTGTTGCCTACGCTCAGATTTCTCCCTGTTCTTTTCATGAACCGGTTGCCTCTCTGAGTCAACATGGCCAGTTGCCATTGATGGTCCAATTCCTCCAAGTCATCAGGATCCACCTGATCGTAGTCTTCATCCTATAGCGCATGATCGTTTATTTTCCCTTGAACGCAATTGCCATACGCGACGACAAATGAAGCCAAAATAATCAGATGATCTTCAGCTGATTTTGCGCTCATTGACATCTTTGTGTATCCTTGTGACGTAGATGGTGATTGAGTTGGCTTTTCTTCCGGTTTCGAAAACCCTAAGAATGCCCTACTGGTCGATTTTTCTACAGCTATTGGAATTGATTCTTCTCCTGAGAAGAAAGCTGTGGCACTCGACTTCACATCACCAACACTCGATGGTTTTGTCTTCCCAAAATACATTTCAGGATCTTCAACCTGCTCAACCTCCCTTTCCTTTTTCTGTATTTTGAAATTATAAGCCCTCAGCGTTCCAACTACCCCTTCAAGAGTGAGAGTCTCGAACTTCTCTTCATCATGCTTAATTAAAGCGGTGTACATTTCCCATCTCGCCGGTAAAGCATCTAGAAGTTTTTCAATTTTCTCTCTCTTAGTAAACTGATTAACTCTTAATTATAGGCATCAGATTCGAACTTATTAAAAGTATGATTTTTTCCGTCCAAAACATCATGAAACCAAGAATGTTTAAGATGAACGCGAAGATCACGATGAACACCCCTATGGCTCTGATACAACTTGTAAGGGCACCTACCTACGGATCCAATCTTGTCGCGACGCCGTCCAACGAGTGCGGAATCCTAGTTAGCGGTTTAACGGATTGATCACAAACGCGAAACACAGAGACACACACGATGATAGACGTAAACCCGAACGTCCCGACTCGTTATTCTCTCCAAAAACACACTGAAAAGTCTCTGCAAGTTCGTAATCGCCCGTATGCTTAATTCTACAAAGATTATTAATCAAAACTGTTTAACTCTTAATTATAGGCATTGCCCTGAACAAGTTCGAGAAGGCCCAAGCCCACGAACTTGTCCACCATAAGTTTGAATCTTGACCTTTGAACTTATTCTAGAACTTGTCTTTGAACTTGTTCTAGATATTACCTTTGAACTTATGTTTGAACTTACCTTTGAACTTATGTTTGAACTTATGTTTGAACTTAAGTAAAACATCAATTACAACAAAGTTCAAACATATATCTAATCAATAAATATCAAAACATATATCAAACATGTATTAATATGCAATTACGTTGGACTATTACAAAATATCATCTATACTTAGACTGCTATCGTCACACAGGATGCACTAACAATGATCAGTTAGCAGAGCTTTTTACTATACCTTTTAATGTAGGAAGATTCACCTTTCTGGTATCAAATACTGGTATGGTAAACATGGATTAATCTATCTTGCATTACCATTGCCTTTAAGATGTGAAAAACGTTTACTATATGTGCTTAGTTAAGGGGGAGCCACTATTTCTTTAGATGCTGCTCAGTAGATAACTAACAGCTTGGGACTCTACTCAAGCTGCTAGTTCATTTTCTCGGACTGTTAGTTGTTCACTTGGTTTGTTAAGTGGGCAGGGCATTTCAGTCATTACTAAGGAAGTTGTACGCGGGACTAGATATTTTCAAAATCCAAACCCTTAAAAGTCCCATTTTCTTTCGATTGCAACTATCAGTTGCAAAATATCTTCCAGAGCCCTTTTCATTCTCTCTCTGTGCGATTTTCAAATTGTCGAGCCAAACCCTAAATCCTCTCGTTTGTGATCACCAATGGAGTTTGTTAAAGAACACAACTACCTACCATACACTCTCAAACATACTGAACTGCAACCATTCCATGAAATGATGGATTTTCTTCGCCATTCTTCTATCCACTATGCTCTAACTGTAAACCGCACTATATACGTCTCTCACATAGAGCAATTCTGGAATACAACCATTGTTAGTACATAAGAGAGAATAACTACTTTTGTATCTACCATTGATGGCAATACCATCACCATCACAGAAGAGTCCATTCGACAGAATTTTCATTTGCAAGATGCTTCAGGTATATCTGATCTATCTCTCACTGCTTTACATGAAGGTCTGTTTGAAATAGGGTATAGGGGCCCAACAGATTCATTTACTTTTTTCAAAGCACACTTTGGCGCCAACTGGAAATATCTGGCACAGATCATTCAACAATGCTTAAACCCTAAAAGGACTTGTTGGTCTGAATTTTCTTCAAATATTGCGACTGCTCTATTTTGCTTATCCACAGGCCAACAGTTCAACTTTTCAAATATGATTTTTCAAGGAATGTTAAGGCACCATGCCTTAAAGAATGGGAAATTTTTGATGTATCCTTGGTTTTTGGCTGAACTAATTGCAAAATCTTGCAATTCTTTAAAATTACATAAAAGGATATATGTTTCTCATAGGCACTCTTTACCTTCTGTGAAAAGACTTTTGAAACCGAGTGCAAATTTTCATAATGTAGATGTCTCATTGCCTCAAGCAATGCAGACTATCTTTCCATGAAACAGAGGAGAGGATCCTGAGCAGGCTCAGCCCCACATTACTGCTTCACCCCGAGGATCCCAGGCCACTCCTTATGATACAAATATCCCTTCCGCTCCTTCTACTATACGTATCTCCCCATCCCCACCACTAAAAATAAATACTAAAAAGAGACAAAGGACTGTAGGTGCTCCTTCCTCCTCAGTTCAATCCCCAGAGCCAAATAACTCTGTGCAAGAGGATACTCTTGCACAACATATCGAAAGGGCACCCACTGAGGACACTCCCACCCTCAATATGGAGGAAAACATCCATTCTGAGGATGTTCATATGGGTTTTATAGGCTGTTACTACTGATGTCTCTACACAAGGGGCACAGGTGAGTCCCAACATCCCTAAGACCACTCCCATGACCACAGAGGGTGTGCAAGCACCTTCTGGAAGTCCCCAGAACCAAGAACAAAGGGGCCCAGATGTTTCTTCTACTTCTGGTATTGGTGCCAGTGATAGATCTCAAATCCCTCTTTCATTTGAAGATCATGAGGCTAGTCTGCAACTCATGGCTTTAACGGATCAACAACTGAAACCTGTTGTAGCTATTCTAGAACATTACAAGTCCGTAATTGCTGCACAGAGTTCCCAAATCATTGCTCTACAACATCACTCAGCAGTCCAACAACAAAAGCTTGCCCAATTTCAGCTTGGGTTGAAGCTATATGGGAATAAGACTGTTCAGCTTGAAAGGCAGCTTCAAACCATGTTACCAAAGGTTTTTGGTCCTTCTGATCAAACCAATGCATCCAAAAGGGGGAGAATCAGGAGATCCCACTCTTAGTCCAAACAGCTTCAAGTTCACCACCGGCAGCTTCAGCTTCTAGGCTAACAGTCCCAACCGTTTCTCAAACTGTTAGTCCAGAAGCTCAAGTTGTTTCTATTAAGAGGCCAGAAGGAGTGTCTATTAGAGAAAGCATTCAAGAACCATCCCCAACAGTCTAAGCCACAGTAGTAGTTTCAGCAGCAGCCTCAAATAAAGGAAAGGGTATTCTGATTGAGTCTCCAAAGATCAAATTTGTTTCAAAAGAAGCCCAAGTTGCTCATGATGCTGAATTGGCCAGAAAATTGGCAGAGGAAGAAGATAAAATCCTGGATCAGCAAGTCCAAGCCTCTATGGGGGATGATAAAACTCTTGTAGACTATCTACATGGGTTTGTGGTAAAAAAAAAAGGACAGGAGAAGAGAAAAAGGCCAACAGGGTCTTCAAAGGGTGAACATAGAAAATTTCTGATAAACTACTCTGCAAGTGCTGGTGTTTCAAAGGTCATTGCACAATCATGGCCCACAGAGAAACTCCAGGCCTTGTATGACAGAGAAATGGAAAAAGAAAAGGGAGAGGCCTCCAAACAAATCCAAGATCCTCCTCAAGCTATTGTTGCTCCTCAACCAGAAGTCATTCATCAGGCAAAGTTTGACCAAGTAAAAAGGGTTATGTTTGATCAACAACTGCAGAAGGCAATGGAAATAGAGAAAGCCATTGATCAACATGACTTTTAAAAACCCCTAATTACTTACTGGTATGCCAAATCAATGGACAATATTGATCCGGTATATCATTTTTTAGTTTAAAGAGAAGCTGGTCTAGAAGAGGAATATAAGATCCTGATCCAAATTCTTCAGAAGATGACTAGAGATGAGCTAACTCAAATGCACAATATTGGGAAAGCTAGCCATTCTAGGTCACCAATTGTATGGGTTCAGAATAACATAAAGGATCTTAAGAGTATGTTTGATCCAGAATCCACCAGAATGGATATAGAAGCTTCCAAGGAAGTGAAGATTTTACATATTGATCTATATGCAAAATCCATGAGATATAGACTCAAAGTTGCAGACAGATCCAACAGATTTTATACTTTTGAGTTTCTTGATTTACCAAGAGAGTGGCTACAACAGATGAGCTCAATGAAGATTGAATGTGATAGAGAAGAGCTTAAAAGAGACTTCATAAAAGCTATAAGGTAGAAGCTTGCATAGTTGTAAGTTTTTAGATGCCTTAGTTTATGTATAACAGTTTTACTTTGTATTTATTTCCTTATGTGTATAGAAACTTAATGTATTTTTTTAAGAATTTAAGTTAAGGGGAGATTGTTGGGAAATAATCTAAGTATGTCAAGCTGTTAGTTAGGATTTCTCAAACTGTTAGTAGTATATCTGTGTAATTACAAAGTTCGAGCTGCCAGTTCAATAAACTCGAGCTGCTAGTTCAAAAGTTCAAGCTTCCAGAGTAAAAGTTCAAGCTGCCCGTCAGATAGAAGTGCTAAAATTCAGAAAGTGATAAAGATTTCAAGATTTGAAGATCTTCCAAAGAAATCTACTACAAGAGAAATCACAGATCGTCAAGGAAACAAATCAGAAGGCTATAAATAGAGATAGACTAGGTCTTTTTCATGTAATCTCGATGCCTAAGAATTTATATTGTAATTGCATTCTGATTAAGTTTCTAAAGTCTCTACGGTTTAAAAACCTTAAGAACAGTTTCTGTTCTTCGTCTAATCAAACAGATTAGAGGTCATTGTAATCAGAGTTTGGTAATATAAAGGTTTTGATATTAATTGTGTTTATTTGATTATCTGTTCTTTGTTGTTCTGAAACTTTTCTTAAAACGGATAAGTGTTATTCCGCAAACTTCTTAATTGGATTTTGATTCAAAACAAGGTTATTGGTATAAGTCTATTTTATTAAAACCAGTTAATCTTAGGTGATTTAGATCTTAAATATATATATATATATATAGACACACACACACACATATACTTGAACTTTTTAATTGGGTTTTGTTTATGAACTTGTTGAGTTAGGTTATTTAAAACATAAAATACAACCTACATGCGTATTATCATTTAAGGGAGTTATTAAGTCTCTCATATCATTTAGGACTTGGTTAAACACACCAAGTTCACCACAAGTCAACAACAACACTCTACGTATTATCATTTAAGGGTGAAAATACATACTACAGTTTTTATATGGACACAATAAATGCTATATTTCTTTTATGTATTACACACATGTGGTTTCATCATGCCCTCAAATCATGAACCGTTAATTACATTGGTGTAAACGTGAATATCATATGGATAGATCTATCGGGATTAATGCCCCCCACTCAGCTTGGTCGCACAAACTATTAACGAGTCTGTATATATTTAACATCATAGTATTATAATGGTTAATACTACATAGGGCAAATTCATAATTAAGTTCGGTTGCATGATGATTATATGTAATACATAACATGGAATTTATGCTTTATAAATTCAAACTCAATCCTTGTGGTCCATACAAGTCATTCTTTCATGTAAACCTATGAGCTCACCAACAATTCTATTGACATATTTTAGTGTGTATGTTCAGGGAATTAAGGCGAGAAGCATGCATCGGAAGCGTAACAAGGCTTCCGCATATTTTGGAGTCGCAACAATTTTCAAACATACGGCGATTTATTAGCATATATGATGTCCATTTAATCATTTATTTAAATCTCCGCAATTGCGAACTACTTTACCTTTTATTCGGATTATATAAAAACAATATTATATTTTTAAGTTTATCAATGTATTTTTTGAAAACGTCCATTTAGTGGTTGTTCACTTGATTATGACTTCGCTTCCACAACGTCACGCCTAGTTGCCAACCGTGGTAATAGGGTGTGACAGATTGGTATCAGAGCCATGGTTATAGTGAACTAGGTTGCATTAGTACCCTAGACTATAACTACACTTAAGTCTTACAAATTTTAGAGAATATTTTGTAAATAACTAAACACTATAAATGGACATTGATGACAGAATCTTGTCGAGCCATACGATCATCATCTTCTCTGATTCCAAAGAGGAGTACACCCCCATGAGCCCAGAAGTCAAAAAGATTTTCATTGAAGAAGATCCATCCGAAGTGGAGGACCCCTCCGAAGTAGAAGAGCCGATGGAGCAGTCGGAAGAAGAACCGGTGGAAGGAGACGAATCCTCCAATGAATGGGGACAACGATCCGGAGAAGACTCACCATATCCTGTGGACCCGTTGTACATACCATACCTCCCATACCATACGGGTAGATGCCCGCCGCTGGGGATGGCTGCCCAATACCCTCCAGGAATGGAGGCGGGAGGAGGGAATCCCCTCCCAATTCGAGGTCGAAGGACCATCCTCCGAGCCGACCCCACTCGTCACTCAAGAACCCGCAAACCAGACTGTGTCTCTCCTGGTGGTAAAAGCCACCCGGTACGATCACCAGCTTACGCTGCTAAGCCCAGAGGTCGAGGAGATCACTTCCAGAGTAGAGCGTGAGGAGATGCAGAATACAAACATCTACTAGGCAAACCAGGACGCTCTCTCATTCCAACAAGACGGGCTAGACGAACTCCGTCGGCGATTGGCCGAATGCGAGGGACGCAATGAGACACTGACGCAACACCTCAACGCCCTAGAGCAAGGACAGACCACTGACCATTCCCACACCTAGTTATGTAGGATATAAACTTGTATTTCTATCTTTGCCTTTTAAATTCTAGGAAGTAGAAGGACCCGATGTAATAAAAGTACTAGAAATTTTTGGAGTAAAAACCGACCCCTATGTAACAAAAATTAAATCAAGTATCAATGAAATCGATGTTATGTACTTGCAAAATTTATTTGTAAGAATGTGCTACAATTATGTGTTCTCTTTTAAATTCGTAGTCAATAGATTCGCTCCCTTACACCATTTATATTAATTTATTCAATATAACGCCACCAAGGAGAGCAATGAGCGCCGCTGCAATTGAGAAACTCGTTGCTCAACGAGTGGCTGCTGCTATAGCCACATAGAAACGAATAGAAATAGCGCTGCTAACGGGGATGGAGGAGCAAGCGGCACTGTAGGATGAACAGACACAAACCAAAAGGGGTGTAGAGGGATTTCTGAGCTGCAAGCCCAGATACTTTAACGGAACGGAAGGTGCGGTCGGACTAGTTCCGTGTTAGTGGTTGTACCGAAGATGTGAAAGTCAAGTTTGCCACTCACACCCTGCAAGATAGCGCTCTGACATGATGGATTTCTTATACCCAGTCAGTTGTAGTTTACGCTGCTTATCAACTCGCCTGGACATAATTGAAGCAGATGATGACAGATGAATACTGCCCCGGAAACGAACTACAGAAGATGGAATCTGAATTCTGGAATCTTATGATGACGGGAACGGATGTCGCTGGATACACAAACCGTTTTCACGAATTAAGTCTATTGTGCCCACAAATGGTCACTACTGAGTACAAGCATATCGAACGTTACATTGGGGGACTCGCTCCTCAAATTCTAGGAAATGTCACCGCCTCCAACCCAACTACGATTCAAGTTGCCATTCGGATGGCGAAAAATTTAATGGACCAAGTGGCAAGGCGAATAGAAGCAAAGGCTGGAGAAAACATAAGAAAATGGGAGGATCGTTCGGGGAAAGTTTCGGTTAGCAAGCCAAGAAGCCCGAAACCATCAAGGCATTTGTTCACAAGGTTGAAATAAGGAAGGGTTACACTGGCAACAAGCCATTATGTAACAGATGCACCTATCATCACGTAGGTCTCAGTCCTACCCCATGCGAGAAGTGTAAGCAAATTGCTCATTTTACCAAGTATTGTAGTAGTAACGACAATGGAAGCAACAACGGTACGCAAAAGAGCTGTTTCGAGTGTGGGATTGTCGGACACTTTAAGAAAGACTGCCCAATGTTGAGGAACAATAGTGGAGCTCAAGGGAGAGCCTTTGTATTTCGAGCTGGTGACGCTCGTCAGGATCCCAACGTGGTGACGGGTATGTTTCTTCTTAACGATGTGTATGCTTATGTGTTATTTGATACTGGGGCTGATAGAAGCTTTATATCTGCTAAGTTTAGTGAAAAATTGAATGCCACTCTTTCCCCATCAGACAATGCTTATACCATAGAGTTAGCTGATGAAAAGTTGATTGAAGCAAATAGTGTAATCAAAGAGTGCACGCTAAAGTTAGTAGATCATTCCTTTAAGATAGACTTGATGCCGATTGAACTAGAAAGCTTCGACGTAGTTATTGGTATGGATTAGTTATTAGACAATCATGCAGAAATCCTGTGTGGTAAGAAGGTCGTGCGTATACCGCTCAAGAAGAAGAAAGTCCTAACGATTCAAGGAGAAAGAAAGAACCGTCAGCTAAACGTCATATCTAGTTTAAATACTATGAAATGTCTCCGAAGGGGATGTCAAGCATTTATAGTTCAAAATGACGGAGAAAGAATCAGAGGAGAAGCGACTCGAAGAGATTCCGGTGGTTTGGGATTACCAAAATGTCTTTCCCGAAGACTTTCCTGGGCTTTCACCAGCTAGGCAAATAGAATTTCAGATCGACTTGGATCCTGGAGCTGCGCCTGTGGCACGAGCACCTTATTGATTAGCACCCTCAGAGATGCAAGAGTTATCTAATCAGCTGCAACAGTTGTTGGATAAAGGATTCATCCGACCAAATTCCTCACCATGGGGAGCTCCGGTCCTGTTCGTAAAGAATAAGGACAAATTCTTTAGGATGTGCATAAACTATCGAGAGCTGAACAAGTTTACAACGAAGAAGCGATACCCCATCCCCAGAATCGACGACCTATTCGATCAATTACAAGGATCTAGCTTCTATTTAAAGATTAATCTACGGTCAGGATATCACAAGGTTAAGGTAAGGGAGAAAGATATTCCGAAGATGGCTTTCAGAACTCGTTATGGTCATTACGAGTTTCAGGTGATGCCATTTGGTTTGACCAATGCACCAGCAGTATTCATGGATCTTATGAATCGTGTATGCAAACCCTATCTAGACAAATTCGTTATTGTCTTCATAGATGACATCCTTATCTATTCCAGAAGCAAGAAGGAGCATGAGCAGCATCTGAAGTTGATTTTGGAGCTTCTAGAGAAAGAACAACTTTATGCCAAATTTTCCAAGAGTGATTTTTGGCTACGAGAACTAAAATTCCTTGAGCATGTGATCAACAGCCAGGGAATACAAGTAGACCCATAAAAAATCGAGGCCATTAAGTAATGGGCAACTCCTAGAACTCCCATGGAAATCCGTTAGTTCTTAGGTCTTGCCGATTATTATAGGTGATTTATTTAGGTGATGTTAAAGTTCTCACCATGGAAGGGTGTAATCCATTTTGGGAAACGAGAAAAGCTTAATCCTCGTTATATCGAGCCATTCAAGGTTTCCAAGAGAATTGGTCCGGTAGTTTATCGACTTGAACTACCCTTAAAGCTAAGTAGTGTACACAACACCTTCCATGTATCAAATCTGAAGAAGTGCCTTTCAGATGAAACACTCATCATACATCTGGAAGAGCTACAACTGGATGACAAGTTGCATTTCATTGAAAAACCTGTAGAAATTATGGTCCGAGAAGTCAAAAAGCTATAACACAGCCGCATACGTATATTAAAGGTCAGATGGAACTCTAAGCGTGGTCCTGAGTTTACATGGGAACGCGAATATCAGTTTAGGGAAAAATACCCTCATTTGTTCTCAAATACTCAGGCAGCGGAGAACACGAGCTAATTTCGTGACGAAATTTCCTTAATAGGGAGAGACTGTAACATCCGACACAAAATCAGATTAGCAATTACAACTTGATCAGTAGTTATTAGCAAATTATAACCTAATCAGTGGTCATTAGTAACTAATCAAAGTGATTAGCAAATTTCGTAAGTAAATTTATTTCAATTAGAAACAATTTCATCGGTGAGATGAAACGACAAATTAATTAATCCGATCGATTTACGATTTGATGGATTAATTCAACTAAATACATAATTAAATTAAGATTAGTGACACTAATCATGCATTAACAGACTTAAATAACTTTAATTATGCAAGACTAAAATAATTCATTAAACTAATGCATTCAGAAGAATTAATGAAATTTCATAAAAAGGAAAATAAAAGAATACTATCTAAATACTTTTATACAAAAAAAATAAAAATACACCATAAATACCATAGGTGGTCGGTCTATAGGTGGGTACAAATACTAGACTTTGACTTTCACACATACCTCCCTTTCACCATCTAAATCAAATCTTTCACACATACCTCCCTTTCATTTCATCTAACCTTTCACTCAACCTCCACTTTGCAAGACTCAAACTTTCTCTATAAATAGAGAGCTCATTTCTCATTCTTCTTCACACCTTTGCAAGAGCAATAATCTCTTCTCTTCCTCTCTCAAAAACTGGCCAAAGGCCTTCTCCAGGTAAAAGTTTGCAACTTTTGTTTCTTCAAGTTTATTTCAAGTGTTCTTGGTTCAACCTTTCCAGATTTCAACATCTACTAGTTTGCATTCTTTAAATACATCAAAGTAAGTAAATACTAACTTATTAATTCTAATATTTATGTTTATATAAGTCTTGAATAATATATATAATCACCAACAACAACAAGTTTCATTAAAACTCAAGTTTATAAAGAAGTAGTTTTGTTTAAAAGTTTGTTTTCTTCAAATGTGTTTATAAATATATAAACGCATAGTGTAAGTATAAATAATATGAAAACAAGTTATATAAATGTGTTTCATATCCTTTTATACATGTGGTTTCTGAAAAAACAACAAGAATCACAAGTTTTTTCAAGGTTATGAAATCTGGATTTTCGACAGAAATATTACTCCAACTTTGAAATATCATAACTAATTCAAAACAAAATGAAATGAGTTGATTCTTGTTTCAAAAGTTATATCTATCTCTTCACTAAAAACTGGAGGTTTTCATAATTTAACATGGAGTTTTGAACCCCCAAATACTATTTAGGAACCGAAAAGTCTAACAACTCAAAAATGGCAAACATAGGGTTTTTAACGAGCCTTTTCCCTAACCTAAACACCTCGAAAAGTGGTCGTTCTTACCCTGAAAAATTATTTGTATATAGTAGTTTTATGGTTATGAAAACCAAAGGCCAAACCATTTTGGAGTTTGGTCAAAAACAGCCACAAAGTAGACCAAAAAACCACGATAAAAGCTGGAAATATATATATATATATATATATATATATATATATATATATATATATATATATATATATATATAGGGTTGGGATCATTGCAGAACCTTAATTTAGTGCAAAACCATAGAACCAATCTAAACCATTAGATTATAATATAACACTAGGGATAAGATGGTAATTATACAATTAACATTGAATTAATAGCAGTCTACCAAGTTTGACTGCCCACTTTGACTTTTTTTTTTTACTCTTTTAATATATAATGGACATGCAGTATTGCATCGACGTTAAATATACGATATCAAAGTGTTCATTCGACATCGAATGGTCGTATGGATAAAAAAAATTTACGAAAAATAAACACGTAATTTTTTTTTTCAAAAAAATATATTCATGACCTTTCTCGTTAAATCCACCAACTTTGACTACTAATTTTGACTATTATTTATCTCTATTAATAATGAACGTATATGCAGTGTTGCATCGACGTTAAATATACGGTATCAAAGTGTTCATTCGATATCGAATGATCTCATGATCTCACCATGATATATTGCATCGTGGTCTGGGTAAAATTTTTTTTTCGAAAAATAAAAAAGTATATATCATAATCGTTCTCGTTAAATCCACCAACTTTGACTACTAATTGTGACTATTATTTTGGCTCTGTTAGTAATGAACGTATATGCAATGTTGCATTGACGTTAAATATACGATATCAAAGTGTTCATTCGATATCGAATGATCTCATGATCTCACCATGATATATTGCATCGTGGTCTGTGTAAAAGTTTTTTTACGAAAAATAAATAATATATATCATAACCGCTCTCGTTAAATCTACCAACTTTGACTACTAATTGTGACTATTATTAATAATAAGCGTATATGCAGTGTTGCATTGACGTTAAATATACGATATCAAAGTGTTCATTCGATATCGAATGATCTCATTATCTCACCATGATATATTGCATCGTGGTCTGGGTAATTTTTTTTTTACGAAAATAAAACACGTAAAATTTTTTCGAAAAAAATATATCATGACCGGTCTCGTTTTAAAGAGTATAAAATTCTCGTTTTTATGGTATAATTTTTTTGATTTAAAAATTAATAATATTAATGTTATTTTAATTTAAAGAAAAAAGATATTTATTTTGCTAATGTCAATCTTTTTGCTATTTCCAATCTTTTCCTCTTTTACCCCTCCAAGAATTAAAATATCACTATTACCAATCTTTTTTTCACTAATTTCAAACTTAAATCTTATAATCAAGACCATTAGATTATTCTAATCTATGGACGATATTGGTTCTACAATTCTACACTATATATATATATATATATATATATATATATATATATATATATATACACACACACACTTGAACTTGTTAAGTGACTTTTATTTATAAACTTGTTGAGTTGGGTGATTTAAAACATAAAAAACAACCTACATGCATATTAGCATTTAAAGGAGTTATTATGTCCCACATATCATTTAGGACTCGCTTAAACATATCAAGTTCACCACAAGTCAACAACAACACTCTACATTTTTACGCTCGTTTTTGCCATCACTTTTACGGTGAGTACTCATAGCCCCTATTTTTACATTATGTTTTGGGGTGAAAATACATACTACAATTTTTATATGGACACAATACATGCTATATTTCTTTTATGTATTACACACATGTGGTTTCATCATGCCCTCAAATCATGAACCGTTAATTACATTTATGTAAACGTTAATATCATATGAATAGATGTATCGGGATGAATGCCGCCCACTCGGGTTGGTCGCGCTAACTATTAACGGGTGCATATATATTTAACATCATAGTATTATAGTGGTTAATACTACATAGGGAAAACTCATAATTAATTGTCGTTGGATGATGGTTATATGTAATACACAACACGGAATTTATGCTTTATAAATTCAAACTCAATCATTGTGGTCCATACAAGTCATTCTTTCGTGTAAACCAATGAGCTCACCAACAATTTTGTTGACGTATTTTAGCATGTATTTTAAGGGAATTAAGGCGAGTAGCATGCATCGGAAGCGTAACAAGGCTTCCGCATATTTTGGAGTCGCAACAATTTTCAAACATATGGAGATTTATAATTGATGTCCATTTTAATCATGTGGTTAGATCTCAGCAATTGCGAACTACTCAAACAATATTATATTTTGAAGTTTATCAATATATTTTTCGAAAACGTCCATTTAGTGGTCGTTCACTTGATTATGACTATGCTTCCGCGACGGCACTCCTAATTGCCAACCTTGAGCCCCTGAATCTCCTTCCCCAGATTGATCCGCTTCCATTCCCCTACACTTAGCATCTCCCCCTCAGACTGAATCCTGGGGCGCTTCTCCCCCTCAGTATGATCAGGATTGTCCTGATCAGCATGTTATCTCTTTTGGGATTCAGCCTGAGGTCTGCATTGTAACTCAATAACGGCTGATTCCAGGCGATCAATTCTGCCGTTCAACTGCTCTTGTACTTGAAGCACGAGCCTTTTTAGGCTATCTACCTTATCAGAGAGTTTGGCAATCTGTGCTTGGACTGATGGAGTTCCTGGTGGCAACTCCTGAGTTGCAACACCCTTACCCTTCATAAATGAGAAAATAGCGGTATTTTAATCCTCAGAAGCTGCCTTAAGGGTGTCCAGGTCAGCCTGGGAAACGAAACTGGCAGCACGTAGAGCTTCCGTTAACATCTCGAGAGTGATCCCGGGATGGCCTGAAGTTGAGGGCGTTTGTGTCTCAACATCAGGACTTATTTCTATCCTTTCTGCATCCCTTTTGGGAGAGCAGATTCGGAAGTTGTGGGAGCCGCAACGGAGGCGTCGTGCATAGTGTTATGGGGTGGGGTGTAAGATGCGGTCAAAGGAGGGTAGGTCACTGGGGGCGGCGAGTGACCTATTTAAACATCACCTCTCTAAGAGTGAGAGGGTTATGGTGTATGTGCAACTTTCGCGTGTAATGAAATAGTTTCCCTTAGATGGGAAACTGAGTGGATGGTGAGGGCTTCTTTGGCCATTGGACTAGTAGGCTTATAGGGCTTTGGCCTCCCACTGAGATTGTTCTCTCTGCCCTCATTTGGTCAGAGACGGTTCATTCAGAATCTATTGTCTCTGCCTGCTCACCGACGACTCCCTCCCTCTCAATAGAAACGTCCCGCTCCCTAGTACCCAATATGTTTTGAATAGTGGCCTCCACTCCCTTTTCCTCACTCGTAGGAGCCTCGCTTTCGGATTGGTTAAACCCTGTCGGTGCAGACAGAGCCTCATCTGGATACACGACCCGAAAATATTCCCTTACCCTTTCTTGTGTTTGGTCCGCCAGATATAACAATGAAAGAGGAATGTCCATGACCAGAACATTTGCAGTGTCTGTCAGGATCTTTAGTCTTTGAAGGGCGTCTGTCTTGAATACATCAGCCTCTGGATGCTCATGGATGTCGTCATCTTGTACCATTGCGTATTGTATGAGAAGCTGTAGGAAACGCTGAAAGGGAATGAATTTCTGTTCTCTCTTTATGCCTCTTTCTTGAATATCCATCTTCAGTTCCTCAAAAATGTATGCCGTGCACTCAAAATGGCGATCATATGCAAAGGAGACAAACATGGCAAGCACTTGGATAGAGGCAGAGTTATGGCAAGAGTGTTTAGCGGTAAAGCATTTGTTTATAACATCGAAAAAGATCCTCCAGTGAGACTGGAGTTTCGTGGTCCTAAATTCTGATGGCTTTGTAAGGTTGCCATCATAGTCAATTGATAATATCTCTTGAAGGGTTTGGGCTGATGATGAGATGGCGGCAAAGGTATATTTGGTGGCTGAGTAGTTTTCTTTGGGTACGCAGAGAATATGGCGGATGGCTTGAACGGTGAGCTTGATGGGAACGGAATCTATGATGGTGGTGAAATGAGGTTCTACCTCATTAATGTAGGTTAGGTTGTGCCGGAATTGTTGAGGATATATAATGGGAATGGAGATGGCGGTTGTTAGGCCATAGAAGATACGATGGCCTTTGAGGATATCAAAAGTGATATCCTCGGCTTCATGGCTGGAGAATTGAGAGCTTAAGCTGCCAGGTGTGGGGTCAAATTCTATGAATTGGGCAGATGGGGAAGTGTTTCTTCTGGCAGCTAGGCGTTGTTGTTTGGGATCGGAGGATGGGGAATGGTTAGGGTAAATTAAGGATCCATAAGTCCTGTAAAAGTGCAACACTGTTAGTTTACCATACTTGTATAGAAATGATACATTGATATTAAGTCTGAATAAGCGTGAATTTGAACCCGTATATTCTGTTTAAAGCATCGAGATTTTTATCAGTAGAATGTAACTTCTACTGAATAAAATCCAAAGTCGATCGTTGAGAGACCAATGTTAGACTAGACGTGTTCACTCAAACACTTATTTAAACTATAACCAAAGGTGCAAAGGACATGGAATATTTTTGTCGTTTTTGATTTTAGTGAAATGCTAAAAAAATGGAAAACTGAAAAAAATCCTAACTATTGAAATTCGGTTGAACCGAGTTTCGGATGAATGATGGATCGAATTTCAGGTGCAAAGGAAATTCGGGTGGAATGATCCGAATTTCTGGTGGGATAGAAATCAGGATGGAAAGATGCATGAAATTAAAAACTAAGTATGAAACTAAAAGATGGGGGGAACCAAAATTCGGATAGATCCGAATTTCGGGTGATCTGAAATATGATGAACACTTCGTCATTAAAATGAATGTCACAAATTTTGGATGGGAACCGAAATTCGTGTGGACCCAAATTTCGGGTGGTCTGAGACAGTTACTTAGTTGAATTAAAAGAATAAATGATATTATATGGAGCCATCCGAATTTCGGGTGAACCATATAGTATATTTATAATATTTTTAAGCGGTGTCATATGATCCAAAGTTGGATGGATCAAATAAGTCAAATGAGTCCATGAAGTGAAACATTAATCTGAAATTCAGACTAAGTGGAAGCGATCCGAATTTTGAATGGATCCTAAACTCGGATGTATCCGAGTTCAGGACTTAGACAATATTGCAGTTAATGTGTTCATGCACATGCAAACGTGAACAATTATAAATTTTCATAAAAATGCATGAAAATGCACATCCTAATGCTAAACGTGATAAGGAACATTTTATATAACTACACTAACTTAAAACACACTATTTACTAACCTAATATTCAAAAAAAAAAAATAAGAAAAAAAAAGACAAAGTTTAAAAACCCTTAAAAATTCGAAAATCAAAAACACATGAAATGAAGTTATAGTCTTAAATAAATCATTATAAAGGTTACTTGGTAGTATATTATCACGAAAATGCAAGAAAATTGGAAGAAATCCACTGAGAAAAAGCTATGGAGCTTGAAATATCGGTGACAATGGGGGTGGGAGGTTTCGGAGCGTCAGAGAGAGAGGGAGAGAGATGAAGAAGAAAGGTTTGCGTATAGGAGAAGAAACCATATCCCGCCTATTTAAATATGCGGGTCGGGTCGGGGCAAGAAAAGATCTGCACTCTCTTCCTTTGAGTTGGGCCAAACTCAACCGGTTTCAACAATACTTTTTGGGATGAATTATTTTTGAACTTTCAACAAAAACTAAAAGAAAAGTTAAAATAAGAGCCCAATTAAAATCTTTTTGGATTTTCTTTTTCGAACAATTACCAAGACAAAATGAAAATTAAGTAAACTTAACTAAGTAACTAAACTCAACATTAACTTAATTAATCTACTAACTAAGAATAAAAAATGAAATAAGAACCAACAAAAAATATTTATGAGATTTTCTTTGAAACTGTACAATAAAATTATCTAAAACATAAAATACAATTTTTAGAGTTTTTGATAATTTAAGACAAGCAAACATACTAGATAAAACATAAAAAATTTTGTGCTTTTCTAAAAAATTACCTAAGAGTAATAAAATTATCCTAAGAATAAAATACGAGTAAATAAAAACTTAATTACTTTACACTAAACATCCTGAATTTACTCCCCCTCAATTAAACAATTATCCTCTTAGATCTAAGCGTACAACCTTTTGACCCTTTGAAATACAGACAAAGCTGGATAAAATCAGCGTCCCACTCAACTATGAACAATTCACATAGCAACTTTCAGGATCATTAATCATTAAAAATATACACAGATAACGAAATATTGAACTTAATTTTGTGAAACAACCTTTAAATTTAAATAACAGATATTTTCTAAATAAAGGAATTTCAAACACTTGTATGTTTGAAATAGAATTATTTAGAAAGTATCTAGAATTTAAGTAGAAGGTGGATTCAACATACCGATTTGAGATACTAAGAACTGCAAACGAGGTTCGTCTAAGGCCTTAGTAAAAATATCAGCAAGTTGAAATTTTGTGCCTACAAGATAAAGTTATCATTAATTAAAGGGGTAAAGCCATACAATAACAACCTACTTTTGAAAATGTATCGATATGGTACGTCTACTTTTTTAATTGTCTATATGGTACGTGTACTTTAATTTTCTATATCGATATGGTCATTCTACATAATAGAGCCCGGTTTTTACATACAAAACAGGGTTCTAATGGTATGAAAAACAGGGGTCTATTACAAATATGGTCATATCTGTTTAAAAAATTGAAGTACAAGTACCATATCGATATTTAAAAAACTAGACGTACCATATTGATAAATTTTCAAAAGTAGATTACTATTGTATGGCTTTACCCCTTAATTAAATGATACCTGATTTCTATGTGTTTCTGTTTAGGCACAAAAAGGCCTCAGTCAAACCTGTTCTGCAACTGAGGGGGAGATTCTTAATCAAACCTGTTTGATGCATTTGAAGGTTGAATTTAAGGCCTGTTATATGCCTTATTGAGACCTGAAAATGATATGCAATAACAGTCCAAAGCTGTTCTATATGTTTCATGTGTTGCAACAAAGACAGTTTGCCCAAGCTGTTCAGTCTGCTGAACAGGCTGGACATTAACTGTCTACGCTGCTCTACACTGGTGAGCAGCTTGGGCAGTTTTCAAGCGTTCTGTTCTTTGTGAACAGGCTAAACACTTTATGGAATATGTTTCCAAGTCCTCATGTATTGTTTTTTAATACAAGATCAGTTTACAAAGTCGAAGACAAAGTGGAAAACAGAACTGCTCAGCCTGCCCACGCTGTTCTGTAACATGAAGACAAAAGGTTATTTGAAAAAGGGTGACAGACCTTTTTCTTATATCAAAATAGGCCTTTACAAGGAAGAAAGACGCAAAGTTGACATTCCTAAATTGGTTAAAGGCAATGCAACAGTAGACAAAGTGAAAAGACAAAAGTTCTGCACATGTGAAGAGAAGTCTGCTTTTCAGAAAAGTGCAGAAAAGGTTATGTTGTCTTTTCAACAAGACTTCTCCTTTTTCATTTCGTCCAATGAAGATGTTTATCTTAGATCCTCTGAGTGGGTATAAAAGGAAGCTTCTAAGGACAGAAAGAAGTGTGAAGAAAGCTAAGTGCTGAAACCAAGAGTGAACGTGCAAGTGTGATTTTCATGCATGCAAGCCTTCTGTGTAAATCAGTATCTGTGTGTCTAAGCTGTTTTACATAAGCTGTTCCCTTAAGTCTTGTAAACACAGTGAGTGCTTCTTAGTGAGTGTATTCATTGTATACTAGTTTGAGTTTGTCTTAGACTAGTGAACATACTGTTGTATCTGTCATCTCAGCTTGAACTATTCCGCATTCAAGCTTGTTTGTAATTAACAAATTGTTGATAATACATACAAACATTGAGAAAATAGTGTGTAGTTTGTAAATAGCTGTATTCACCCCCCCCCCCCCCCCTCTACAGCTTAAAGCTATATACTTTGGGAACCTCTCGGGACCTACAGAGTCGTATATTGATAATTCTATATAATAAAATACAACTATTATATATTTAGAATAAAAATAAATTAGTTTGATAAGTTAAGTTGTATAGCATAAATCTCACTAATAGTATCATGGGTTAGCGATTAGATAACAATATATAATATTAAGTCATTGATTTAAATTGTTTAATACCAAAAAGTAGTCATGAAAATCATTTATTTATTTATTTAGTAACATCATAAAGACAACATGTGTCAACTAACATTTATTTACATATGATATACATCTTTTATTTATTTAATTACAAAACACCACATAGACAAGATGAGATACTAAGAGTATAATAATCATTTATTTCATTAAACTAATATGTAAAATACATCTTTTATTATTTTATACCTAAATAAAGTTAGCAAAAAGGGAAAAAAAATATTGGGATACATTTTTAATCTATTTATTTAAATTAAATATCTTTAATAACCAAATTATCTTACCAAAAACCGTAATTCATAAATCTCCCTTAAATGACTAGAGACTAATAATATTTATTTTGATATATTATATTGGAAAAAAAAAATATGAATGATCATTCTTTGTAGATATAAATTTTTTAACATATACATTAAAAATAGAGTCTTTGTAACATTTAAACCTTTTCACCATCAAAATTAATGTCATAGTTAATTAAAAAAAATAACTTACATGACCATTAAATTAAATTTATTTTTTAATTCATTAAGCCTTCAATTGACATTTATTATTGAATGAATCATTGGAAAATAAAGAGTCTCAAACATATAGAAAATTATATATATAAATAGGTAATTATATTGGAAGATTCTTCAATTGGTGTTTGAGCATTGTAGGAAAAAAATGACAACGAGCAAATATGTATATGAACTTATGAACAACGTAAATCCGTTTGTTATGTGCATTCATTTTTTCCGTGTAATTTACGGTAATTTTACTACAGTTCAAACTCAACATTCGTGATACATTTTATTTATCTCATTATATTTTAATTAATTTGTCTTTATTTTTACATATATAAATGTTAAATCTCATCATTATGAGTATAGTTTTGTATAAACAAATAATTGACACATGTGAAAAAAAAAAAATTACATTCGAGAATTGTATGGAAATAGATATAAAGAATTAATTAGAGTAGAAGTACAAACCCGATGTGTAATATGAATATGCGTAGACTTTCTTATCATGTAATTTACAACACTCCTGTACCTAAGATCCAAAATACTTATTTCTTTTTTTCATGTAATTAATAGTATCATGGGTTATCGATTCGATAGCAATATATAATATTAAGTCATTGATTTAATTTGTTTAATACCAAAAAGTAGTCATGAAAATCATTTATTTATTTAATTTAGTAACATCATAAAAACAAAATGTGTCAACTAACATATATTTACATATGATATACAACTTTTATTTATTTAATTACAAAACACCACATAGACAAGATGAGACACTAAGAATAAAATAATCAATTATTTCATTAAACTAATATGTAAGATACATCTTTTATTATCTTATACCTAAATAAAGTTAGAAAAAAGGATAAAAGATATTGGGTTACATTTTAATCTATTTATTTAAATTAAATATCTTTAATAACCAAATTATCTTACCAAAAACCATAATTCATGAATCTCCTTTAAATGACAAGAGACTAAGAATATTTATTTTGATATATTATATTGGAAAAAATATATATGAATGATCATTCTTTGTATATTTAAATTTTTTAACATATACATTAATCTTTATAAAATCATATTAGTGGTAATGATTCAATATCTATAAAAAATTGGTTTCATGTAATATATTACAATGATCATTTTTTGTATATAATAAATAATTTTGTTATTTAATTTATTTAATTTGATAAGTTGAGTCGTATATTGATAATTCTATATAATAAAATACAATTATTATATATTTAGAATACAAATAAATTAGTTTGATAAGTTAAGTTGTATAGCATAAATCTCATGTAATAACATATATTTAATTAATGTATTAAAATTTTTATTATACTTACATGTTATACCTAAATTTTAAGAAACATTTTTTTAACTTTTAAAAGCTCTTATGAAAATTATGATTCCTCAAGTATCCTTTAAAAATAAGTATATCAACAAATTAAACCAAACAAAATAGATAATTCAGAATTTTATAATTAAATATATCATTTTAATTAATATATATTTAAATTAACACATAAATAAGAAATTTGTAAGATAGTTTCACATTGTAGAAAATCTTTTTAATATTTTAAGGAACTATGTATGAAAATATATAATTCCTCAAATACCCCTTAAAAAATGAACTCAACTTCGTAAATTCTTCAATTGGTGTTTGAGCATTGTAGGAAAAAATGACAACGACCAAATATGTATATGAACTTATGAAGAACATAAATCCGTTTGTTATGTGCATGCATTTTTTCCGTGTAATTTACGGTAATTTTACTACACTTCAAACTCAGCATTCGTAATACATTTTATTTATCTCATAATATTTTAATTATTTTGTCTTTATTTTTACATTTATAAATGTTAAATCTCATCATTATGAGTATAGTTTTGTATAAACAAATAATTGACACATGTGAAAAAAAAAATTACATTCAAGAATTGTATGGAAATAAATATAAAGAATTAATTAGAGTAGAAGTACAAACCCGATGTGTAATATGAATATGTGTAGACTTTCTTATCATGTAAATTACAACACTCCTGCACCCAAGATCCAAAATACTTATTTCTTTTTTTCATGTAATTAATAGTATCATGGGTTATCGATTAGATAGCAATATATAATATTAAGTCATTGATTTAATTTGTTTAATACCAAAAAGTAGTCATGAAAATCATTTATTTATTTAGTTTAGTAACATCATAAAGACAACATGTCTCAACTAACATTTATTTACATATGATATACATCTTTTATTTATTTAATTACAAAACACCACATAGACAAGATGAGACACTAAGAATATAATAATCAATTATTTCATTAAACTAATATGGAAGATACATCTTTTATTATTTTATACCAAAATAAAGTTAGCAAAAAGGAAAAAAAAATATTGGGTTACATTTTAATCTATTTATTTAAATTAAATATCTTTAATAACCAATTTATCTTACCAAAAACCGTAATTCATGAATCTCCTTTAAATGACAAGAGACTAAGAATATTTATTTTGATATATTATATTAAAAAAAATATATATGAATGATCATTCTTTGTATATTTAAATTTTTTAACATATACATTAATCTTTATAAAATCATAATAGTGGTAATGATTCAATATCTATAAAAATTAATTTCATGTAATATATTACAATGATCATTTTTTGTATATAATAAATAATTTTGTTATTTAATTTATTTAATTTGATAAGTTGAGTCGTATATTGATAATTCTATATAATAAAATACAATTATTATATATTTAGAATAAAAATAAATTAGTTTGATAAGTTAAGTTGTATAGCATAAATCTCATGTAATAACATATATTTAATTAATGCATTAAAATTTTTATTATACTTACATGTTGTACCTAAATTTTAAGAAACATTTTTTTAACTTTTAAAAGCTCTTATGAAAATTATGATTCCTTAAGTATCCTTTAAAAATAAGTATATCAACAAATTAAACCAAACAAAATAGATAATTCAGAATTTTATAATTATATATATCATTTTTAATTAATATATATTTAAATTAACACATAAAAATAAGAAATTTGTAATATAGTTTCACATTGTAGAAAATGTTTTTAATATTTTAGAGAACTATGTATGAAAATATATAATTCCTCAAATACCCCTTAAAAAATGAACTCAACTTCGTTACAACATGTTTGATATAAATAATATTGTTATTTATCAAATAAATACTAATTGCATGGATTCAAGCTTATTATATGTATTTACATTAATGTATAATAATATATTTATTATAGAATTACACGTTATATAGAAACTTTAAAAAATATTTATTTAAAAAACTTTTATGAAATGATATCACTAATCAAATAACCTTTAAAAGTAATTTAATTGATACATATAATTTAAAATTTAAAATTAATTGTATTATTTGTAGTTAAAATTAATATATTTAAATTTTATAAAATATGAAAACAATACATTAATGCATATGTCTTGAATTTTAATAGGTTCAAGTAACTAATACATGCATCATATACAAATTATAATTACACATAAATCTCATATTGATTGATTAATTCTTTTGAAATTCTCTCATAGTTTTCGAACGTAACCTACGTACACATTTTAATTACACATAAATGTCATATTGATTGCTTAATTCTTTTAAAATTCTCATATAAATTTAAAATGTAACCTATGATGTACGTATTCTAATTGCACATAAATGTCATATTGATTGTTTCATTTTTTTTAGAATATCTAGAGAATATAAAATTGTAATAACACTTGGAATTATCATTTTTGTTTTATTTCTCATGCATGATCAATTTCAAGAAAGATCGTATTTTTACGTTTCTAATATTTTTTTATCATTGCAAGATGAAGAAACATGTGAGTAGAACGAGCATTAACATGGTCAAGGTTAATATCATCCACCTTTTCATTACAAAATTATATGTCATTTTCCTACTTCTCATACGTATATTTGTTATTGATTTAGAATTCATTTCAATCAACTACACACTTCCGTATATGTATTTGTTGTTTTCAGTGGTTTTAAAAAATTAATTATGGAGCAAGGTTTTTGAATACGTTAACATGTATTTTTTGAGTTCAATATTTAGTTTATTCTGAAAAATAGTATTTTATGCTTGCATAATAATGAAAAAAAGTAATCACGACAAGTATAGTAGTTTTTAAATTCACTTTGGTTTGATATGATTTTTTAGGGTCTATACAAATATATAATATTAATGGCAATGCAATAGTCTAATATTTTTTTTTAACAATTACACATATTTTTGTCTCATATTTTTTTTCAATGCATAAATATCAAATTCTCATGAATCAATGGCAATCTTGAGTCTAAATGATTTCATGTTTGTAGTAATTTAACTACATATTACAATATTCAGTTTTTTAGAGTAAAATTATTATTTTATTATTTAGTTTATTTAATTGGATAAGTGGAGTTATATATTAATAAATTCCATATAATAAATTCTAATGATCATTTGTTTAAATCAATATAAATTATTCTATTGTAATTTAATTTAATAAATTGAGGCCGATAACAATAAATTCAATGTAATAACTTATAACGATAGTTTATTTAGATCAAAATAAATTATATTATAAGTTGGTTTATTTTAGTTGATAAAATAAAACTAACATGAGTTACCGAGTAAGTAACAATATTTTATTAAGTTAAATTATGTCTAATATTCAATCATTTATTTAATTTATTTAATACCAGAAGTATTTATGAAAATCATTTATTTATTTAATTTAGTAATACCATAACAATCGCAAGGATCTGATCTTTACATAGTATTTTAGTTAAAAGATCATTTAGCCCGGTGCATCGCACGGGCCGTCATGACTAGTATACTATAAAAGTTGAGTCCTAACCCTAATAAATGTTGATAATCAATTTTGTTTTTGTATAATTTGATTCATTTGTTAGATAATATAAATTTCTAGATATATTAAATTTTGATAATCAAATTTATTTTTCTATAAATTAATTCATTTTGTGAATTCACTTTTCATGCAATTCAATCATATACAACACAATTCATATGAACAATTATCAATCAAACACAATCTATTGAATGATTAAGAGAGAAAATATTACATTGGAGGTTTCGGCTTTCTTGCAAAGCAATCCTTCTTTCTCTCTAAATCAGATCCATATGTGTGTGTAATCTTCGATTCATAGCAGCATGCGTAGCATTGTGTATTGTGTATTTACACATATAACCCCTAATCTATTGAGTATTTACAATTATATACAATATAATTGTTTCATCTCTATTATTTATTCCCAACATTCTCCCCCTTAGAGATGAACACAATTATTAAAGTAATATTCATTTCAGCTCTACAAATATTGTCCCTAACAATCTCCCCCTTAGAGATGAAATCAATTTTCTGATAAAAGATCATTTCAGGGACTTTTTCGTGAATATTCTTCTATTCTCTGATCTCTGAATCTTCTTCTTTTCTTTATTTGACTCTCTCTGATCTTCACACTTCTTCTCTGAACTTCTCTTTTCTTGTATTTTCTTGTAAGTACACTCCCCCTTGAATCATGAATAGCTTTTTAATTCTCTCCCTTGATCAATTCATTTGATATGATGTAGCAATTGTCTTCAGTTGACTTCAATCTACTCAACTGTTGTCTCTGAACTTTAGTTTTTCTCCCCCTCATGATGATCATAAGAATTATGAAAATCATGCAAAATCTTCAGAGACATTAATTCATTGAAGTTTACAGTAGCAGAAATACAACAACAATTACAATTTCAAAATATTTCAAATTGACTTTCTCCCTCTCAAACTGATATCCTCTCCCCCTATACAAAACCAACCTAACTCACTCTTCCTCAAAAATTTCACTCCCCCTCGAATTGATACTATATCTTTTTAGAAGAAAAACAAAGCTTTACAACTTTGGGGAAAATGAAACACATTCATTTTGTGAGAAAATGAGTCCAGGTCCACATAGGATTCCTGTTTACACAATAGTCAAAATCTATATGACCTACGTTCAGCGTTGACATGATAGTAACACTGGTAGGATTTCCAAATAGTCATCGTGAAATCCTTTATCATGAAAGAATCACTCATATTTGTTCCGGCTTAGTCACTTTGGACTAGCAGTTTATAGTCACGCAGACTGTCAGACTCGATGTGTCCTAAAAGAGTATATAATCAGCTCTAGACACAATGTGCATCAAATGAAGTGGGAGACCGGAGCAAATGTCTTCCTTCTTTCAATATCAATAATATCCAAATGATATATCGATAGAAATGTGTTATATCTCCATAATTATTGAAACAGAAATCTTTTGAGAGATAACTGAGTAGTTGGTGGGGTTAAGTGCATGCGTCACTGGGTCCATGACGTCTTTTTCAGTATCAAGTCGCCTAGGGCTTGATAGATTATGTGGTTTACCCAGCCGACACAGTGTAGGATAGGATTATCTTTTCTTCAAATCCTTTCTCAACTCTCAGCTCTCAGCATTTTTCAACCTAGCTCCCTCCGACTCACTTTTCAGAATTAAATTCAGTCAGCTTTATACGAAAAGCATAATCTGATGCACCGCCATCGCCTTTTAATATCCCTCTCATTTACATTTTACCTCTGCTCGACCCTGTCAGTATCCCGTGATAACTGACACTTCTCAACTAATAAACCTAAAGAACCCTCACCCACACAAACTATAGATGGTTTGCTCCTTGGGTAGGTCTTCCGGTTCTGGTTAGACCATAGAAGCGAAATTTATGCCTATCACTCAGATTGGTGCATAATCGAAGTCAGCAGAAAGATTTTCAGCTTTGAAGCTCAAGGGATATCAGATAGATTATATTCAAAGAATATGGGAGATATCATAAAAAAATAGAAAATCTGATATATGAAATGAAAAGAACCAGATTTTCTTGAAAGAATTAGCACTTGGGAGATAACAGAGAGAATCCATTATAAATTGGAAGCATTGTAACAAAGAGAATCTCAGAAGAAATGAGATAATGAAAATCAAAGAAATTAGATCAATTAATCTCAATGAGAGATTCAGAGAATCAGAAAAAAATGAAAATATATATTTTTCTTTTCAGCTCAAAAACTCTTTTTATGTGTGTATCAAATATTTTCGTAAAAAATCACACACAGTTTAATGTAATCGTCAAAGTGCGTCTGAAACTCCCCCTGGAAATAAGCACACACAGTTAGTCAACTCATAGAAATGAAATCAGGAGCAAAAAATTTTAAAAATAAAACTCCCTCTTTGTCAATTTCAGCTTCGGAGTTGAATTCAGGGCAAGAATTCCAGTAAGATTTGTCTCTCAGACTCGGGTTTCAGTCTGATGTAACTGAAAGCCTTTGACTCTGGTTCATTGAAGTCCGGGTTCTAGTCTGAATTAACTAGAAACCATATTGAGTTAAAACACGGGTCTTGACCTGAAGTAATCAAAAGCCTATTGAAATGAAGAATGGGTCCTTATCTGAAATGATAAGAAACCTATAACCTGCAAAATTTAAGATGTCTTTGGTATCCAAACAGATTTGGATCCAGACTTGTTAGCGCTCTTGGGTACCCATTTCAATACAGGTTTTGGTACCCACTTGTACTTGGGTTTAGGTACCCATTGCATGTTATAACTATCAGTTTCTCTTTCAAACGCAGAAAACAAATTTCTTTGAGTATGAGAAAATTGAATATATGAATTTCTAAAGAAACTTGAATTTGAATGATCAGACTTTTGCGAACTCTTCTTTTTGAAAAACTGTCCGGTTCTTGCCTGTTTCTGATAATACTTGGTCTTTTTCTGTGAAAATGTTTTCTGATTAGAATGACCAGTATTTTCAGAAACTTTAAGAAAATTTGACTTCGAAGATTCACCGGTGTAAATCTTGACCGGAAGTTGTTCAACAATTTTATCTTTGCCGCTGTGTATCTTTAACAGATACTTAAGTTTAAGATCTGAAGAAGCATCAAACTTAGCAGAGTTAGTTAGATTCACTTCACTTTCAGAAGACAAACCAGAGTGATCAACATTGGATTTTAAACACACTGAAGAAGGGGTCTTAACCTTTGACTCAGCTGACGAAGTAAACACATGTAATTGTTTTGTAAGATGAAGTGTCTGATCTTCCAAACTTTTGATAATGACTAAATTTGAATTTCTGTCATGATCAAATGATTGGTAATCAGATTTAAATGATTGTTCTTTGATTAAGAACATTTGTCTTTCATCTTCAAACAATTCAGATTTTGATTTAAAATCTTGTTCTTTAAGTAAGAACTCATGTCTTTCCTTCTCAATCAAATCTTTAGTTAAAGACAACTCTTGTTGAAGAGCAAAAATTTCTTCGTTTTTGTTTAAAATACAATTCTGATCAGTTGGTTTTGTCTTACAAAGTGTATCTTCAAGATCCTGAACTTTCTTGTAAAGATCAGATCTTTCAGGCAAAAGATATTTCAGTTGAGTTGCATTCTGAAAATTTTCTTGTTTCAGCTCATCAAGTTCTTTAAGTAATTCAGATATTTTCAATTGATGAGTACAACTCTGAGAGTTTTGTTTTTCTTTTAAGCTCTGAATTTCTTCATTCAGTATTTGTACGTCACGTAACGCTAAATGTTTATCAGTATTTAACTGAATGAGAAGGTCGTAATTGTTCTTACGAATCTTTTCAGATTCAGTAAGTTTGACAATCAGCTTAGACTTTGAAAATTGTTCAAATTCCATTATGAATTGCAGAAAAATTGAATTTTCCAAGATCTTTTATGGAGAAACTGAGTGAATTCTGATAACACTTTGAAAATCTATTTCAGTTAATGATAACTAGTGAAAAATCAGCTCTGAAATGACTTTTTGACGTTGAAATTTCAGGTTTTCTGCATAAAATTGCCCGTAACTTTTTTCTGGAGTGGAATTGGGCCTCGAAAATATACCGAACTGGCAATGCCAGTTCTAGAAATGTAGATCTCTTTTCAAGCTTCGATTTGACGTATGGTAGGCCTTCTAACGATATTCCAGTCAAAAGTTATGGTCAATTTAAGCAGCAAATGTCAAATAGTCAAAAGTATGATGAAAGTCGAATGAATAAGGACTTAACTTGTCAGGATCTAAAACTTATGAAAATTATGAATAACCAAGATTAACTGATTTGAATTTATCAGAGTATAAATCAATAATCTTGCTTTGAATCAAAGTTTAATTAAGAAGTTTGCGGAATAACACTTAATGATTTTGACAAAAACTTTCAGAATCAATAATAGCATAAACATAAGAAGTAATCAAGACTGTTTGTATTGCTGAATTCAATGATTACAATCACCTCTAATCTGTTTTGATTAGACGAAGAACACAAACTGTTCTTAGGGTTTTACAACCTTAGAGGCTTAAGAAAACTTGAACAATAAAGCAATTACAGACTCAAAATATGCAGAAAACTCTTATTCTATGCGTATATCTTCTATACAATCTTCTGTCTATTTATATTGCTTTATGGACGTGTTTCCTTGAAGGACTATGACTTCTCTGATAGTAGATATGCTGGAATCTTCTTGTAGATATCTTCCCTGAAAATCAGCACATTCTGTTTATGAAACTGTTGAGCAGCTTGAATGACTTGGCAGCATGAACTGAGCAGCTTGAGTTATTTTGCTCTGGCAGCTTGAACTTTTATACTGGCAGCTCGAGTTTCTTCAACTAGCAGCATGAACTTTGTACTTACACAGAAATTCTACTAACAGTCTGAGAAGTCTAAACTAACAGCTTGAGTATACTTAAACTATTTCCCAACAATCTCCCCCTAACTTAAATTCTTTATACAAGACTTTAAGTTCTATACAAATAAGGAAATGAAAAAGTAAACTGTTATTTACAAACCAAGGCTTTCAAAAACTTACAACTGTGTAAGCTTCTGATCTATAGCCTTCAAAAATTCTCTCTTCATCTCTTCTTTATCACAAGATATCCTAACTGATTTTATTTGTAGCAGCATATCTTTTGAAAAATTATAAAACTCGAGATTGAAGAAAATACCAAATCCATCTTTGAATTGAATTCTGTAGGTTCTGGATTTGACAAAAATATGTACTTCCTTGATCTGCTTCCCTTTCTTCTCAGCATCTTCCACTTCTTTTCACCTTGCTTGACCACAAACCCTCTTAGGTAATCTCCTAAGGTTTCATCATCTTGCATTGGGGCATGGGTTTGCTGGTCTAAGGCCTGATCTTGTTCTTCTGCTAACTTTCTGGCAATCTCAGCATCAAAGGCAATCTGGGCTTCTCTGGAAGAAAATTTGTGCTTTGGAGACTCAATGAGAATACCCTTGCCCTTATCTTTTGTAGCAGAAGATGTAGCTTGGACTGAACTGGATGGAGCTTGAATGCCTTCTCTTATAACAACTCCAGTTGCGCTTGTAGAAGCAGCTTGAGTTTCTAGGCTAACAGCTTGAGAAGCTGTTGGGACTGCTAGCCTAGAAGATGGAGCTGTTGATGCTGCTTGGACTGGATGAGGAACTTCCTGATTCTCCCCCTTTTTGGAAGCATTGGTTTGGTCAGAAGGACCTACAACCTTTGCCACATGGGTTTGAATCAACTGCTCTAGTTTGATGAGCTTATTTCCACAAAGAGTAAACCCTTTGTGTAGATTAGCCAGTTTCTGATTGTGAGCAGCTTCTGCCTGTTTGAGTGCATGAATTTGTGCCCCCTGTGCAGCAATGATGGACATTTGGTATTCCAACATTGTTACAACAGGTTTCAGCTTTGGATCCGTTAAGAGCATCAGTTGCAGACTAGTCTCAAGATCAGAAAACACCAGGGGTGTTTGTGGTCTATCACTGACATTAACACCAGAAGTAGAAACCTCTGGGCCCCTCTTTTCTTGGTACTGGGGACTTCCAGCTCGTGTTTGCACACTTGCTGTTGCCATGGGTGTGGTCTTAGAGATGTTGGCCCTGTCCTGTGCCTCTTGTGCAGAGACATCAGTAGTGCCAGCCACAGAACCCATATGAACAGTCTCAGAAGAGATGTTCACCTCCTGATTGAGGTTGGGAGTGTCCTCAATTGGTTCCCTTTGGATATTCTGTGCAGAAGGATCCTCCTGCACAGGGATATATGGCTCTTGTCTAAGGGAGGAGGAGGAAGGAGCTCCTCGTCCCCTTTTCCTTTTATATAAGTATTGTAGTGGGCGTGTGGGCTGTACAAAAGGATCAGTGGGAATATCTGTATCATGAGGAGTGGGTTGGGGTCCTGGGGTTGAAGCAGTAATGTTAGGCTGTGTCTGCTCAGGCCCCTCTCCTCTGTTTCTTGTGATGATGTTCATCATTGCAGAGGGCAATGGAGCATCAATGCTAACAAAATTGGCACTTGGCTTTATCAGCCTTTTGATTGAAGATAGTGAGTGCCTATGGGAAACATATATCCTCTTATGTAAATTTGAAGCAGTGCAGGTGTGTGCAATTATTTTTGCCAAAAATCGAGGATACATCAAAAATTTCCAATGCTTCAAGGAATGATGCCTTAACATTCCTTGAAAGATCATATTTGAAAAATTGAACTGTTGGCCAGTAGAAAAGCACACTAAGGCAGTGGCAATATTTGAAGAAAATTCGGACCAACCAGTTCTTTTGGGGCTTAAACATTGCTGAATAATATGCACAAGGTATTTCCATTTAGGAGAAAAGTGTGCTTTCAAGAAAGTAAAAGAATCAGCAGGGCCCCTATATCCGATATTTTGAAGACCAAAGTGTAAAGCAGTAAGAGATAGGTCTTTTATACCTGTGGCATCTTGAAGATGCAGATGATGTCTGATGGACTCCTCGGTGATATTGATGGTAGTACCATCGATTTTGGAAGTCAGGGTAGGCACTCCATTGATGGTTTGAACATAGGCATGATTCCAGAATTGCTCAATATGAGATATGTATATAGTGGGGTTGATATTGAGGGCATAGTGGATATGGGAGTGCCTGAGGAAGTCCATCATCTCATGAAACGGTTCAAGGTCAGTGTGTTTCAGGGTGTATGGGAGGCAGTTGTGTTCTTTTACGAACTCCATTGATCAAGAAACGACGGTTTAGGGTTTAGGGTTTGAAGAGAATGTGTGTATCGTTCAGAGAAAAAGCAGAAGGCCGTGGAAGAAGAATATGTAACTGGTAGTTACAACTGAACGAAACTGGGACCTTTAAAGGTTTCGAAAAGGTTAGGTCCCGCGCACACATTTGGGAAGTTACCTAAATACCCTGCACACTTTGACAGATCAAGTGAAAATAACTAGCAGTCCGAGAAAATGAACTAGCAGCATGAGAAAAGACTCATGCTGTTAGTGTAAAATTGTGCAGATTTTCAATGGAACAGTGTCTCCCCCTTAAATTAGCATATTGAGTTGATAATAATAAAAATCAATTAATCCATGTTTACCATACCAATGTTTGATATTAGGAAAGTGAACCTTCCTACATCAAAAGGTTTTGTAAATAGATCAGCTAGCTGATCATCAGTATGTATTTTGGTAACTTGGATTAACTTCTTTTCATTACAATCTCTGATGAAGTGAAATCTGATTTCTATATGCTTGGTTTTTGGGAATTTCACTGGGTTTTGCACAATGCTAATGGCACTTGAATTGTCAATATAAATAGGAGTGGATAAGAAATTCATACCATAGTCTCTTAGCTGATTTTGAATCCACATTACCTGGGAGCAGCAGCTTGCAGCTGCTACGTATTCTGCTTCAGTGGATGATGTGGAGACAGTTGTTTGTTTCTTGCATTGCCAAGAGACCAGTCTTGCTCCTAAGTATTGACATCCACCAGTTGTGGATTTTCTGTCAATGTTGCAACCACCATAGTCACTGTCAGAATATGCAGTTAGTTCAAAAGGAGAGTCTTTGGGATACCAGAGGCCTAAATGTGGTTGGCCTTTAAGGTATCTGAAAATTCTCTTAACAGCAACCAAGTGAGAATCCTTTGGTGAACATTGAAACCTGGCACACACACAGACAGCAAACATTATATCAGGTCTAGAAGATGTTAGATACATGAGAGATCCTATAAGGGATCTGTATAGATGAATGTCCACATCTATGCCGTCTTTGTCTGTATGAAGCTGTTTATGAGGATCCATTGGAGTGCTTGCAACCTTTGTGTCTTGATAGCCAAACTTTTCCAGTATGTCTTTGACATACTTTGATTGACTTATGAATAGACCAGTAGGCTTCTGTTTGACCTGCAGCCCTAGAAAGAATGTGAGTTCCCCCATTGAACTCATTTGAAACTTTTTGTGCATTAGGGCCTCAAAATCTTTGCACAACTTATCATTAGTTGAGCCAAAAATGATGTCATCAACATAGATCTGGACAAGAAGAATCTCAGCTTTGATGGATTTAGTGAAAAGTGTTTTGTCCAGAGTGCCTCTCTTGAATCCATTCTGTAGAAGATATGATGACAGTGTGTCATACCATGCTCTGGGGGCTTGGTGAAGACCATAGAGAGCTTTGTCTAGCTTGTACACCCTGTCTGGATACTTGTAGTCTTCAAAACCAGGAGGTTGACACACATACACTTCCTCTTCAATTGTCCCATACAAGAAAGCAGACTTAACATCCATTTGATACACTTTAAAGCCTTTGAAACTTGCATATGCTAGAAATAGTCTGATGGCTTCAATTCTTGCTACTGGAGCAAAGACATCATCATAATCTATTCCTTCTTCTTGAGTGTACCCTTGTGCTACTAGTCTTGCTTTGTTCTTGATGACTATCCCTCTCTCATCCTTCTTGTTTCTGAACACCCATCTTGTACCTATTGCTCTCTTACCTTTAGGAAGATCCACCAGAGTCCATACATTCTGAATTTTAAACTGTAAAAGCTCTTCTTGCATAGCTTCAATCCAGGATGAATCTTTTAGTGCTTCTGATGCCTTTTTGGGTTCTAGTTGAGACATGAAGCAGGCATGTTCAAAAGCAGCTAGGCTGAATTCTGGAACTGCTTGTTCAGCAACAGCAGTCTCATTGTGGACCATCTTCCTTGTTTGAACAGGAGTGCTTGGATCACCCAGTATTTGATTGAGAGGGTGATACTTATGAACTCTTAGTGTGGGCTCTCTCTCTGTTTGGAAGGATGTTCCAAGGTTTGTGTCATCTCCATCAGAACCAGTGAATGGTTCAGTTTCTGGAACAGTTTGAGTTTCTAGGCTAACAGCTTGAGAAGCTGTTGGGACTGCTAGCCTAGAAACTGGAGCTGTTTCCTTTTGTGTTTGAGCTGTGCTGTCAGGACTTGGAAATGGCACTTCAGTGTCTGGATTTGCATCATGTTGAGTGCTCAGGACCCCTGGAGGATCACATGACAGAAGTGGTAGAGTGGTGAAGTCATCCCAACTTGTTGAATCTGCAGCAGTCTGAAACTTTGTGCCAACAGCATGAGAAATTGTATTGGCAGCATGAGAATGTGTGTTAGCAGCTTCAACCCTGTATGCATCAGCTTCTGCAGTAAACTCAGCAAAGCTCAGAGAATTTGTTAGAGAATCTAAATCAAATAACCAATCAGGACCAGTGCCTTTGATGTTAGCAGTATTTTCATTAAATTCAACATTGGCACTTTCTTCAATTGTTTTAGACACTCTGTTGTATACTCTATAGGCTTTGCTTTGAATTGAGTATCCTACAAAAAATCCTTCTTCAGCCTTACTCTCAAACTTCCCTAAGTGAGTCTTAGTGTGAAGAATAGTACATGGGCATCCAAAAGGCTTGAAGAAAGCTATTAGGGGACTTCTGTTGTGGAATAGCTCATAGGGAGTTTTCCCTTGTGATTGAACTACTTGAACCCTATTTAGAACATAACAGGCTGTATTAACAGCTTCTGCCCAGAAAGTCATAGGCAGATTAGAATCAGCTAACATTGTTCTAGCAGCCTCAATTAATGTTCTATTCTTTCTTTCAGCTACACCATTTTGCTGTGGTGTTCTTGGTGCACTATATTGTCTAGCAATACCTTTGGACTCACAGAAACTGTTTAGAATTTGATTTTTAAATTCAGTTCCATTGTCTGATCTTATCACCTTAACTTTGGAATTGGATTGGTTTTCTATCTTAAGGATAAAAGACTTAACAAGCTCAGCAGTTTCATCTTTGGACCTAAGAAAGTAAACCCAAGTAAATCTGGTGAAATCATCAACAATGACTAAACAGTATGCCCTTTTATTCAAACTCAAAACAGATGTTGGACCAAATAGATCCATATGTAACAGCTGAAGAACAGATGAGATTGAATTTACTTCTTTGGCCTTATGAGAAGTTTTGTGTTGCTTACCTTTAAGACATGCTACACAATGATCATCACAAATGAACTCCTTTTGTGGTAATCCTCTTACCAGATTCTTTTTAACCAAATCATTCATGGACTTGAAGTTCATGTGACACATCCTTCTATGCCAAAGAGCAGACTCATTTGATGATGCTTTGGATATTAAACAGCTTAAAGTATTTGATTTAGTCAAAAGAGCTGTGTCTAGGCAGTAAACATTGTCCTTTCTTGGTGTTCTAAGTAAAACAAGATTTTCAGGAATTTTGAAATCCTTTGAAAGAACAATGCACTCAGAATCTGTGAACAGAACAATGTTTTGTTTGTCACAGATTTGAGAGACACTCAATAAATTGTACTTAAGCTGTTCAACATACAAAACATCATGGAATGTCATGTTGCCTGCATTTACAGTACCTTTACCTGTAACCTTACCTCCTTTTGAGTTGCCTCCAAACGCAACAAAACCTCCATCAAATCCTTTGAAATTCGACAAGCATTCAGAATTGCCTGTCATGTGCCTAGAGCATCCACTGTCCAGATGCCATCTTGTCCTATGAGGAGACCTGTGGTTGCCCTGCACAAATAACAGCTTAGTTAGTAGTGGAGTAAACCCAAACCAAATTGGTTTTGGGTTGGCCTTGTACATTGACATAACTAAAAACTGTTTTTGACTTCTTGTATTTGGTGAGATCTACTGATGGAGTCTTTGGAGAGTATTTAGTGATGATATGAGGTATCCAATTATTTTGATCATCTTTTCTTCTGACAGTCTCAGATGATTCACTAGCAGCTCCAGTTTGATGCTCAGCAGCTTGAGCTGTGTTTGTAGTGCTAACAGTTTCAGTTTTTGCACTAACAGCATCAGATTTTGACTTAGCAGTTTGAGCAACAGATTTGTCCTTGACACACCATATTTGTTTAAAACTTGATTTAGGCTTTGCCAAAACTTGTTTTTGATGTGTGGACTGTTTTTTATTAACTTTTGAGAATCTGTGATCAACTGTTCTCTTTGGAGCTGCTGTGGAAGGTTTCACTTTTGAGTGCTTTGCCTGTTTAGGATTTGATTTTGTGTGATGTACAGTCTGTTTTGCAACAGCTGGTTTGTAAAAACAATCCTTGGCTAAGTGATTCCTCCTTCCACAGTGAAAGCATCTTTTGACAGTTTGAATTGGAACACCAGACTTTTCTGTCAATTTCTGGTTCCTGTTTCTCTGGTTTCCTCTTACCTGCTGTTGTTTAGGAAACTTTTGAACACCATGCTTTTGGCATGTGCAGATAGAAACAGTTTTACCTTTTTTAGTTCCTTTTGATGAAGATGCAGTGTTACAGTTAGAATGTACAGAAACTTGTGGAGTAGCATTGCATACACTCATCTTCTCTTTTCCTTTCTTACTGGGAACTTTGACTTCTATGGGTGCACTCTTTGTGTCACAGTCTCTATTTTGACTCTTATCTTCCTTTGGTTCAGGACTGCTGTCAAGGATAGGATCTACAATAGTCATAGACTCATCTAGTGGTTCATTGACAAGTCTATCAGCAACTTCACTCATTGGATGAATGTACTTGTTATTATATGGAGGTGGAGTAGCTCTGTATCCTATTCCTTCTTTGGGATTGACCTGAGATTTGACTCTATCTTTGAATTGAACTTCCATTAGGTGTTCTAGCTTTTGATTTGCTAACTTGAAGTTACCTAAATCTATGTTAACAGATTTCAGTTTCTCATTAGCCTCTAACACCTTCTGTTCAGTTTCTTCTACCTTTTTATTCAAAGATTCTATTTTCTTATTGAGTTCCTTTTTCTCCCATTCATGATAGTTTCTATCATACCCCATTTGAAGCTCATTATCCTTATAGTCATTGATCTGTTTTTCCAGATCTTCTATGGCTTGCATATATTCATATCTCCTTTCTTCCATCTTAGCTAGAGTTTTGCACATGCTCTCATTATGAACTCTGTACTTTTTAACCATATTTTTGCATGATTGAGAGCAGAGTTTAGAATTTACCTCAGATGGTAGTTCAGTTGAGGAGACATTTGAGGTTTCTGCCATCAGTGCTTGATTTTGGAATTCTTCCTCTGTCTGATCACTCCAGTCAAACACATTGTCTTCTTGAGAGACAAGTGCTGTTGATGAGGAAGCTTGGATGGGCTGTGAAGTCCTTGATGGTTGTTGACCTTGAGATCTACATTCTCTGGCAAAGTGACCAAGCTTATGGCATTTATAGCATTCCACTTTTGATTTATCAAAAGATGGTTTGCCATCTGTTTTGGCTTGAAAGTTGGTCCTTCCAGTTCTTTTCAGGAATCTTTTGGCTCTCATGGTCAGCATTGCATGTTGCCACTTTAAATCCATCTCTTCAAGATCATCAGGATGGATTTGTTCCAAGTCTTCAACATTTAGAGCAAATAATCCATCATTGGCAACAAAAGCTTCATAATGAGTTTCAGCAGAATTGCCATCACCACCTGAAAAAGAATCACAGTTATTAGATTTTTCAGAGGACAAAAGAGCAGTGTTGTGATTATAAGAAAAGGATTTCTTTTTAGCATCAATTTCAGTCTCAAACACTCTTAGACTGTTGTATAGATCATCCAATTCTATCTCATCAAGTGTGTCTTTTGTTCTCCACTGTGCAGCATAGACTGTCCATTCTTCTCCAAGAGATCTGAGAAACTTTCTGTTGACCTCATCTTGATCCAGATTGACCCTTGCACTTTCCAGTTCACTTATCAGTTTGTTGAACCTGTCAAAGATTTGAGTGAGGTTTTCATTCTTGCCACCAGAAAAGTTTTCATACTGCTGTTTCAAGAGGTCCTTTTGATTTCTCTTGGTACTTGCATTACCAGCAAACCTCTTCTCTAAGGCATTCCAAAGAGAGTGAGCAGTATAAAACTTTTTAAACTGATGTTGATAAGCATTAGGAATGGCTATTTGTAATAATGTGAGTGCTTTCACTTCATTCATTCTAGCCTTCCTTTCAAGTTCAGTTTTTGGAGGAGTTTTTACTGGTTTTCCCTCAGCATCAAGTTCTGGATCAACTGCAGGAGGGAATTCAACAGCTTCCCATATGGCATAATCAATGAATTGAATATGCTGTTGAATCCTGAGTTTCCACATCTCAAACTCAGTGGGCTTGAGCATAGGCACTTTGAGTCCTTGCCCAGATCCACTGCTGCTATTTTCAAATTCCATTGAAAAAGATTAAAAATTTGAAAGAAAGTTTTCGACTTTGAAAAACAAAGAACGACCTGTGGCTCTGATACCACTTGTCAGGATCTAAAACTTATGAAAATTATGAATAACCAAGATTAACTGATTTGAATTTATCAGAGTATAAATCAATAATCTTGCTTTGAATCAAAGTTTAATTAAGAAGTTTGCGGAATAACACTTAATGATTTTGACAAAAACTTTCAGAATCAATAATAGCATAAAACATAAGAAGTAATCAAGACTGTTTGTATTGCTGAATTCAATGATTACAATCACCTCTAATCTGTTTTGATTAGACGAAGAACACAAACTGTTCTTAGGGTTTTACAACCTTAGAGGCTTAAGAAAACTTGAACAATAAAGCAATTACAGACTCAAAATATGCAGAAAACTCTTATTCTATGCGTATATCTTCTATACAATCTTCTGTCTATTTATATTGCTTTATGGACGTGTTTCCTTGAAGGACTATGACTTCTCTGATAGTAGATATGCTGGAATCTTCTTGTAGATATCTTCCCTGAAAATCAGCACATTCTGTTTATGAAACTGTTGAGCAGCTTGAATGACTTGGCAGCATGAACTGAGCAGCTTGAGTTATTTTGCTCTGGCAGCTTGAACTTTTATACTGGCAGCTCGAGTTTCTTCAACTAGCAGCATGAACTTTGTACTTACACAGAAATTCTACTAACAGTCTGAGAAGTCTAAACTAACAGCTTGAGTATACTTAAACTATTTCCCAACATAACTCGAATATGTAATGATCAAACTCGAATGATGAAGTATCAAACTCGAATGAAGAAGTATAAAACTCGAATGATCGAGTGTGAAACTCGAATGAGAAAGGATTCAACTCGAATAACCCTTGAACTTTCTCGAATGAAATAGAAATCAATTCGAATTACAAAGAAGTTAAACTCGATCAAAGCTTCATGAAACTCGGTCAATGAAGTATGAAACTCGAATAACAATGGATGAAACTCGGTCAAAGCATTGATAAAACTCGGTCAAAGCTTCATAAAACTCGAATAAAGCTATCATAAAACTCGAATAAAGCTTTAATAAAACTCGAATAAAGCTTTCATAAAACTCGAATAAAGCTTTAATAAAACTCGAATAAAACTTTCATAAAACTCGAATGCCTTCTTTATAAAACTCGAATGACACTATGAATCTAGTTATGCCCGAGATTTATCATTTTTCAACAAAAACAAGATCAGATTCAAACTTTTTCAACAAAAATCCATGAATTGACCTCAAATTGATTTCGAAGGTTCGTTTTAATAGCAGAAACAACTTTTGTGAAATCACTTTGGCTAATTCTTGATTAAAAACCAAAAATCGACCAAAAACCTCAAGAACACACACTTTTTCAAAAAATCTGAAATTTCTCAATTAAACTCTGTGTGTTTTGAGATAATATTTGATGTTTATATCATCAGATTCACCTTTAAATTTCACACATTCGATCCAAAATTCAGATCATTTCATCCAACGAATCAAAATCCTCAATTGATTTTCAGATTTTCAGAAAAATGAATATAACAGTGTTAAAAAAAAAACGATTTCAGATTCAAAATTCACTCAAATTCAACCATATTAGGCTCTGATACCAATTGTGAATTCACTTTTCATGCAATTCAATCATATACAACACAATTCATATGAACAATTATCAATCAAACACAATCTATTGAATGATTAAGAGAGAAAATATTACATTGGAGGTTTCGGCTTTCTTGCAAAGCAATCCTTCTTTCTCTCTAAATCAGATCCATATGTGTGTGTTAGACATATTTATTTCAATCTCTAGTTAATATCTTTTGTTTGTAATAATTTAATTTCTAGTTATGTATTTGTTTTTGTAATGTTTAAAGTCCAAGGACCTGTTATGTAATTTTCCCAAAGTCTCTTTGGTTATAAAAACCAAAAGAGATGGAGGTTTTGTTGTTGTTGAAGAAAGAAATTTGCAGTGATATATTTCTCTCAGAGCATTTCATCTTCTTCACCCAATAGAGTATTTTTCATTGATAAATCTGTTTGAGTGTTACTCTATTTGCCATGGTTGTGTAATTTCTGGGAAATCAAGCTTTCATTTGGTATCAGAGCTTGGAATTGGATTTCAACTTGGAGCTGTGTTCAAAAAACGTAACCTGCTTTTCATCTCCTTCTTCTCAAAAAGGTCCAACTCTCTGATCTTTTGCTTAAATATCATTTGTATGTTGTTATTAATCATCAAGAATATGTTTATTGTGAAAAAAAACATCTTTTTCATGGAGTAAATGAACTATTTTTGTTGAACCCATCTGTTCGTGTGTCTGGCGTACTGTACCAAAGAAATTGACCAAAAATTTTCAAAATTCTTGTGTCAAACAAATTTATTTGCACCGAAATTGAAATACTTGTGCCATATATCTGCTATATCTGAGATTTAATCTTTGTATTGTGTGAAAAACTTTGAAAATCTTGAAATCTTGAAAATACCGAAACCTCAAAGGTTTCAGTACGTCTCTGTATTTGGAAAAAAATTTCAGTCTTGAAAACAAGTGCAGAAAGTAGCAAAAAGGGTTTTCTCTTTAAAGGTTTCGGTAGTATTTCAAGATCTTGGTAGGTCCAAGGTTTCGGTATATAAGAAAGGTTTCACCAACAAATACCGAAACCTTAAAGGTTTCGGTAGATTCATCTAGGTTTCGGTACTAAGCAATTTTGTCAAAAGTTTCGGTACTCATCAAGGTTTCAGTACTAAGTTTCTATATCAAAGGTTTCGGTACAAAGGTTTCGGTATAAAGGTTTCGGTATAACAGTTTCTATACCAAGGTTTCAGTACAAGGTTTCTATACCAAGGTTTCTATACCAAAGTCTCAGTACCAAGGTTTCTATACCAAGGTTTCTATACCAAAGGTTTCGGTACTAAGGTTACAGTACCAAGGTTTCAAGGTTTCACCCCACTGTCTGTTTTTTCAAAATCTTTTTAATTCTCCAAATCTTTGTTTCAGGTTACAAGTTTTTTTTTATTATTTTTATTTATTTCTTTATTTTCATTTATTTTATATTATTAAATTAATTAAAAAAAATCATCTCCAAGTTTCCAATTCTTAGATCAATCTTTCAAAATCAAACATGGCAAACGAGGCTCTAATTTTGGGAACGGATATTCGTCCACCGGTTCTGTATCGTGGAGAATACGATCAATGGAAGAGAAGGTTTCTAAGGTTTCTTGCGCTGCATGATCTGGGCTCTTTGATGCTTAAATCTCTTGAAGAAGGTCCTGCAGAATATTTCACCATCATACCTGCCAAACCCGATAATGATCCACCAATTCCCGAACTTCGTGAACCACGAGGGCCTCAGACTGAACAGGAACGACTTAGAGCCAAAGCTGACATCCAGTTAGAGAATTATCTCCTACAAGCCTTTCCCAACCTCATTCTCAACAGTATTGACAGTCAAGAGACTGGCAAGGCAATGTGGGATGAAGTTGCTCACAAAATGCGAGGGTCTGAAAAGGGCGACAAAATGAAAAGGGAGAACATCAAATCTGCTTTCGCTAAGTTCAAGGCACGAGACGGAGAAACTCTTGAAAGCACTTACAATCGTTTCTGCTCCGTTTTGAACGAATTGAAAAAATGCAAAGTCAACACCTCACAGGACGACATCAATCTTCGTTTTCTTGCTTCGCTTCGTCCTGAATGGAATTCTACATGTCGCACAGTAAAGAGGACTCATGATCTGAATGACATCAATATCCATTTCTTATTTGAAAATCTGCAAGAATTTCAAGACGATGTTGATGATCATCTAGCTATAAGAAACAAGGTTGAGTCGTTATCTGCAAGTGGAACCAGACCAGTGAATGATTCACTTGCACTGATCACTGATAACAAAGGCAAATCTCCAGCCATGCCTTTCTCCTACAAAGATCCTCAAATGGGTCAGTCAAGCCATGAACCTGACAATTCCTCAGACTATGAAATAGTAGACCTCCGTGATCAACTAGCTTTTCTGTCCAACAAATTTAATCAGCGGTTCTTTAAGAAAAAGACCAACAACAACTTGAGATATGAAACGGGGCCGCGTATGCGCAGGGAAGAGCGAACGGATCGTAGTTTAAGAGAAGAGAGAAACAATACCCGTGAACCCAGACGAAATGAGTGTCGTGAGGAACCACGAGGGGATCTCAAAGATGAACGGACAGTAGAGAGGGAAGAGAGGCGTGATAATCATCGAGATGAGTATCGCAATCCTGATGAGGAACGAATTTAGAGGCTAGCTGGAGGAGACAAAAGGAACAGACCTGAAGAAAAGAATGTAAAATCTGGAAAGAGTCTTGTCTGTTACAAGTGTGGTGAACTGGGTCACTTTGCCCGAGAATGTGTTAAACCTTTCCAACGAAACGCTGACTACTATCGTCGAAAAGTGGCAATGATTGAAAGGAAAGAGGGTGGTCAAGCTCTAGTAGCAGAGGATGACTATTGGATGGACGATCAGACTGATGATGAAAATGATGGAGCTAACGATGTCCCATGTTATGTGGCTGACATCTTCAGTCTCAACTCTGGTCATCTAGGGCCAGATATGCAGGTGGTTCAAGAACAGCTCGTGGATTCCAGAGTTGAAAGGAGTGAAGGACGTGAGGAAAGTTATGCTTCAGATGATGAACAGGTTGAAGAGACGTCCACCTCATCCTGTCTAATGACTAACGACAAAGACTTCATCTCGTCTGATGGCGAGTCCAGTGAGGTACATTCTGAATTTGAATTCAAATTAATCAATGATTTCAAACTTCTGACCGAAAAATATCATTCTCTCGAACAGAAATTTTTGCTTGAAAAGGAAAAGTCTCACACTATTGATAATCAACTGCTCAATATAAAAAGTGAAAACTCAAATATTCAGATAGACATGGTCAAGATTAATGATATGAATTATTCTTTAATTGAAACTTCAAATAAAATTAAAGAAGAGAACAATTCATTGAAATCTCAACTTTCTGAAGTATCAAACAAATTTGAATCCATCTCATGTGAAAACTCTCAGAATGTATATGCAAAAATAAAATCCCTTGAGGATGAATTTCTGAAACATGGTCAAACTGATCAGACCATCCACATGAATAAACCGAAAGAGACTCGTTTCTATCATTCTAAGGAAGGTATTGGGTATGAAAGTCCCAAAATTCTTAACAAGGTATTAAACACTTTACCTACCTTGTATGATCACGATTACATGGGACATGGTTTCAAGGCAGTTTTCCATCGTTCAACGAAAGATGCCTTAAATGAGGAAGATTCCAAACGAACACTTTGTGAAAATGAGCATACATTTTTTGGCTATGAGCGACTAAATGACAGTTATTCCACTAGAGAACCCACTCTATCGGATGACTACATACATAGTTACTCAAAGTCGGAAATGGATGCTAAACCTGTTGCATCAACATCTCATTCCTACATTCCCACCTTCATTCTTCAAAATCAAATCACACGTCTTGAAAAAGATATTTTGAAAGGTGAGGAGAATTGTATTTGCAAAGGTTTTGAACAAACAGTTTTGGACACCGTGTATCAAGGTTTTCACTCAGACTTACAACTTCAAATTTCCTCCTTTCTTACCCAACCTTCGGTAGAATTGGCGAATGATCAAAGAATCGTTTTTGAAAAAGAGAGAAAATTGTTCTTAATCAAAGAACAAAATTTTAAAATTCAACTCAAATCCAATGATGATGACCTGGCTTCATACCTATCTATCATCAAGGATTTGGAAAATGAAATCTCTCAACTGAAACAAATCAAACTCTCCACTCTCTCCAATAAATCAAAAGCAAAGGTTTTAGCAGTGTCAGGTAAAATTACCAAAAACACCGCTTTACCAAATGTTGCAAAAGGCAAAGAAATATTTGAAATTCCTCCAAGAATTCTCAAAGGTGAGTGCTCAACAAATCTTAAAACCAGAGTCTCAAAGGATACTAGACATTCTTCTACAAAGAATCACAAGTATTTCATGAAACTCACTCACTCACGAATTTCTTCTCATTCTAAGAGTTCACATGTAACTGATTCAAAATGTCTGATGTTACAGATCATCTGAATGATTCCCAAAGAGCAGTCAAGGAAGCTTCATTTTTCAAGAAGGCATCTGTGCCATTGCATGTCATTTCCGACAATTCTATTTCAAGCAGTAGATTAAATGTAGTAGGGAAAAACATGAATGTAAACCGACTTTGAAAATATTGTTCTGTAATGAAAAACCTTGTTGGTTCATGTTTATCTACTTCATGTTCTTCTATTCCTGAAAAGAATAATTCAAAACTTGAAAAATGTCATGTAAAATCAAAGGAAATCAAATGCACCAAAGTCTGGACAAAGAAAAGGCCTGTTGAACAGACCAACTCTGAGGGCTCCAAACAACCCATAGTTGATACAAAATCCAAATGTCCAATATTCAAATGGGTCCCAAAGATTTCTGCATCAAATACTGACACTAATAAAAAATGGGTTCCTGCAAATATTCTGTTACATATAACTGGAATTCCATCCTGTGCTAACCTGAAAAAACCCATTCTCCAATGGGTTCCCGTAGTGTCTGATTGATCTTATGCAGAATGGTTCCTGTGCACTCAGTTCAGGACCCGCTTTTAACCGTACAAGTTTTCTGGACATGCCAGTTCAGAACACGGTTAGTGATAGACAGGAGTTGTATGTTGTTACTTATCTGATTTCAATGACAGGTAAAAACAACATGGGTAATGGATTCGGGATGCTCTCGTCACATGACCGGTAGAGTTGAGTTATTGTCTAACTATGTCGAGGAATAGTGCGGCTCAGTTAGATTTGGGAATGACAATCATTTACCAATCGTTGGTCACGGAGATTTAGTTTCGGAAAATCTCATCATCCAACATGTGAACTATGTACCGGGATTGGGCCACAATCTCTTTAGCATAGGACAGTTTTGTGATAAGGGTCTCGAGGTGAACTTTAAAGCCACAAAATGTAGTGTGAGAAATGATTCGGGAAATGAATTGCTGTCAGGATTCCGTAACTCAAACTTGTATACCATCGATCTGGCAAAACTCAAACTGAAAGAAAGCATTTGCCTACTCTCCAAGGCTTCAACAAAAGACTCTTGGTTGTGGCACCGTCGCTTATCTCACCTCAACTTTGACAATATTAATAAACTGGTCTCAAAAAGTCTTGTCAGAGGTCTGCCAGTGCTCCGGTACGACAAAGATCACCTTTGCGGAGCATGTGAAAAAGGAAAAATGAAAAGAGCAGCACATAAACCCAAACCCGAACCCACATCCAAAAGGCCGTTAGAGCTCCTCCACATGGACTTATGTGGACCAATGAGGATCCAAAGTATCAACGGAAAGCGCTATGTGTTGGTTGTCGTGGATGACTATTCTCGATACACATATGTTCGATTCTTGCGAACCAAAGATGAGGCTCCTCAACATATCATTGATTTAATCAAACTTGTTGAGACTAAGTTGCAGTCAGCTGTCCAATTCATCTGAACAGATCAAGGCACAAAATTCAAGAATTCGGTTCTTGAAACTTTCCTCAGATCAAAAGGCATTCATCATCAATATTCCGCTGCCAGGACTCCACAACAAAACGGGATTGTCGAAAGACGAAACCGAACACTAGTGGAAGCTGCTCGAACAATGCTTGCCTATTCAAAGCTGCCAACGTTTCAGTGGGCCGAAGCTGTTGCCACTGCTTGCTACACGCAGAATCGCTCAATAATCCACAAGCGCTTCAACAAAACTCCCTTTGAGCTAATTAACAAACGATTACCCTATATCAAATACTTTCGTGTTTTTGGTTGCAGGTGTTTTGTACTGAATGACAGGGAGAATCTCGGAAAATTCAGCGAGAAGGCCGATGAAGGAATTTTCATTGGATACTCCACATCATCGAAAGCTTATCGTGTCTACAACACTCGCACAAGGACTGTGAATGAAAGCGTTAATGTATCATTTGATGAATTGGCTGAATCCAGTAATGAAGCCACAACTTCTAGGCCGCCAATTTCTCAAACTCAGAGTCCTTCGAATTCTGCAACAACTGACGACTCATTAAATACTTTATTTGATCACTTTTATAATGATTATTTTGAGTCAGCTAATCCAAATGTTTCATATTCTGTTCCTGCAGAACAAACTGTGATAACATTGGATAACTCGGTGATAAATGCAACAACATCATTTGATTCAGTACCAACTGAAACATCTCCAATCACCGAATCCTCTCCTCAACAAGCATCAGAATCAGCTCAACAAGATTCCTCAAATTCTGTTATTCCTGATCAAACCGATGACGAACCAGAATTTGTTGAACCAGATATCCTAATGCCATCTCTTGAAAGAATAGAACAATCCATCATCCAATCTGATGTTCCTCAAACTCATCCATCCAGTTCCCCTCTTCCACATGAAATCAAATGGACTCGTAGCCACCCCACTGACCAAATCATTGGTAACCCGTCCACTGGAATTCAAACGAGACGTGCTTCAGCTAATGAATGTCTGTTCTCATCATTTCTAAGCAGTGCTGAACCTTCTCGGGTGGATGAAGCTTTAAAGGACCAAGACTGGATTGTTGCTATGCAAGAAGAATTGAATCAATTTGAACGACTGCAAGTATGGAGATTGGTGCCCAAACCAAAGAATCGGATCATTATTGGAACAAAATGGATCTTCAAAAATAAGCGAGATGAAAATGGGATAGTGGTAAGAAATAAAGCAAGACTGGTTGCTAAAGGATATCGTCAACAAGAAGGACTTGACTACGACGAAACTTTTGCTCCAGTTGCACGACTCGAGGCCATCAGAATATTCTTGGCGTTTGCTACATACAAAGATTTCAAAGTATATCAAATGGACGTCAAAACAGCATTCCTGAATGGAGTCCTCAACGAGGAGGTCTATGTTTCACAACCTGAAGGTTTTGTTGATGAACATAAACCTGATTATGTTTATGTTTTAGACAAAGCTTTATATGGTCTAAAACAAGCTCCTCGTGCCTGGTATGATAGCTTATCTTCATTTCTTACCCTATCTGGTTTTTCAAAAGGTGTGGTAGACACAACTCTGTTTACTAAATCTGAGGGCAGACACATAATGCTTGTACAAATCTATGTGGATGATATTATATTTGGATCTACAAACCCTGAGTTTTGTAAGAGCTTCTCAGACCTAATGGAGTCGAAGTTTGAGATGAGTATGATGGGAGAGATTAACTTCTTTCTCGGCTTACAAGTCAAACAGCTTCCAGAAGGAACTTTTGTCAATCAGTCTAAATACACTTTAGACATGCTGAAAAAATTTAAACTTGATTCTTGTACATCATCAAAAGTTCCTATGGCTTCTCATTGCAAGCTAAACGCTGATCCTTCTGGAAAAAGTGTTGATGCAACACAATACAGGGGTATGATTGGCTCATTACTTTATCTCACGGCAAGTAGGCCAGATATAATGTTCTCCACATGTCTTTGTGCACATTTTCAAGCCAACCCAAAAGAATCACACCTTCTTGCTGTCAAGAAGATTTTCAGATACTTAAAGGGCACTCCAAATCTTGGACTTTGGTATCCAAAAGGATCCAATTTCGATTTAACTGCTTTTTCAGACGCAGACTTTGCAGGTTGTCATCTTGATAGAAAGAGCACTTCAGGAAGTGTTCAATTCCTAGGGGAAAGGCTGGTTAGTTGGTCATCAAAGAAACAAAACTGTGTTTCACAATCCACAGCTGAAGCCGAGTACGTTGCAGCTGCTAGCTGTTGTTCTCAGGTGTTGTGGATGCGAACACAACTGCGTGACTATGGCTACTTGCTATCCAGAATCCCTATCTACTGTGACTCCCGAAGTGCCATCGCGATCTCTTGCAATCCAGTTCAACACTCTCGCACAAAGCACATAGACATCAGGTACCATTTCATCAAAGATCATGTAGAAAAAGGTACAGTTGAACTCTATTTTGTTCGAACGGAGGATCAATTAGCTGACATTTTCACCAAGGCCTTGGACGATTCTCGGTTTCAAACCTTGGTTGCAACATTAGGCATGTTGAATAATCCGGCTTAGATTTATCTAATTTATCGAACAAAATTTGGTACAACTCTATCTTTGTCTACATCTGTCTTTGATGAAATGAACTTTTTTATTGTCTATATCTCTAAGTGTTTATCTAAAATAATGACATGTTTTGAGTAATTGGTATTTGTATCTGTTTGAGATTTTGAGGGAGAGAGAAATCCAATCGTTGTTATCACTTTAAAGTTTAGTTGTTATCATTTTCAATTTTTATCAGAAAACATCAAAAAAAATTTCTTTTACTTTAGTTTAATCTTTATTTATTTTAGTTTAATCTTTATTTTATTCTATTTTAATTTTTTATCAGAAAACATCAAAAAGATTTTCATTTATTTTAGTTTAATATTTTATTTTTTTTTCTTTTCTTCTTTTCAATTTTTTATCTGAAAACTTCAAAAAGTTTTTATTTTATTTTCTTTGGTTTTCTTTATTTCTTTTATTTTATCTTTAGTTTTTATCAGAAAAAAAAAAACTTCAAAAATATTGTATTTAGTTTAATTTTTTTTATGTCTTTTTTTTGGAAAACCTCAAAAGTATTTTCACTTATTTAGTTTATAGTTTTTATCTTTAATTTTTTCACAAAATCTCAAAAAGATTTGTATTTTTCATTTTTATCAGTAAACTTTAAAAAGATTTTCATCAAGTTCATTTAAGTTTATTTTATTTTATCCAATCTAGAAAAACCCAAAAAGATGAAAATTTATTTTGTTTTTGTTTTTGGTTAAAATATCAAAAATTGCCAAATTTTTTGAATTTGTTTAAATATGTTAGGGGGGCCGGTTTGTTTGCTTCATCTTTTCCCCCCTCCTTCCCAAAAACCGAAACCCCCCATTCTCTCTTCATCTTCTTCTTCAAGCTCTCATAAGGTTTGTTTTTCTTTTCTTCATCTCTATTTCTTGTATTTCTTTCTTGGTTCTTGTTTATATATATGTATTTGTGATTCTCGTATGTATATATTTGTTTTGGGGTATCCGAGACCCCCTTTGTCACTGTGTTTATCGATCCATCCTTGGTGAGTTGTGTAGTCTGTTTAATGTTAGTATAAATGGTGTATTGAGTGTGAATGTATGTTTATTTTTCTGTTCTCTGTCGAAATATATGATAAACATTACTCAAAAATCGCAAAGAAGTTGTTTCGGATTGTGGTTCACCGAAACCTAGGGTTTCGGTATCCATTCAAAGGGTTACGGTATCCATCAATTTGGTTTCAAGGTTTCTGTATTTTTCAAGATACCGTAACCTTTCATATTCCAAGTAGGTTTCTTATATAGTTTCGGTATTTTGGTTCTTCATGGTTTCGGTAGTTTTAATTTTCATGGTTTTGGTAGTTTATTCTTAAATGGTTTCAGTATGTTAATTTTCTAAATGGTTTCGGTAGTTTTAATTTTCATGGTTTCATTGTTTGAGTGTATCGAAACATTGACAGTCTTTGATGATGATTTCGAAATTCAATGGTTTCGGTAAGTCCAAAGGATTTCTGGATATGGTTCTGTATTGATGGTATCGATAACTCTAAATGGTTTCGATAGAAATAGTAGATGTAAAATAGGTTTCGGTAGTTTAGATGTAAAATAGGTTTCGGTAGTTTTAGATCTACCTAGGGTTTCGGTATTCAAAGGGTTTCAGTATTTTGATCCTAAATGGTTTCGGTAGTCCAGATCCTAAATGGTTTCGGTAGTCCAGATCCTAAATGGTTTCGGTATCAGTTTTATGGTTTCGGTAATCTCAGATTTAAAATGGTTTCGGTAATCTCAGATTTAAAATGGTTTCGGTAGTCCAGATCCAAAATGGTTTCGGTAGTTTAGAGTTTAGTTCTCAATTGGTCTCGGTAGTTTAGATCTAACTTGGTTTCAGTAGTTTCAATATCTATGTGGTTTCGGTAATGGAAATTTCAGTTACAAGGTTTCAGTAGTTCAAATAAATCAAGGGTTTCGGCTGTCTAAATCTTACATGGTTTCGGTATTGTGATTCATCAATGGTTTCGGTAAATTCCTTTGTCCATAATTTCGGTAATTTCATGTCCAAGGTTTCGATAGTTTCGGCTATGGTTTCGGTATTTTTGACTTCCACAATGGTTTCGGTAGTTTGGTTCCATGGTTTCGGTAGTTTCATCTATATGATTTCGGTATGGTTTCAGGATATTGATTTCAGTAGTGTACCAAAACCTTAAGGCTTTGAACGATCATCTCTATGGTTTCGGTACCAATGTTTTTTCATTATTTAGGTATCAATGTTTTTCCATGGTTTCGGTAGATATCTTGGTTTCTGTATATGGTTTCGGTAACTGGTTCAGTATAATGGATGAACATTGGTTTCGGTAGATGAACATAGGTTTCGGTAGTTTCATTTTTTTGTTTTCTTTTTGTTTTTTGTTCATTTTTTTTAAACTGATTTTGGTTATTTCTTTTCATTATTATTATTATTATTATTATTATTATTATTATTATTATTATTATTATTATTATTATTATTATTATTATTATTATTATTAGTATTTTGGAATTTTATTTTTGTTTTCTTTTATGTTTTATGTTTTATTTTTTTTATTTTATTTTTATTTTTATTTATTTTTATTTATTTTACCTTATGTTTTATTTTTTTACTTTTACTTTTATTTTTTTATTTTATTTTTTATTTTTTATTTTACCTTATTTTTTATTTTTATTATTATTATTTTTTTTCTAGCTCAAATTTTTTCTTTTCCTTGTATTTTATCTTATTTTTTTTTCTATAATTCTTTTCTTAAATTTTTTTTCTATATTTATTTTCTTTTCTTTATTTCATTTTTCTTTACTTACTTTCTCACTTATTTATTTATTTCTTCTTCTTAATTTTAAATTGTCGAATTGTGATTTATTGTTATTTATCTTTGTTTGTGTTTTTCATCTTTTTCATGGGATAAAGTTAGTTTAAGACGCTCGAACTGTTTCATCCGTAGTTATCTAACTTCTTATTCCTTATCTACTAACTGTCATTTGTATCTATTCTGTTTGTTAACCAATTCTTATTCTTTTCAACAGAATTCTAATGGCTGCCCAAGCATATCAGTTGTTGGACTCCGATCTTTGGGTCTCCCATTTAGCAAACAACTGGAAGTTAGATCCCGAATCTTTCTTCAAAGTCAAAAATGTTGTCTATGACATCATTCAGGGCCACCGGATCAATTATGCTTTGACTGCTGCTGAATCTGTTCCGAAAATCTATCTTCAGCAGTTCTGGCATTATTTGGAAATTATTACTCTAAATGGCGAAGATTTATTTCAAACTAAGATCGACAATCTGACTGTTACACTTTCCCTACCCATGTTGCGCGACATCTTGCGGCTTCCCACTGAAAATGCAATCCAAGGCAAACTCGATTTTGATCATCTGGTGGAAGTCGATACGTTATGTACAGACATTCTTAGCATGGGATATCATGGTCCTTTATCAAGAATCTCTCAATTCAAAACCAAAGGTCTTCAGGGTCTATGGTTCGTCATCTGGAATATCCTGACCAAGTGCATGACAGGGAAAACATCTGGCCATGACGCTGGAAGTGTGGCTACGCTTCGAATGTTCCACTCGTTTGTATTTGATCGTCACTTTGACTACGGTAACTTTGTCTGGGAAGAAATCAGTGAATATATTCAAGACAAAGCTAATGACAAAAAGAAGAAAAGATACATTCCTTTCCAAAGATTCTTCCAACTCTTTGTCAGATATTTCATGGACACACATCCAAGGACGATTTTCCCAAGACTCAAGAATCCGATTTATCCCGTCTACTCCTTGGGATTTCTGAAGCCACATCCCGTTCAACAAGGCATTGTGATTCGTCCTCTCCCGCAAGAACTCTTAGCGCATGCTGATCAATCGAGCACTCGTGTAAGAGAGTATCTAGGCCTTAATTATCCAGCTATTGCTGCCCCAGCACCGGGACAGCCTTCCCAAGCTGGTAGGAGTGAGAATTCTGTGAGTTCTGAGGGCGCAGGGGGAGATGATGATTCTGATAGTTCTGAAAGTGCTGAGGAAGTCAGGATGGAAGTCGAGAGCGTAGGAGTAGCTGAGGGAGTCGGTATGGTCGTAGAGAGAGTAGAGGGAGCTGAGGGAGCTGGGATGGAAATAGAAAGAGTAGAAGTAATTGAGGGAGCCGGGCTGGAAGTTACACCTGAAGAAGAAGCAGTTGTTGCACCGTTTCAAATACAGCAACTAGCTACAAAGCCAAGACGGGCTATCAGATCAAAGAAAGCTCATGACATTCTCGCACCTGGTCCATCCCCGAATATGGAGTCCCTACCGGTGCACACAGCAGAAGATCGATCAAGTCCTATCGCTGAACATATTCCTTTTAATATCCCAACTTCTGAAGGAGCGGTAGAAGACTTAACTGCAGCAGAGATACTCTTTGAATCTGAGCGTGAGGCTATGATGGACTTTGTGCTTCCGAGTCTGAAAGACAATCTATCAGGGAGCACCGAGAGGTTAGAGAGTGCTGAGGGTGAACCCCAACCAAGACAAATCCGGGCAAGTCAGTCTAAGGCCATTAGCCCAATGGCCGATTGCACACCCCACCCTAGCCACTCACTGGTCTCTCAACAGACCAGTGTTTCAATTGCGCACGGGGAAATTCCACATATGCCACCACTGTCTCATTTGGAGACAGGAGGTGTTGAAATCCGATGATCCCCGCCCCGATCGTCACCGTCTTTGATGAGCACGCTTAGTCCCACACGTCATTATACACACTTTAGGACACCTGCTGCATCATCTGATGTCTTTGTGACATCCGGAACTTCTGGATCCGCTCACACCACAAGTGTGGCGGAAATGACGGAAGGAATTCCAGCCACAGCTAACGTTATGCCAACTGTGACAGCTGGACACCCAGGTACTACACCTGAGGTGGAAACGGGGTATCTACGTGAACCCCGGGTTACACGAGCAGACTTGGATGCTCTAAAGGCATACCAGGAGGAGCAGTTTGGGTCTATTCTTCGTCTTCTGAAGGGTAAGGATCCAGCCTCCTCCTCGGTGCCGCCTCCAGGACAGGTTCCTCCTTCTCCCGTACCAGTCCACAGTGATGATCTTGTCACGAAAGCCGATCTGAGAGCCTTCCGTGCAGAAATCTCCACTCTTATCAGTTCTCAGGTTGAGGCGGCTACAGTTTCACTGGTTCAACTGTACTCATCGCTGGAATCAAAGTTTAAAGAGTTACAGTCCCAGTTATCCGTCATGCAACAGAGTTTGGCTAGCCTGGAACAATCTTGCAGGCCCGCTGCCCAAGGACTTAAACATCGTCATGATGACCCTGAGGATGAGGGTCCTCCTGAGGGGGAGAAAAGGCAGCGGGTCTCTACACCTGCTGAGGCTGCCATAGTAACTGAAAGGCAATTTTCAGCTGTCATAGGGGAAGATCAGAGTTCAGAGGGTTTAGAAAAGGTCACAGAGTCTGAAGCTCACAACATTCAAGATATGTCTCGTGCTATGATAGTTTTTGAGCCATCTGAATCGTCTCTGAATCCATCCGGTCGTGATATTATTGAAATATTCTCAGATGACTCCGATGATGATCTCCTGATTCCCAAAGAAGAAATTCCATCTGAAAACCTAACTAAATCCATGACTTCTCCCATCTCATCAGTGAACCGTGCCACAACAGTCGATGCCTTTGAAGAAAGAATTGTCCGAACAAAACTTAAGTCAGGAAGGATTAGAGAATTCTTTGTTTCTTCAGAGGTAGGACAATCTTCTTCAGCTCCAACCTTCACTGAAGAACAGCTTGCTGAAAAAGAAGCAGAATGGGTTGATGCATTGGTCGATGGGGGTCTCTTTGATTCAAAAAAGGAAAAATGGAGAGCCATGACAGTTGAAAAGGCCCATGAATACCTTCGTGTTTCTCCAGAGCCAACTGAACGCACAAATCAGGCTGAAAGAAAGAGACACAAGAAGAGAGAGAGAAAGAAGTACATCAAAAAGATGTATGATGAAAATCTTCTCTATCCATTCCTTGAACACCATTTAGACTTTATGTTCTCTAAGGAATCGGTTGGGAAGATCTCTAAAAGGTGGCTACTGAGGCTCGATGAACGTCCAAGGTCTGAGCAAATGGAGTATGAAGTCGTGATGCTTCGTTATCCTTAAGAAATACAAAGAGTCAAGTCTAATGTTCGAATTAAAAAGATCAAAGATATTTCATGCCACAAGATTTCCAAAATCTGGTCTCCATCATTTACTGTTGTACGAGAAAACGATGATGTGTCTATGTTTGGTGAGCCAGATCTGGATAATCTTGAATTCGACGATCTTGAGTGGTTGTTTCTTCGTCTAAAAAAGGCAAGGCCAAGTAAGCCACACATTTGTGCTATAATGGCGATTCTCCGATGTATGCGTCGCATCTCCGTGTCCATGATTGTCAAAGATTTCCAACTGGCAGTAGAAAACCTGAGTAGTCGTGTAGGTCTGGCAGCTCCTCGATATGAGTTTCCACATATTCACCAACACCCTCAATTTAAGGTTCTTCTAAAGCCTGAACATGGAGTTGTGTTCTGCAACATCAAGAATGAAAAGTGCTTCATGAGATTCGAAGAAATAACTGCCTTTTCAGATGGTACATTGAGACTGATCAGAAGTGGCCTTCATGAGCATCTTGAACAAGACAGTAGCTTGCCTTCTTCTCTTCGTCTTCCTCTTGAAGAAAACAATGAGATAAGGAGAGGTATTGAGCTGATTGACGATCGTTTAACCCTCCGAGAATACATTAGACGATTTGAGGTCTATCTTCAGCTGAGGCAAGACATGTGAAGTTTTTGAAGTGTTAGCTAGAATTGAAATAGGGGGAGAATTGTTAGACATATTTATTTCAATCTCTAGTTAATATCTTTTGTTTGTAATAATTTAATTTCTAGTTATGTATTTGTTTTTGTAATGTTTAAAGTCCAAGGACCTGTTATGTAATTTTCCCAAAGTCTCTTTGGTTATAAAAACCAAAAGAGATGGAGGTTTTGTTGTTGTTGAAGAAAGAAATTTGCAGTGATATATTTCTCTCAGAGCATTTCATCTTCTTCACCCAATAGAGTATTTTTCATTGATAAATCTGTTTGAGTGTTACTCTATATGCCATGGTTGTCTAATATCTGGGAAATCAAGCTTTCAAAGTTTAATCTAATTATTTGGCTATCTTTGTTGTTTCATCTGGTTCATTATTATTATATGTTTATGCTTGATTATTGGGACTTACAATTTCAAGTTAAATAGACTTACATGAATTTAAGACTAACTATAATAACAAACAACACTCACATAAATCATAATAGATTTATATCAAAAATAATTAAAGCTTTCATACATGTGTGTTTTTAAATAAATTTAGGGTCATTCTATACACACCCCCCCTTATTGCTAATTATACACTCCCTTCTAATTACTCTTTTAATTACTTTAATCATTATATAATTATTAATTGATTTGATTATTAATCATTAAATGACTATTAAATGATTATCGATTGATTTGATTATATAATAATTATTTAATTTATAAACATTAATCATTTAATCATTATTAATCAATGATTGTTAATTAATTATATAAAGTAAATTACACAAATGGTCATTATACTTTATTTTATATTATGGTTTACTTATTTATATTTTATCTACTTTTTTCGTTTGAAATTTTTTTAAAAAAATATTTTATTTATCGTTCGAAAAATTATAACAAAAAAGATAATTTAATAATTTCATAAGTTACATAATACCCCTTGATAAAAATAAATTTGTTTATCACTCAAACAATACATGCACATTACATTCAATATTATGGACTTGTTTATAGTCAAGTAACCGATCTTTATACGTATATTCTCATCCATTTTTTTTTGCTTTTTATGGAACGCCAGTTATACTCACAAACAGTCGGCATTGGATGACCTTCCTGCAGATCAACCTTTATAAAATTTTTTTCCATGTACATGTGCGATTGTGATAGATTCATTTTCAAAACGTGGGGTTGACCAAAGAGGAAAATACGTTTGCTGCCTTCATTTGTTAAACAATAAAGAATGCACTCATACTTATTAGCAATCAAAATTCCAGAACAGACATAAACAACCAATGATGACTTGGTGCAAATCCGTAAACTTTTCAATTTAAAGATTCATTCACTTTTTTGTAAGCGATGATTGTTTTGTAATGTTTCTTAATTATTTTTACGTAACTCCTCCAATAATTCACCGCGAACTTTTGGCCATTCGTTTTGATGTCAACCTGTAGCAACAACTATTGATCGAAAACCACAATTCTCATCACCTTCAACATCTTTTATGTCGATGACATATGGTTGAAAAATGATGGAATTTCATTTATGAGTGGATGGTTGTATCGTATTGGTTATCATATAAAATTGAAGATAAAAATTATTAATGTCAACCATCCAATAAACCGGATACATAATAATCAATTTCATACATTATACCCGGATTGTTGGTGGATGAGAATAGTACTCATCTTGTTGTGTAAGATCGTGATGAGCGTATCCATATTGCAATAAACTTGCCGGTTCCTAATGTTTATCATAAAAAAACAAAGTGAATCTGATAGATGATAAAAAACATAAATAAACATAAAAATAATTATTTAATACATGTACTGGCTGATAATTTATTAAGTTTGCATAAACGAATATTGTTCAAAAAAGTTGTTCACCATTGATGACTTTTCTTGATATACATAGTCTTGGTATGATGGTTAATAGTTCAAAGCAGATGGTATTCGATCATTCAAGTCAAAAGCAACTGACCTATAGAAGCGGCATGACTGTGTTGTATAAGGACCGTGACACACATTTTTACTATGTCTTGGTGGCTCGTGTTGGGGTTGCGCACATATTCACTATGACTTGGTGGCTCGTGTTGGGGTTGGGGATCGCGATTCACATATTCACTATGATTTGGTGGCTCCTGTTGGGGTTGCGGATCGCGATACACATATTCACTATGACTTGGTGGCTCATGTTGGGGTTGCGGATCGCGATACACATATTCACTATGACTTGTGGCTCGTGTTGGGGTTGTGTTTGACGATAAATCAATTTGGATTGGTATTAAAGATTTTGATTTGATTTTGTTTTTCTATTCCAGATAGCGATGATGGCTATGGCGAGCGAAGTGGGTGGGGGACCAGGGGCGGATCCAGGAATTTTTGTTATCGGCGTCACTTTTTTTAAAGTAAGTTTCATACTTAGATTTTTGAAATATTTTTAAGAAGGATCGGGTCACCGAAACGGGTTGCCAATACAAAATTAACAAAAAACAAGATTTTCTACTTAAAAAAGAATATATACTACAGAACCATTAAAACTTAAAACCAAAAAGTATCATAAGTCTTTAAGTTTTACAATTGTTGCCTTCGAGTTTTCATTTATTGAAGTCTTAGAATTTTACAATTGTTGCCTTTGTAGGTGTCACTAAAAAAAATCCTAGGTGTCACTCGAGTTTTTCATGCATACGTACCTTAGTATTTTGAATATTAATCGGTGTCAAGTGACACCCCACTTTGTATACTAAATCCGCCACTGCGGGTGTAACACCCCAATAAATTAAAAAGGTAATTAACTTTCTGAATCAATTATAAGTGTGAACTTAAGTCAATATTATGAGTTAATTACCAAATGTTAGTAACGATCACTATTATTGAGACTTGAATGATTAAAGAAAAATAAAATGTTGGTTTGTACTAAAATGACAAAAATAGGTAATGTACTTTGTCATCTAAATAATGATTAGTTTTGACCTAAGAATGGTTTAATATAGTGTTTGAATACATTTAGTATAATTATGTCAAATTCATTTATTTGGATACTGAACTATTAAATAAATGCAAATAGTAGCATTATGGTTTGTATTTTAGAAAATGAAGGATGGTTAACAAGGTGTGAGGGGCTTGTGTGTAATTAGATGAAAGTTAGAGGGTTGGGATGGCCAAAGGCCAAATCCCTCCCCCCTTTTCTCTTGTTGATCGACCAAACACACAAACACACACACACACACACACACATTCATCTTTTTTTTACACCATTTGAAGAAAAGAGAGAAAATGGGCTAGGGTTTGGAGATTTGATGATCAAAGGTGGATGTTTAGAAGCTAAATCTTGAGGTGTTGTGATTTCGTGGAAGGTATGATCATCTTCTCTTCTCCATCTTCTTCATCTTCTCCAATTCTCCATTGATGGAGAATGGAACCCTAAGTGGGTTTTGTTGGGTTGAGTTAGTAGATGACTCAAAAATCATTTATTGGTTAATGTTTATGGTTTATAAACTTATTTGAGTCATAAATTCGTGATTGAATGGGTTGGATTGGTGATTTGAGTAAAACCCGAGTTGGAGCTCCATTTGAGCTCCAATGGTGGATGAAATGGGTTATGGTGTTTTTACATATTTCGTATGATACATTATGGTCCAAACATGTTAGTTATAGCAATGGAAGTAAATAGAAGCTAGTAGGAACTCAATTGGAGTTTTGAAGGCTTAGTTCGGGTTTTGGTCGTTTGGAACCCGTTCGGAGTTCGTATGAACTCCATGAAGCAATAAAATGCTATGTCTTGGTATAATGTGTTTGGAAAGTGTTCAATTGTGTTATTAAAGTGTTTACATGAGTTGGAAAACACAAAATATGTGCACGAACTCAAAATGGTGTTTTTAGGCTAAACCGCATGCCAAATGTTTGGTGAAATGCCTCAACGAGTTCCAAATAATTTTGGAATTGGGTTTCAATGTTTAGATGTATGTTGAATGTCTAAACATAGCCCAAGTATGTTTAATAATGCTATGGGATTGGTTAGAATTGATTATGAGCTCAATTGGAGCTCGGTGTTGTCGGTTGGAGCTTTCGGTCGTTTTCGGACTCGTTTGGAGTCCGTATGAGCTCCATGGAATCATGAATTGTTATGAAATGATTCTATTATGCTTAGAGGGGTTTAAATGACCTTAATATGTTAATTATATGGTTGGTAAAGTCTATTTTAATAGCTAGAAGCAATGATGGAAGTTTTGAGGAGTTTGGTGTGCATTTATGTCAAAAAAAATGAATTTGGGACCTGTCTGGCACAGTGGTCACGCCATGACCACCATATGGTCACGCCATGACCAACCTCCTGCCCCCAAAATTGATTTTGGTCGGTCGGGGGTCGATGCTCGGGTCTTATGCGTTCGTTGCACTTCTAAATTAAGTGTTTAAAGGGTTTGAGGGCCTTTGATCCATTCCGGAACTTGTAGGGCCCCATATGGACTTAGTTCTTTCGGTTTGATGTCCCAATACTCTTAGGCCACTCTTAGGGGCTTATATTGTGTTCGGGAGCTTACGGGTGCGCGTTATGAATGCTTTTAGGTGAATCGAGTCGAAAGGATCTTGATTGCAAGCTTTAGCCATTTTGGGGCTAATGTGACTTCGTTGGAAGGCTTGGGAATCCTATAAACCGATCACTATGAGTTCTAGTATTAGTGTTACATCATGTTCCTATATATATTGCTATTTGCCTTGTTGAACATATTGTTGAGCGAATTGTTGATATCTTGATAGTAGTAGCATATTTGCCCTCAATTTTGATATGTTGATTTCTTGAGCACATGTGAGGCACCTTGGACCTCCTTCTACTTGATATGTTGAGTTTATTGTCGATATTTGATAGTGGTTGCATAAGTACCCTCAATTCTCACGTGTATGATTCTTTGGGCTTTGTGAAGCCATACCTCGTTGAATACTTTGTGGAGTTATTTGTTGATATATTGAAAATTGTTGCATACTTGATTTCGTTTCTTTTACGTATGATGTATTTGGGCATATGTGAGGCACCTTGGACCTCACCATACTTGATATATTTCACTTGATTTCGCCTGGAGTTGAGCTAACTGTTGATGTATTTGATAGTAGATGTATACATATCCTCAACTCTCACATGTATGATTATATTGACTTATGTGAGGCATGTATTTGATAGTAGATGTATACATATCCTCAACTCTCACATGTATGATTATTTGGACTTATGGGAGGCACATTGGACCTCACTATACTGGATATACTTTGTGAACTCATACCTTGTTGAATACTTGAGGAGCTATGGGTGACCTATTGATAATTTGTTGCATGCTTGATTTCTTTTCTTCTAAGAAAGGCTTGTTTGGGCTTATGTGAGGCACGATGGACCTCACTATAATTGATGTGCTTTGTGGAGTTATACCTTGTTGATTTCCTTGTGAAGCTAACTGTTGACATGTTGATAGTTGTTGCTTAACTACTCTCATTCCTTCTATGAATGATTTATTTGGGCTTGTGTGAGGCACGTTGGACCTCACCATGCTTGATATGCTTTCAAATGACCTCACCTGGATATCCATGGATAATGTTGGGCTAGCTCTAAGCCTCAATTGAGCAATACGTTAGGCTAGCTCTAAGCCTCAATTGAGCAATATGTTGGGCTAGCTCTAAGCCTAAATTGAGCAAGACGTTGGACTAGCTCTAAGTCTAAATTGAGCAATACGTTGGGCTAGCTCTAAGCCTCAATTGAGCAAGAACGTTGGGCCAGCTCTAAGCCTAAATGGAGCAGTTGATCATCTTGGTTATTGGACATACTCATCGCTTATCATCGCATGCATGTATATTATGTATACCTTTTAATCTAGCAACTCACTCAACTTTGTTGACCCCTTTTAGTTGTTAAACCCCTTTCAGGTAAAGGAAAGCATCACACATGACCATCTTGGTAATGGTTGGACCTTGACTAGCGGCTCCATTGTGTTCGCATGTATTTGATAAAGCTTTGGGTGGGGACTTAGTAGACTCCCGATTGGGTATATACGCATGAATGAATTTAGTTTTATATATGGTTAAGTATTTTGTTAGTTTAAAAATTGTAAACCTCTTCTACTTTGATCCATGATGCCCCACACTTTGGTCATTATTAGGATACAAAGGGGGAAGTATCATGTTGATGGCATTTCGAATATTGAAAATTTAAATTTGACCACATTTCCGCAAGTATATTCTGATAATTATTGTTAATTGTTCGTGAAACATCTATTTTAGTTGGAGGGGTGTTTCAATTTGGTATCAGAGCCAAGTTCAATGACTGAGTATAGTCGACGATACTCAACACTGAACGCAGCTTCTGATGCTGGTATTGACCCACCTAGGCAACACTAGTAAAACAATCTTAAGATTGAATTCGGCCTAGGATGAGAATGTAATGGGTAGACCGTAGGTCTATAATGTGGTATAAGTGTACTTGTGTACATCTTTAATCCTCGTAATGTAGCTAATATGGATAATGATAAATTGTGATAAAAAAAAAATTATGATATGTAATGGACGAAACTCGTATTGTCCCTACTATTTGGCTTTCTTATTTGTTAATCTTTTTATGTAAGAAAATGACAAGAAAGCATAAAAGTCGATAACTTAATAATCAATATGAATTATGTGAGATTTTGGCATGCTCATATTAGTTGCAAACCCCATCATTGGTGGGTTGATCATGATAAGCTCGAGTGTATCAATTACACAACAATATTGAAATGTCGGATAGAAGTGTAATGAAACTTATATTGAACTATGAAATAGCTGGTAATGTATGTTGTGGATGAACATACGTGGATAAAATCATGTTCATAGAGATAATATTTGGCATGTTGCTGCTAATCCTGAACATTTGGACTGTTAGTTGAGCATTTTGATGGCATCTTTACTGCTTGTATATGCATGCTTTGTTTGCATTGACATGTTTTAACATGAACTATATGAACCACTGGGTATGCTAATGTGATTTCAGCATGCATGATTTACGAACTGAACATTGATTGGAACAGACTACAGTTGTATCTGTTAATTAATTAATATAATTGTCGCATTTTAGTTGCAGTTGATCATATTAGTTGTCATATGATCCTTGAATATCAGATGAATGCATGCTAAATTATCACCTTATGAAGAAATGGTAAGTTAGTTAATGATGGTAAATGCTTACATTCTAACCATGTTGATTGGGTAACAGTTGACTTTGTTTTGATAATGTGCGGGGGAAGTAAGTACACTAGGAGAGAATTGGTCATGGGACGACCTATGAGGAGGGATGATATTTATATCACACCTTATTTCGAAAAATGTTGAAAATTATATGTTGACAAGTTATAATGCCCCAAAGGTAGTTGTACCTTACATGTATGAAGATGGATTGACCTTAATACATAACATGAGTGTAATAAAGTAAGGTCATTGTTGAAAATACAACGTACAACTGAGGTCAAGTAAATTGTTAATAGTAGTTATGAAAATCTTAAGGGATAAGTGGCTAATTGATACACGTAGAATTAAAAATGAACTATATCCCTTAGACACTCACATATTGCATTTCTATGATTCTTGGGCATCATTCCAAGGTGCATATATTGGGTAAAATTGACTTGAAACTTAATACAGATTGTGTCATATGTGATGACTTTATTGGTTAAATAGTTAATTACATTTTTGGATGATTTCTCTATGATCATTTTATATGTCTTAGCTAATGATGTGGTTTGGTCTTGCTTTATGTGAAAAGACAGTAAATTATGTAGTATGGTCACCACCTTGGATAATGACTCAAGCTCATGAGATATCTTATGGTCTTAATGTTGAGTAGGTAAAAGTGTTTGCTCTTGAAAATGGCACGTATGTTAGAGTCTTTTATGCACATACTGTATAGGAAACTGACACATTTTGATATCTCGAGGTAATGAATATTAATCATATATTGTCGACCACGTTATGTAATGGGTTTTGTTGGTAGAAGTGACCAAAATAGTTGACCGAGCCGCCATAGGTGCTCATTTTAATTGGTGAAAGACTATCAACCCTGTGAACTTGTTAAATCATATGAGTTTTATTAGTAAAACTGGTCTATTGAAAGTCATAGTGATGTGACAATGTAATATGCTGAAATTTGACATAAACGGATAAAGTGTAATTGGCTTATCTGAATTATGTTATTATATAATGAGTAGTACCGTGATTGGCATGAGAAACATATAGCAGTTAGTGGATGAATATGTCTCTATATTGAAAACTTGAAATAGAATAATGTGGAATATCAAGTTGAGAATACGTTATAACATCGTAGAAAGTTAAAAACATATCAAAATAGCCATATTTGTAAAATCACATACGTTGATTAAATTTGAAATTTTCTATAGTTAGTAATGGATACTAATGTATGTAGTTACCCATAATTGACTTTGGAAATAAACATTTTGAAAACCCATGCATTGATGTCGCGGTACTCGACCTTGTATTGAATTGAAAAGTGTCTAAGTGGAGAAATAAATGGGATCGAGATGGTGTAGGTTCATTGGAATTTGGAAACATCACGTAGGTCTTTAATGACTTGTGGAACGAAAGCCGGGATTAAGGCCAAATACCCGGCGTTGTTTGAGCCGAGTTGATTCCGTGGGCGGAATCCTTTTAAGTGGGGAGGAATTGTAACACCCCAATAAATTAAAAAGGTAATTAACTTTGCGAATCAATTATAAGTGTGAACTTAAGTACAATATTATGAGTTAATTACCAAATGTTAGTAATGATCACTATTATTGAGACTTGAATGATTAAAGAAAAATAAAATGTTGGTTTGTACTAAAATGACAAAAATAGGTAATGTACTTTGTCATCTAAATAATGATTAGTTTTGACCTAAGAATGGTTTAATATAGTGTTTGAATACATTTAGTATAATTATGTCAAATTCATTTATTTGGATACTGAACTATTAAATAAATGCAAATAGTAGCATTATGGTTTGTATTTTAGAAAATGAAGGATGGTTAACAAGGTGTGAGGGGCTTGTGTGTAATTAGATGAAAGTTAGAGGGTTGGGATGGCCAAAGGCCAAATCCCTCCCCCCTTTTCTCTTGTTGATCGACCAAACACACAAACACACACACACACACACACACATTCATCTTTTTTTTACACCATTTGAAGAAAAGAGAGAAAATGGGCTAGGGTTTGGAGATTTGATGATCAAAGGTGGATGTTTAGAAGCTAAATCTTGAGGTGTTGTGATTTCGTGGAAGGTATGATCATCTTCTCTTCTCCATCTTCTTCATCTTCTCCAATTCTCCATTGATGGAGAATGGAACCCTAAGTGGGTTTTGTTGGGTTGAGTTAGTAGATGACTCAAAAATCATGTATTGGTTAATGTTTATGGTTTATAAACTTATTTGAGTCATAAATTCGTGATTGAATGGGTTGGATTGGTGATTTGAGTAAAACCCGAGTTGGAGCTCCATTTGAGCTCCAATGGTGGATGAAATTGGTTATGGTGTTTTTACATATTTCGTATGATACATTATGGTCCAAACATGTTAGTTATAGCAATGGAAGTAAATAGAAGCTAGTAGGAACTCAATTGGAGTTTTGAAGGCTTAGTTCGGGTTTTGGTCGTTTGGAACCCGTTTGGAGTTCGTATGAACTCCATGAAGCAATAAAATGCTATGTTATGGTATAATGTGTTTGGAAAGTGTTCAATTGTGTTATTAAAGTGTTTACATGAGTTGGAAAACACAAAATATGTGCACGAACTTAAAATGGTGTTTTTAGGCTAAACCGCACGCCAAGTGTTCGGTGAAATGCCTCAACGAGTTCCAACTAATTTTGGAAATGGGTTTCAATATTTAGATGTATGTTGAATGTCTAAACATAGCCCAAGTATGTTTAATAATGCTATGGGATTGGTTAGAATTGATTATGAGCTCAATTGGAGCTCGGTGTTGTCGGTTGGAGCTTTCGGTCGTTTTCGGACTCGTTCGGAGTCCGTATGAGCTCCATGGAATCATGAATTGTTATGAAATGATTCTATTATTCTTAGAGGGGTTTAAATAACCTTAATATGTTAATTATATGGTTGGTAAAGTCTATTTCAATAGCTAGAAGCAATGATGGAAGTTTTGAGGAGTTTGGTGTGCATTTATGTCAAAAAAAATGAATTTGGGACCTGTCTGGCACAGTGGTCACGCCATGACCACCATATGGTCACGCCATGACCAACCTCTTGCCCCCAAAATTGATTTTGGTCGGTCGGGGGTCGATGCTCGGGTCTTATGCGTTCGTTGCACTTCTAAATTAAGTGTTTAAAGGGTTTGAGGGCCTTTGATCCATTCCGGAACTTGTAGGGCCCCATATGGACTTAGTTCTTTCGGTTTGATGTCCCAATACTCTTAGGCCACTCTTAGGGGCTTATATTGTGTTCGGGAGCTTACGGGTGCGCGTTATGAATGCTTTTAGGTGAATCGAGCCGAAAGAAGCTTGATTGCAAGCTTTAGCCATTTTGGGGCTAATGTGACTTCGTTGGAAGGCTTGGGAATCCTATAAACCGATCACTGTGAGTTCTAGTATTAGTGTTACATCATGTTCCTATATATATTGCTATTTGCCTTGTTGAACATATTGTTGAGCGAATTGTTGATATCTTGATAGTAGTAGCATATTTGCCCTCAATTTTGATATGTTGATTTCTTGAGCACATGTGAGGCACCTTGGACCTCCTTCTACTTGATATGTTGAGTTTATTGTCGATATTTGATAGTGGTTGCATAAGTACCCTCAATTCTCACGTGTATGATTCTTTGGGCTTTGTGAAGCCGTACTTCGTTGAATACTTTGTGGAGTTATTTGTTGATATATTGAAAATTGTTGCATACTTGATTTCGTTTCTTTTACGTATGATGTATTTGGGCATATGTGAGGCACCTTGGACCTCACTATACTTGATATATTTCACTTGATTTCGCCTGGAGTTGAGTTAACTGTTGATGTATTTGATAGTAGATGTATACATATCCTCAACTCTCACATCTATGATTATATGGACTTATGTGTGGCATGTATTTGATAGTAGATGTATACATATCCTCAACTCTCACATGTTTGATTATTTGGACTTATGGGAGGCACATTGGACCTCACTATACTGGATATACTTTGTGAAGTCATACCTTGTTGAATACTTGAGGAGCTATAGGTGACATATTGATAATTTGTTGCATGCTTGATTTCTTTTCTTCTAAGAAAGGCATGTTTGGGCTTATGTGAGGCACGATGGACCTCACTATAATTGATGTGCTTCGTGGAGTTATACCTTGTTGATTTCCTTGTGAAGCTAACTGTTGACATGTTGATAGTTGTTGCTTAACTACTCTCATTCCTTCTATGAATGATTTATTTGGGCTTGTGTGAGGCACATTGGACCTTACCATGCTTGATATGCTTTCAAATGACCTCACCTGGATATCCATGGATAATGTTGGGCTAGCTCTAAGCCTCAATTGAGCAATACGTTTGGCTAGCTCTAAGCCTCAATTGAGCAATATGTTGGGCTAGCTCTAAGCCTAAATTGAGCAAGACGTTGGACTAGCTCTAAGTCTAAATTGAGCAATACGTTGGGCTAGCTCTAAGCCTCAATTGAGCAAGAACGTTGGGCCAGCTCTAAGCCTAAATTGAGCAGTTGATCATCTTGGTTATTGGACATACTCGTCGCTTATCATCGCATGCATGTATATTATGTGTTCCTTTTAATCTAGCAACTCACTCAACTTTGTGACCCCTTTTAGTTGTTAAACCCCTTTCCGGTAAAGGAAAGCATCACACATGACCATCTTGGTAATGGTTGGACCTTGACTAGCGGCTCCATTGTATTCACATGTATTTGATAAAGCTTTGGGTGGGGACTTAGTAGACTCCCGATTGGGTATATACGCATGAATGAATTTAGTTTTATCTATGGTTAAGTATTTTGTTAGTTTAAAAATTGTAAACCTCTTCTACTTTGATCCATGATGCCCCACACTTTGGTCATTATTAGGATACAAAGGGGGAATTATCATGTTGATGGCATTTCGAATATTGAAAATTTAAATTTGACCACATTTCCGCAAGTATATTCTGATAATTATTGTTAATTGTTCGTGAAACATCTATTTTAGTTGGAGGGGTGTTTCAGCGGGGGACCGGTGGTGGCTCACCGGAATAAATGGTGGTGGCTGACCGGCAAGGATGAAGTCTTCAAACTAAGAACATTTTAAATTTTATAATAACAGTAATAATAATAATAATTGTTTATTTAAAATCTAATTAATCTTAAAGAAATATATAAACCATTGAGTAAATTATATAAATGGTCCCTGATTTGAAAATGAAAAAAGTGTCCTTGTGAGTTAACTAGCCTAATGGATCAATTTAACGGCAGTGACCATTTATGTGAAAGATTTGCATTTCTGGTACCTTTGGTGTAAAAAAAAACTTTGAGGAACCAAAACCGCAAATACCCCAAAACCACAGAGACCATTTGTGTAATTTACTCGACCATTATTGCAAGTAATAGTGTTTTTAGGGACCATTTTCGTAATTTTTAAAGACCAATGACGAAATCCATAATTTTGAACAAACCATAGGGACCATTTTTGTAACTTATTCTAGTAATATTGTTTCCAATTGGAAATTCACGGACCAAAATTTATGTTTGATACAAACTACATGTACCGTTTTTGTAATTAACTATAAAACTGATTTGAAAAAAGAATGGGGTGTGTCATTAGCATGCGGGACCCACAACATAAAAAAACAAAAAACTAAAGATGATATGACAATAATGGGTGTGTGTCATAAGCATTTATGGATCCCACATCACAAAAAAACAAAAAAATAAAGACGATGTGACAATAGGATGGGTGTGTGATAAGTATATATCTGGGTCCCACATTTCTTAATAGTAAAAAAATAATATATTGATGTGACATTTGTGGGACCCACACCACTAATCAAGTAATTAATAAGAAGGAGGTATGCAATTAGCATAATTAAAGGATTTGGGGGTCTGCGTACGCCCAAAATTTATTGTAAATATCTAATAGGACGTCAATAGTTCAAGTGTCTTTTTATCGATGATATTTTTTTATGTTAGTCTTAGTGATTCATTTATGAATGATAAATGAATTACCTCAGGGGGAGTGGCCAAAAATTATGAGGCGGATTAAGGATCCATAAAATCTAATACCTCTATTTAATCATCTTTCTATATTATCCATTAGTTAGATGAAATTATTCTGAGTAATTCCATGTTTAAATATTGATAATATATACTATTTATTATCCTGTAATAACTTAATGAATTAATTATAATTAATTCCTTTTAAATATATTAATTATTATAATTATCATCTTATAATCAATCATCTAGTGATTAATCTATCTATTCTATTATAAGAGTAACTAGATGTCACATGACACCTAGATACAGCGTCACTTGGCTTCACCTGAGATTGCCACGTGTACCTTACAATGATTTTTAAAGTGCGACCCCCACATCTTATTATCTTTTATAAAATTTATATTATATAAAATTTTCTATTAAAAAATCTAAGAAAAACATACAAACTTAATAGTTTGTTATCAATTTAGCAAATATTAAACAAATACATAAACATGTGTATGAGTTTGTTTATTAAGCTCTCTTGAGTATTATTGACTTTAGGCTAGGATATATTCAATGAATCATTGACTTCTTTTTGCTCTTATCCTATATTGGTTAAGTGTTTAATTTATCATCAAGTGTAGAATACTAGACTAATAAATTGTCATTTGTTTAACACTAAGTAAATATAAGTTAGAATGTTATATCAGATTGTTATTGTTGATTTGTTAACATAAGTATTATTAAGGTTTTTATTTTATTATATAATATGGACCAATTTTGAAAATAAAGTTATCAATATCCAAAAAGAATTGTTAGTCAATGTTTCAGACGATGATCTTATAACCTGTTTTCAAATTATGAAAACTCGTAGAGGACAATTATAGATACTAGTTTCTTTGAGTTTATAATTAATTTGAAGCTTTTACTTATTTGTTTTTCATTTATTCAAGATAAATTGATTCGAATGTTTGAAGTCTGAAATTTTTTAGAGGATCACAAATAGTCGTACTTTCGTAGCATTGTTAAATTCTGATCCCTATAAAAAAAATTTCTAGATTCGCCAATGCATGTATTCATGTTTTTGCTTTTTCGTCCTTCAATATTATTATTTTTTAAAATCATCAAGTTAAATATTTTTTCCTAGTTTTGTAAATTTTGACTATTAGAGTCCGATTATAATTGGTAAACCGGGTTTTTTCAAAACTAAAAAATCGAATTCTAATAGTTAAGTTTCACTAATCCAGAAAACAAAAATTAACTTGAGGACTTTTTGAGAATAAATAATATAGATAGACGAAAAACGTAAAAAAAATATAAAAACATATTGGTTTTTTTTCATAATAAACCATTTTATTTATTATTTCCATATTTACCAAAAGAAAATAAAACATACACCTTCAAAACATTTCTATTTAAATTGCATAGTTTATTGTTATATTTAGCTGTATCTTTTATTTTCATCTAATTATTAGATTAGGTTACAATTAACGCAGCAAATAATAAAGATTTGTAATTATGTCAAAAGATAACCTATTGTCAATTTATTTTAATTTTGGTAACATGCTAATTTTTTTCTATGTAAGGTAACATACTCTACAAACTAAAAAGTTGTACAAAGGATCATCATGAAACTTTTATAAAGTTACCATTACATTAGCTGTTCATCTCACAATACCAAAAGTACCCAAAATTTAAGGATGTAGCCTTACAAGTTCAATCCAACTCAATATTATAATACTTACCAACACAAAAAAGAGCTAACACTTGAGCTACACACCTCTCTTCGTTTCCTAATCCCTCTTGGTAGCTGAATCGGCAACTATATTACCCTTATCTACACCTTAAATCATTTAATCAACTAATATCAAAGCTTAGTGAGTCCTAAAAGAACTGTAAACACAAAAGAACACAACATGGATTTCGCATCGGCCTCCATTTAAAGAGACTCAACCCATAAGAATCCTTACAGGTATCACTTCAGCCTCTATTTTAAAAAAAGACTCCGTCCACATGGACCACATTACCCCAATTTACTCTCACCTCAACCTCCACTTAATGAGACTCAGACACACGACCTTTCTTAGTCTCACTTTAGCCCCCATTTAAGGAGACCCAGTCACATGACCAAGACTTTAATTGCGATCACAATTTATCTCAATTCATGGACACCCTAGTTCTCTAGGATGAAGCTGAGAGAACCTGCCAATATCCCTTCACAATTCATGTCATGTTCTCATATCACCAACAACTTATCACATTGTATCATGACGCGCGTCCAATCATTGTTGGACGGCCAAAAACAATTTATATCTCCAAATTACTCTATTACATACGATAAGTAGGGGTCGAGTCCACAAGGATCGGTTGGTTATTAATTTAGCTTTTAATAGTTGATATGTGCAAAATTATACATGTTTTTGATATCATTTTATCTCCAATTTATGTGGTTTTCAGACCGAAACGCGTGAAAAAGGTACTGATTTCGTTAATATGTGTATTCCGCAGGTCAGAAGCCATTGAATCAACATGGGAACGAAAATCAAGGCTAAAATGACGAGATTTTATGATCCAGCCATCTCCCGTGATCGAAAGCAAAGATTTGGCGAAAAGTGACTCTACACGCCCGCGTAAGACCCTCCACGCACCTGTGTGGCCAAGTCCAGTTGAGCATCCACGCACCCGCGTAGAACTTCCCACGCGCCCGCGTGCACATTTGCAGTCAAAGCAAGCCACGCGCCCGCATAGCTTACCCACGCAGGGGCGTAGGCTAGGTTAAGTCCACGCTCCCGCGTGACTTACCCCTACGCGCCCGCGTGACGGGCCCAGCCCACCAAATTCGTTTTTAAAAACCTAAGTTGCGGCAGCAGGAAATCATAGTCGATTGAAGGCAATTTTTAGACGACTTTTGGCGAATTTCTTCTCGGTTTTTCAGTAGATAATCATACTTCATCATAGTTTTAGCTTGGGGTTTAATTCTTCTTCAATTTTTGGAGCATTCGGGGCGATTCCAGCATTAATTCGTGCGTTTCAGACACGATTTTGGCGAATTTCAAAGTTTTCTTTCATCTTTCACGAATTTTTATCATAGTTTAGTTAAAGTTTTCGAATTTCTTGGATTAGAAGCATCGGTTCGAGTTTTGGATTCAAATTCTTTATTGTAGCGACACGATTTGGTACATTCGTTCCTTTACTTTCTGAATTTATAATGATTTTTATTAATTTAAGTTTAATTTTGAGTGTTATCATGATTAGTGAGTAGTTTTCTTGTTCACCCGCTTGGGATGACGTATTCTATGTATTAATTGGTAAATTATTGGATTGATTGATGGATTTTGGTTTATATTTGTTTGATTCTTGATTATTTCATATTTTCTTGTTAAAAATCAGATTTTTATTAATCTTTTAGCATTGTTTTGCGATAATAGAGTTTTAATTAAATCTGCGTTTTAAAAAGAAAGAGGCTTTAAATGAAAAATTAATAGTCAACTATCTCTTCTAGGCATTGTGTTGCGATAATGATTTGATAGTTGATTGTTAATCTAGGATTTTATGTGTTTGTTGGTTCTTATGCATTGTGTTGCGATAATAGGATTGGCAAATCATAAAGTTCGATTTTTAAAGTGACAAAGTCAATTTGTTGGATTTCGGTGTTAATCGATTATCTTTATGCATTGTGTTGCGATTATAAGATTAATTGGTTAATATTGGAGTTTGATGAGTTGCTTTGTTTTCATCACGTGGTTATAAAGATTAAATATTTTAACTTGAAGTAATTAAATAATCGGTAAATTAAACTGAAATCCGGGCTTAATTGAATTCAAAAATTGGTTATCAACCGATTTGTCTTTAGTCAATCAATTCAATCCATCGCCAGTTAATTATAGTTTTCTAATTCCAAGTGGGTGACGTTTTCGTAATATAAGAGTTCGATTCAGTTGTCGTTACTTGCTTGCTTTAGTCGTTTAGTTTAATTCTTGTTTGCTAAAATTAGTTTTTATTTTAATATTAAAAATCCAAAAATATTAGTTTAACTTTTTATACTTGTGTTACTTAGTTTGCTATAGTTATCCTGTTAGTTAAATTTAAGTATTGTCTCTAGTTGATAACTTCCTGAAAACGTCAAAAATAGCTGAATATTGGTTTAGGTTGTAGTATTTGAGTCTCCAATCTTTATTCCGTTCCCTGAGTTCGATAAATCCTGGGTGATTCTTAAAGCTATATTGCACACGATTGGTACACTGCCAGTTGTGTAATTTATACTTTGGGTTCATTTAGATATTAAAACCTGAGGTGTGTTTTACACGCGTCAAGTTTTTGGCGCCGTTGCCGGGGAACGGTGCGAGCTTTAAGAAACAACCAACGCCGGTAGTTTAGTTGATCATTTTTAGGGGCAATCCCCCTCAAAAGTCAAATTTTCTGTCTAATTTCACTTTTCTTTAAAAGGGTGTTCGGTGTATGAGTCGTCGAAATCCTAATATCGTCAGCCCATATTCCGAACCTGAGCGAGCATTCCGTAACCGTCGTCGTGAACAATCGCACCCTTTAGTTGAGGGACTGTCAAGTTTATCGGATTCTACGGACCATATTGTTTCTCCTCCGGTGGAGGAAGATCACGTAGACATCTTTGTTCACTTACCTCCAATTTCTAGTTCTTCACCTTCTTCACCTTCTTCGCCTTCATCATCTTCTGATTCTTCATCTTCTTCTGACTCTTCATCTTTCACTATGGGAGACCGAAGGACAATGCTTGAGCTTAACCAACCGGTCACCGATGACTCGGAAGGTGCAATAGTTATTCCTGGATTCGATGCCGTTAATTTTGAGCTAAAGTCGAGCCTTATCGCTTTAGTTCAGAATAACGCACAATTCTGCGGTCTATCTTCTGAGGATCCGTATTCCCACCTGAAGAAATTCAGAAAAGCATGCGGTGGGTATAAGGCAAATCAAGTTCCAAGGGAAGTAATTCGACTGATGCTCTTTCCTTACTCTCTCTCCGGACGTGCCATGATGTGGTATGAGTCCCTTCCCTCGAACTCGATTCGTACTTGGGACGAAATGGAAACCAAATTTCTACTTAAATTCTGCCCTCCGTCTAGGACCACTAAGCTTATGAGTGACATTCTCTCATTTAAGCAGAAACCTGACGAGTCTCTATATGATGCATGGGAGAGGTATAAAGAGTCTATCATGAAATGCCCTAATCATAACATGACACTTAATCATCGTGTCAAGGTTTTCTATGAGAATGTTCACCCCATGTATCACTCACTAATCGACTCAGCCTGTAACGGGTCGGTGTATAAGAGGACTCCTGAAGAGGCTTTTGACATAATCGATGATCTGGTCTTAAGTCAAACTCAGACACCGAGTGAATACTTTGGTTGGGGTGCGAATGATTCAAAGCAAGCTGAAGCCATTGCTAATCTCACTGCTCAGATAGCCATTCTAACTAAGCAGTCAAATGACCAATCACAAGCTTCATCATCATACCCTGTGCACGCCATACAGCAAGGGTGTGAACATTGTGGTGGAGCTCATTTTGGTTATGAGTGTCAGGCTGCATATGCTGCTGAGTACCAACAGGAGGAAGTTTACCTTTCTTCTGGAGATTATGAGTACACACCCGAAGGTTTTCCAAGACCCAACAATAATTTGAATTACTCCTCTCAGAACACCTTTAGACCTCAGGGGTTTTCTAACCCCCCTCGTCCTCGACCTCCAGGGTTCTCTCACCCTCGCCCACAGTTTAACCCTCACACGGGTTACAATCAGGGTAATTCAGGAGGTTACAATCAAGGTAATTCGGGAGGGTATAATCAGGGGTATAACCAAGGCTTTCAGCAGGGGCAAGGTCAGAGGTTCCAACCTCGTGGCCAAGGATTTGTACCAAACCAAAATGTTCAAATTCTTCAGAATCCTCGCCATCAGCAACAATATCAGGGGCAGAACCAAAACATTCCTACTCAAGAGAAGCCGAGTTTGGAAGAAATGATGGCAAAGTACATGGCCGAGCAGTCTGTGATCAATCGTAATCAACAATCAGCAATGAGGAATCTTGAGAATCAGCTCGGCCAGATGGCTAAGACCTTGAATGAGAGGCAGTCGGGGGAGCTTCCTAGTAATACGATTCCAAATCCCAGGGGGGAAGCAAAGATGGTTGTGACAAGAAGTGGAAAGACAACCAAAGGACCTGAACCGTCTAACCCCCTACCTCCTCCTTCTTCACCCTCAGCTGAGAAAGGGCCGGAGACCACTACGGACGAGGTGCACCCACCAGAATTAGTGAGTCCCGCACAAGTCCCATCTCCAAAAGTCCCTACAGCAAATCCCTACCAACCACGTGTCCCATACCCTAATCGCTTGAAGAAAGAGGTGCAAGATAAGCAGTATGGCAAGTTTCTGGGCCTGTTTAAACAAGTTGCAGATCAACATTCCATTTGTTGATGCAATTACACAGATGCCTAAGTATGCCAAGTTCCTGAAAGACCTCCTTTCTAACCGTCAGAAGCTTGAGGATCTAGCTACAGTTGAGATGAATGCTGAATGTTCAGTTGTCCTCCAGAATAAGCTTCCAGTCAAGCAGGATGATCCGGGTAGTTTCACAATACCCTGTCATATAGGGCCCCTCCACGTTACTAATGCTCTTGCTGATCTGGGAGCTAGCATAAATCTCATTCCTTCTTCGTTATATGCTCGGTTAGGGTTAGGGGATCCTAAACCTACACGCATGAGTATTCAGCTAGCCGATAGATCAGTTAAGTTCCCACAGGGTATCACTGAGAATATGCTGGTAAAAGTCGATAAGTTTGTTTTCCCGGTCGACTTTGTGATCATGGACATGAGCGAGGACTGCACTGTGCCGCTCATTCTAGGGAGACCTTTCCTAGCTACGTCCCGCGCTATCATTGATGTATTTGATAAGAAGCTTACGCTTCGGGTCGGGAATGAGCAAGTTAGTTTTGATGTTGATAAGGCAATGCAAAGGCCTAATGACACAGCCGAGTCCATCTGTTTTGTTAAGTCTTCACACTTCTCTGATAGAGAGCATTATCCAGAAGATAATGAGAAGTTGTTGAAGTCTTTGATGTCGGGACATGAGACGTCTACATCACCGGATGTAGACGATTGTATTTCTGATGATGATCTATCCTCGTATCCAATCTCTTTAGACTCTGATTTCGTTGTCCACTCTGACGATCCCGTTGATCTGTGTGCCGTTGATACATCTCCGCCTACTGAGGAGGTTGTACCTATGGATCGTGAGGAGTCAGTCACATCTAAGTTGTCCATTGAAGATCCACCGACTCTCGAACTTAAGGAGTTGCCCTCTCATCTTGAGTACGCATATTTAGAGGGGCAATCTCAGTTGCCTGTTATTATTGCTAAGGATCTTTCTAGCAAAGAGAAGGCGCAACTTTTGAGAGTGCTGAAAGAGCATAAGCGGGCTATTGCATGGAAGATTACCGACATACGAGGCATTAGTCCTGCTTATTGCACCCATAAGATTCTGATGGAGGATGACATCAAGCCTGTTATTCAGTCCCAAAGGAGAGTCAACCCGAAGATTCACGATGTTATTAAGAAAGAAGTACTGAAACTTCTTGATGCCGGGTTGATATATCCTATCTCTGACTCCCCGTGGGTGAGTCCTGTGCATGTAGTTCCTAAAAAGGGGGGTATGACTGTCATTCAGAATGATAAGAACGAGCTAATTCCTTCAAGGACAGTCACGGGTTGGCGAGTTTGCATCGACTACCGCAAGCTCAATGATGCAACTCGTAAGGATCATTTCCCTTTGCCCTTTATCGATCAAATGCTTGAGCGACTATCTGGAAATGAGTTCTATTGTTTCCTGGATGGTTTCTCAGGATACTTTCAGATCCCGATCAGCCCACAAGATCAGGACAAGACTACATTCACATGCCCTTATGGGACGTTCGCATATAGGCGCATGCCTTTTGGTCTGTGTAATGCACCTGCGACATTTCAGCGGTGTATGGTAGCCATCTTCCATGATATGATCGAGAAGTGTGTTGAAGTCTTCATGGATGATTTCTCTGTGTTTGGTAACTCTTTCTCGGACTGTCTGACTAATTTGGAGAAGATGCTAACCCGGTGTGAGGAGACCAATTTGGTCCTTAATTGGGAGAAGTGTCATTTCATGGTCCGAGAGGGTATAGTATTAGGACACAAGATCTCGAGTAAGGGAATTGAGGTAGATAGGGCTAAGGTTGAGACTATATCTAAGCTGCCTCCTCCCACGTCTGTTAAGTCGATTCGTAGCTTTCTAGGGCACGCTGGTTTTTACCGACGATTCATTAAAGACTTCTCACTCATTGCTCGCCTTATGACTAAGCTCCTTGAGAAGGATGCAACATTTGTCTTCGATGATGAATGTTTGCAGTCCTTTAACACATTGAAAGAGAAGCTAACCACTGCCCCTATCATGATGGCACCCGACTGGGAGTTGCCATTTGAGTTGATGTGTGACGCGAGCGATTTTGCTATTGGGGCAGTGTTAGGTCAGCGTCGGAATAAGCGATTCCATGCCATATACTTTGCGAGTAAGACTCTTCCAGACCCTCAGCGTAATTACACTACGACAGAGAAAGAACTTCTTGCAGTGGTTTATGCATTCGAGAAGTTCCGATCATACCTGGTTCTCTCGAAAACAGTGGTCTACACTGATCATGCAGCTCTGAGATACTTGTTTCAGAAGCAGGACGCAAAACCACGGTTGATTCGATGGATTCTTCTTCTCCAAGAGTTTGATATCGAGATCAAAGACAAGAAAGGGGCTGAGAACTTGGCGGCAGACCATTTGAGCAGATTAGAAAATTCAGACTTGCCTCCTTTGAATGAGTCTGAGTTCAAAGAGAAATTCCCTGATGAGTCCTTATGCGCAGTTCAGGCAACAAATGACTGCCCGTGGTTTGCTGACTATGCAAACTATTTGGCCAGTAGTGTTTTGGTTAAAGGATTAACTCATCAACAAAAGAAGAAGTTCTTACGAGATGTAAAGAACTACTTTTGGGATGACCCGTATCTATTTCGAGTATGTGCCGATCAGATCATTCATAGGTGTGTGTTTGGCGATGAGGCATTCCAAATCTTATGTGAGTGCCACCTAGGTCCTACAGGTGGTCATCACGGGGCCAATGCCACCGCCAAGAAAGTGTTTGATGCCGGTTTCTTCTGGCCCACTATATTCAAAGATGCCCAAGATCTGGTTAAGGAATGTGATGCATGTCAGCGTCAAGGCAACATATCAAATCGGGATGAGATGCCTCTACACACCTTTCAGGTGTGTGAGATCTTTGACGTTTGGGGCATCGACTTTATGGGCCCTTTCCCTCCCTCTCGTGGTCATAAATACATCCTAGTTGCTGTCGACTATGTTTCTAAATGGGTTGAGGCACAGGCTTTACCCACCAACGATGCTAGGGTTGTATGTTCCTTCCTTAAGAAGCTTTTCACTCGATTCGGTTCACCAAGAGCGATCATTAGTGATCGGGGTACTCATTTCTGTAATGCTCAGTTCGACAAGATTCTCCAGCGGTATGGTGTTACTCACCGGCTAGCTACAGCCTACCATCCGCAAACCAATGGACAAGCTGAGGTTACAAATCGGGGCTTAAAGAGGATTCTTGAGAGGACTGTAGGAGAGCATAGGAAGGGTTGGTCAGATAAGTTAGATGATGCGCTTTGGGCATTCCGCACTGCTTATAAGACTCCTATAGGTTGTACCCCTTATAGGATGGTTTATGGCAAAGCGTGTCATCTACCATTGGAATTAGAACATAAGGCTTACTGGGCACTTAAATGGTCTAACTTTGATTTGTTGTCTGCAGGTGATCACAGGAAACTTCAGTTGAACGAGCTTGACGAGTTGAGAGATCAAGCATATGAGAGTGCCCGGATTTACAAGGAGAAGACCAAGAAGAGGCACGATGCGCAGATTCAGCCTAAGGACTTTAAGGCCGGTGATCAGGTTCTACTTTACAATTCACGCCTAAGGTTGTTCCCAGGTAAGCTTATTTCTCGTTGGACCGGCCCGTTCACTGTTGCCGAGGTATTCCCATATGGGACAGTTGAATTAGTTGGAGTTGATGGCAACTTTAAGGTAAACGGGCATCGGTTGAAGCTATATCACAATCGAGCTGAATTGAATGTTTGTGAGGCCGATCTACGGTTGGCCGACCTATCAGCTTAATTATCTGTGGCGAGTCTTGCTTGAGACTCATTCATAACTCAAGCCACTCTTGTATATTGGTGTGATTTCTGTTTGCTTTTATTTGCATGTTTTGTTTAGTATGATTCGTTATTTGAATTTTTGCTAAGTTGTCTTGGGTGATCTTAGAATGCTTTCTATAGTTCATTGCTTGTTTTGGTTTCGTTTTCATTGTGTGTTGCATAATTGAGTCCATAAGTTTCGAGTCAAATAAGGAGTAGGATATTGCCTTCACTGCTGAGTTTGACTTTTTAGAAGTCAACAACTCTGAATCTGTTTAATCCTTCATGGTTTCTATAATTGTAGTTTGTGTATGTAATTTTCAGCATCTTATTTATGCTTCTCCATACCTTCATATACCTTGCTTCGTCCACGCTTGAGGTTTGGTCATTGCTTTAATTTCATTGCATTGATTTCATCAGTTTGACTCTAAAAGTCAACTTGGTCATGTTTAGTTGGATCCTGTGTTCTGTTTTAATTCTTTTAATCATCTGAATAATCTCCGGAGTTTCAAGCAAAGCTCAAGTGTGGGGTATTATATAAGTGTGGGGTGAGGTGTTTGATGCATAGTAGAGGTAATTGCATAGTACATTGCTTGTGTTGGTTTCTCTTTCATATTGGGTTGCCCGTTTGAGTCCAGAAGTTTGGGAATTAAGTGTGGGATGGGTCATTGTCTTCAATGTTCAGTTTGACTTTTTATAAGTCAACAACTTTGAATCAGTTTACTCTTTTGTGGTTTCGATATTAGTAGTTTGTGTGTGTTGTTTTCAGCACCTCATTGACGTTTTTCCATAGTTTCATATCTCATGCCACGCCGCAACTTAAGCCTTGATTATTGCTTGTGTTGGTTGATTTTAATTTCATCTGTTTGACTTTTAAAGTCAACTGCTTCATCCGTTGGTCCTTGTTACTCGATTTTGGTGTGTTTGGAAGCTCAAGGTCATGTATTCGATTCTTGGGGTCTTAATTGTCATGAGATATACTCAAGTTGAAGTGTGGGGTGGAGTATGTCGTAGCAGCCATAGGGTCGTTACTTCATGAGCTTGGTTATTAGACATGAATTTGCCAAAGGGAACAATGTCTTTTATTTTTAAATCCGTGTCTGATGGTTCCTAATGTTCCTAAATTTGTTGTCGTGTTTGTTCATGATTCCTTTGTCACTCTAATTGCATGGTGATGGTTCCATCGGTCAACCCTATAAGTCAACTTGATAAATTCCTACTTCTGATCTTCTGTTCTCTTTCAAATCTGAATGAGTCCAGAGACTTCAAGCATGTGAGTATGGGGTCGATGTTTGAGGCATTGTTGAGGTATGTGCACACTCGTTAGTGAAGTTTACTGTTCTGCATTGTTGAGCTGATTGTTATATGTAGTTATTTACTGTTCTGCATGCTGCTGGTCCTGAAAGGGCACCCACGCACCCGCGTGCAAGCCCACTCACACGCACCCCCTTTTTGATCCCACACACCTAGTTCACGCAGCCGCTTAAAAACCCTCACAGGGGCGTGGCTCACGCAAGTGCGTGACTTTTTCTACGCAGGGGCGTAACTCTGAAGTCATTATCATTATATACAACCCACGCACACACTTCACAACCCACGCACCAGCGGCCAAATCCCACACACCTGCGTAAATCCATAAGTCACACCATCTTCCACGCGGTTGCGTACCCATCTCACGCAGGGGCGTAACCTGATCTTCATCCGCACGCAGGCGCGTGACATAGGCCACGCAGGCGCGTAAACGAGCCCAAACCCACGCGGGTGCGTGACTTACTCCACGCAGGTGCGTACGCTGGGGTTTATAAAATCAGATTTCAGGCGCCATTTTCATTATACGCACCCTCTGTCTTTTGCTCTCAAAAACCGTACGCTGCTCCCTCTACACGATTTCTTTGTCTCTGCCTCCAATTCCTTCGATTTCAGCCTGCTTCTTCTCGATTTTAGCTTCAATTTCTGCAATTCAGGTTTATTTCTTCCCCTTTTCATCTACATTCTCGATTTTGGGAAATGCTAGGGTTCATATTTAGGGGCTGTGTACAGACACACACAGTCGCGAGTTATTCCTGGTTATTGATCCATCTCTGGTTCTTCAACTGTTAGGGCTCTTATTTTTGAATTCTCTACTTGTTTTGTTAGTATCATTCAACTGGTGGGATTGTTCTTATTTGAGAGACTTTTCTGGTTTTCTTGTTCTGTTCACGATCACACACAGTCACAGTCGTTTATTTTCTGGTTGTTGCAATATGGAATTCAGTAGTAATGTCTTTATCTATGCTAAATGTGTGCAGTACCTGTTCTTGAGCTGGGTTTTTCGTGTTTTTCTTTGGATATGTTATGTGAGTTGGTTTGAGGGTTTATTGGCTGCTCATTGCTTTAGTACAGTTTCTCATTGCTCAATCGAGGGTCTGACCAGATCATGCGAGGCAAAAGACCGCGACGTATCCCATCACCTCCTTCCTCTCCTTTACCAGAGGATGACCCCGAGGCCGTGGCAGGCCCTCCTGATCTCGATCAGTGGCTGATTTTCGCCAGGGACGATGATACGAGAGAGTTTGCCAGACTAGCCGGCAAGAGTTTTGCATCGACAACGTCCATAAGCTGGGCCGACATGACCACGATTGGCATCACTGATCGCCTACGGCACATTATGCAGCATGGTCCTACAGATTTGGACCACCCTCCAGCCTTTGAGCGTCTTCTTTCTATCCGAGAGCCTGTGTATCGAGAGCTATGTCTAGAATTTTTAGCCACAGTAGTTTTTGACGATGACACTAGCATGATAGGCTTCAGGCTAGGAGGGGTTGAGAGGGAGTTCTCACTGCATCAGTTTGCTACAGTTATGGGCATATACACAGCAGAGGAGGCTTCTGCGCCTATGTTTGAGGATGCTGTTCGCGACGCCCCTACAGACTTTGATCATTTATCTTTCTGGGCAGAATTTGCAACGGGTAGATACTCAAACTCAGCCAAAGGCACATCATTCCGAGACCCGATACATAGGCTATTTTGGAGGATTTTGGCAGAGACCTTATGTGGAAGGGGAGTAGGTGCATGCAGTGTATCGATCAAGGATTTGGAGAGCATGCACTTATTTTTGAGAGAGGAGCGGCCTGTGCAGATTGCTTACCGGTTAGCCTATTTCCTCCGCCATTGTTCTGGCGTTCGTTCGAGTAGTGCCATCACTGGTGGAGCCTATATCACACATTTAGCTCGCCGGTTGGGCATTTTGACTCCAGATATTGAGGGCCGCCTTACGAGAGTGCTGGAGCATGGTGTTATACAGATTCAGTTGCAGACTCTCCGCAACATGGCCATCGTAGATCGCAGGCACAACCACCTAGTCATCCCCCAGCCTCAGCCCAGAGCCCAGCATGACCCACCCCCATTCCATGTTCCCCGCCCTGATATCCCTGAGCCTTCGCATGCCTCCACCTCCGCCCACTTTCCATCGACCCCTCCAACCCTACATTTTGGAGTCCTCCCTACCGATCCAGTAGCCCATTATGCAGCCCTTACTGCCCTACTACACACATACCGGGCCACAGATTCATTACTCGCAGCTGCTGGATTGCCATCATTACCACCCCTTCCTTACTCCCTTGTCCCCACCCCTGCTGTTCCATCTGTGGACCCGACACCTACTGATACTCATATGGGTCAGGAGCAGCAGCCACCGCCATCCCCACACCAGTCACCTCACTCGTCACCACCGCCTACACCACGTCATCTTTCACCTACTTCCGCTGATATGGGCTTATCTGCGTCTACTTTTGTCTCCTCTCCTGCGGTCTCTGATGATAGGCCTCCTGTGCGCCGTTTGGATGCCTCCCGTATCGACCGGCCGAGAGCTTCTACTATCACGCATATTTATTCTCGTCGCCGTGTCAGGCGTTCCCAGCCGTAGTAATCTCATGGGTGTTCAGGATGTTTATTTTATTTTCTTTTGGGTTTTACTTTATCATTTGTATCTAATTGTTTACTTTATTATTTGATGTACAGTTATTTAGCTTATTGTTACTTTATCATTGCTGATATCTGGTTGTTCATTATGCTTGCTTTTGATTAAGGTTGGACACTGGTAGAGATGCTCGCTGGCAGTAAGTTCAGCTTCATCGTTCAGAGCCGCCTAAGTGCTTTCTTCATTATCAGGGGAGTTTTTCTCGTTCCAATTTACTCTTGCGTGTTCGATTTGCATGGTTTATGTCAGTGAGGACACTGTCAGATTTAAGTGTGGGGTGGGGGTATAAAAATGTTGATTTTGAGATTTGCATGTACTTAAGTAAAAGTCGCAACATTTTTGTCAAAAACTGGGCTGATTTTCAAAATTTATTCTCTATTTTTGGCATGTTGGACTCTTTTGCAGTACTGTTCTATTTTCGATGCATGCGAAGCTGAGCAAGTGATTTTGAGATTATTTTGTGGTAACAGGATGTTTGATGTGCGTGTCACGCTTCTTGACTGAAATTCCATGATTAAGCACAAATAACCCTGTATATTCGTTTCGTGAGAATTTGAGCCCATCTAGCATTCATATTTAATGCTCATTATTCTTTCGGTGTGAATTTTTCGGTGTTAATTGGATTAAGGTAGAACTTGTTTGTCAAATGCATGCCAAGATCACATCGTTTGAGAGTCTAGCACTTATATAAAGGCACAGTTAGGATACCCTTTTTCCCCAATGACACTCTTACCTGCATTATTTCCCGTAGTCTCCCCGTTTGAGCCTGAGCCTTTCATTTCGGTGACAACCCACATTATCAGCCAAATAATCCTTTTGTCTATCGTTTGACCGGAATTGGGATCGTGATTTAGTAGCAAGCTATAGAGATTTATCTGGGATCATTCATTTGTTAGTTGGTCCGCTGTGAGCCTTGTCGATTATGCATTGTTTTGATAGTAGTCGAGTCATATGTAATTCCATGCTTTTGTGTTCTTCCTGACTCTTCTAGTGTTGTACCGCGGCAATGCTAGTATGGTTAAGAGAGTTCTTTTTGGGTACAGAATGGACATAGTCGGTGCTTGAAAATTCAGCGCTATAAAAAAGGAGAAAAGAAAAAGAAAAAAAAAGAAGAGAAAAGAGAGAAAAGGTATTGGTATAAGAAAGAAAAAAACAAAATTCTTTGTCCTTCTGAGCTGTCATTAGATGTGAAAATCAAGCCAGTTTGCTTGGGAAATCCTCTCAGTGATTTATTTGGTCCATTGTTGGTTACTCGCTTCTATTGCTTGCTGCTTGATCTTGGATCCCATTCTTTCAGCCCACTTTGGCCATATAGTTCCCATGTCCTTAGCCTAGCCTCATTACAGCCCATTAAGACCTTTATGTGCTTTATTTTCAAACACTGAGTGATGGCAGCGTGATTTACTCTCAAGCATATGCTCACATTCTTTTAACATGTCTGGCATTGAGCGAAATTTGTGAAAACACATGAGCCTATACACTTGAGTGATGAGTGAAAGCTGTGAGGTGCTGAGTCATGTGATTAGGTGGGAAGTTGTTGACATTGTCATTATATTCTTTTTTGCATCTTGTGGTCTCATTGATTCTTGCCTTGGTTTCAAATTCATAGTTTATGGATCTTTAATGCTTCAGAGTCTATGTGTTTCTTGAGAGTTTGTTTTGAGTTGAGGCCTTGATTAGAGACATTTATGTTGCAGTTTGCTTGGGGACAAGCAAAGCTCAAGTGTGGGGTATTTTGATATGTGCAAAATTATACATGTTTTTGATATCATTTTATCTCCAATTTATGTGGTTTTCAGACCGAAACGCGTGAAAAAGGTACTGATTTCGTTAATATGTGTATTCCGCAGGTCAGAAGCCATTGAATCAACATGGGAACGAAAATCAAGGCTAAAATGACGAGATTTTATGATCCAGCCATCTCCCGTGATCGAAAGCAAAGATTTGGCGAAAAGTGACTCTACACGCCCGCGTAAGACCCTCCACGCACCTGTGTGGCCAAGTCCAGTTGAGCATCCACGCACCCGCGTAGAACTTCCCACGCGCCCGCGTGCACATTTGCAGTCAAAGCAAGCCACGCGCCCACATAGCTTACCCACGCAGGGGCGTAGGCTAGGTTAAGTCCACGCACCCGCGTGACTTACCCCTACGCGCCCGCGTGACGGGCCCAGCCCACCAAATTCGTTTTTAAAAACCTAAGTTGCGGCAGCAGGAAATCATAGTCGATTGAAGGCAATTTTTAGACGACTTTTGGCGAATTTCTTCTCGGTTTTTCAGTAGATAATCATACTTCATCATAGTTTTAGCTTGGGGTTTAATTCTTCTTCAATTTTTGGAGCATTCGGAGCGATTCCAGCATTAATTCGTGCGTTTCAGACACGATTTTGGCGAATTTCAAAGTTTTCTTTCATCTTTCACGAATTTTTATCATAGTTTAGTTAAAGTTTTCGAATTTCTTGGATTAGAAGCATCGGTTCGAGTTTTGGATTCAAATTCTTTATTGTAGCGGCGCGATTTGGTACATTCGTTCCTTTACTTTCTGAATTTATAATGATTTTTATTAATTTAAGTTTAATTTTGAGTGTTATCATGATTAGTGAGTAGTTTTCTTGTTCACCCGCTTGGGATGACGTATTCTATGTATTAATTGGTAAATTATTGGATTGATTGATGGATTTTGGTTTATATTTGTTTGATTCTTGATTATTTCATATTTTCTTGTTAAAAATCAGATTTTTATTAATCTTTTAGCATTGTTTTGCGATAATAGAGTTTTAATTAAATCTGCGTTTTAAAAAGAAAGAGGCTTTAAATGAAAAATTAATAGTCAACTATCTCTTCTAGGCATTGTGTTGCGATAATGATTTGATAGTTGATTGTTAATCTAGGATTTTATGTGTTTGTTGGTTCTTATGCATTGTGTTGCGATAATAGGATTGGCAAATCATAAAGTTCGATTTTTAAAGTGACAAAGTCAATTTGTTGGATTTCGGTGTTAATCGATTATCTTTATGCATTGTGTTGCGATTATAAGATTAATTGGTTAATATTGGAGTTTGATGAGTTGCTTTGTTTTCATCACGTGGTTATAAAGATTAAATATTTTAACTTGAAGTAATTAAATAATCGGTAAATTAAACTGAAATCCGGGCTTAATTGAATTCAAAAATTGGTTATCAACCGATTTGTCTTTAGTCAATCAATTCAATCCATCGCCAGTTAATTATAGTTTTCTAATTCCAAGTGGGTGACGTTTTCGTAATATAAGAGTTCGATTCAGTTGTCGTTACTTGCTTGCTTTAGTCGTTTAGTTTAATTCTTGTTTGCTAAAATTAGTTTTTATTTTAATATTAAAAATCCAAAAATATTAGTTTAACTTTTTATACTTGTGTTACTTAGTTTGCTATAGTTATCCTGTTAGTTAAATTTAAGTATTGTCTCTAGTTGATAACTTCCTCAAAACGTCAAAAATAGCTGAATATTGGTTTAGGTTGTAGTATTTGAGTCTCCAATCTTTATTCCGTTCCCTGAGTTCGATAAATCCTGGGTGATTCTTAAAGCTATATTGCACACGATTGGTACACTGCCAGTTGTGTAATTTATACTTTGGGTTCATTTAGATATTAAAACCTGAGGTGTGTTTTACACGCGTCAAGTTTTTGGCGCCGTTGCCGGGGAACGGTGCGAGCTTTAAGAAACAACCAACGCCGGTAGTTTAGTTGATCATTTTTAGGGGCAATCCCCCTCAAAAGTCAAATTTTCTGTCTAATTTCACTTTTCTTTAAAAGGGTGTTCGGTGTATGAGTCGTCGAAATCCTAATATCGTCAGCCCATATTCCGAACCTGAGCGAGCATTCCGTAACCGTCGTCGTGAACAATCGCACCCTTTAGTTGAGGGACTGTCAAGTTTATCGGATTCTACGGACCATATTGTTTCTCCTCCGGTGGAGGAAGATCACGTAGACATCTTTGTTCAGTTACCTCCAATTTCTAGTTCTTCACCTTCTTCACCTTCTTCGCCTTCATCATCTTCTGATTCTTCATCTTCTTCTGACTCTTCATCTTTCACTATGGGAGACCGAAGGACAATGCTTGAGCTTAACCAACCGGTCACCGATGACTCGGAAGGTGCAATAGTTATTCCTGGATTCGATGCCGTTAATTTTGAGCTAAAGTCGAGCCTTATCGCTTTAGTTCAGAATAACGCACAATTCTGCGGTCTATCTTCTGAGGATCCGTATTCCCACCTGAAGAAATTCAGAAAAGCATGCGGTGGGTATAAGGCAAATCAAGTTCCAAGGGAAGTAATTCGACTGATGCTCTTTCCTTACTCTCTCTCCGGACGTGCCATGATGTGGTATGAGTCCCTTCCCTCGAACTCGATTCGTACTTGGGACGAAATGGAAACCAAATTTCTACTTAAATTCTGCCCTCCGTCTAGGACCACTAAGCTTATGAGTGACATTCTCTCATTTAAGCAGAAACCTGACGAGTCTCTATATGATGCATGGGAGAGGTATAAAGAGTCTATCATGAAATGCCCTAATCATAACATGACACTTAATCATCGTGTCAAGGTTTTCTATGAGAATGTTCACCCCATGTATCACTCACTAATCGACTCAGCCTGTAACGGGTCGGTGTATAAGAGGACTCCTGAAGAGGCTTTTGACATAATCGATGATCTGGTCTTAAGTCAAACTCAGACACCGAGTGAATACTTTGGTTGGGGTGCGAATGATTCAAAGCAAGCTGAAGCCATTGCTAATCTCACTGCTCAGATAGCCATTCTAACTAAGCAGTCAAATGACCAATCACAAGCTTCATCATCATACCCTGTGCACGCCATACAGCAAGGGTGTGAACATTGTGGTGGAGCTCATTTTGGTTATGAGTGTCAGGCTGCATATGCTGCTGAGTACCAACAGGAGGAAGTTTACCTTTCTTCTGGAGATTATGAGTACACACCCGAAGGTTTTCCAAGACCCAACAATAATTTGAATTACTCCTCTCAGAACACCTTTAGACCTCAGGGGTTTTCTAACCCCCCTCGTCCTCGACCTCCAGGGTTCTCTCACCCTCGCCCACAGTTTAACCCTCACACGGGTTACAATCAGGGTAATTCAGGAGGTTACAATCAAGGTAATTCGGGAGGGTATAATCAGGGGTATAACCAAGGCTTTCAGCAGGGGCAAGGTCAGAGGTTCCAACCTCGTGGCCAAGGATTTGTACCAAACCAAAATGTTCAAATTCTTCAGAATCCTCGCCATCAGCAACAATATCAGGGGCAGAACCAAAACATTCCTACTCAAGAGAAGCCGAGTTTGGAAGAAATGATGGCAAAGTACATGGCCGAGCAGTCTGTGATCAATCGTAATCAACAATCAGCAATGAGGAATCTTGAGAATCAGCTCGGCCAGATGGCTAAGACCTTGAATGAGAGGCAGTCGGGGGAGCTTCCTAGTAATACGATTCCAAATCCCAGGGGGGAAGCAAAGATGGTTGTGACAAGAAGTGGAAAGACAACCAAAGGACCTGAACCGTCTAACCCCCTACCTCCTCCTTCTTCACCCTCAGCTGAGAAAGGGCCGGAGACCACTACGGACGAGGTGCACCCACCAGAATTAGTGAGTCCCGCACAAGTCCCATCTCCAAAAGTCCCTACAGCAAATCCCTACCAACCACGTGTCCCATACCCTAATCGCTTGAAGAAAGAGGTGCAAGATAAGCAGTATGGCAAGTTTCTGGGCCTGTTTAAACAGTTGCAGATCAACATTCCATTTGTTGATGCAATTACACAGATGCCTAAGTATGCCAAGTTCCTGAAAGACCTCCTTTCTAACCGTCAGAAGCTTGAGGATCTAGCTACAGTTGAGATGAATGCTGAATGTTCAGCTGTCCTCCAGAATAAGCTTCCAGTCAAGCAGGATGATCCGGGTAGTTTCACAATACCCTGTCATATAGGGCCCCTCCACGTTACTAATGCTCTTGCTGATCTGGGAGCTAGCATAAATCTCATGCCTTCTTCGTTATATGCTCGGTTAGGGTTAGGGGATCCTAAACCTACACGCATGAGTATTCAGCTAGCCGATAGATCAGTTAAGTTCCCACAGGGTATCACTGAGAATATGCTGGTAAAAGTCGATAAGTTTGTTTTCCCGGTCGACTTTGTGATCATGGACATGAGCGAGGACTGCACTGTGCCGCTCATTCTAGGGAGACCTTTCCTAGCTACGTCCCGCGCTATCATTGATGTATTTGATAAGAAGCTTACGCTTCGGGTCGGGAATGAGCAAGTTAGTTTTGATGTTGATAAGGCAATGCAAAGGCCTAATGACACAGCCGAGTCCATCTGTTTTGTTAAGTCTTCACACTTCTCTGATAGAGAGCATTATCCAGAAGATAATGAGAAGTTGTTGAAGTCTTTGATGTCGGGACATGAGACGTCTACATCACCGGATGTAGACGATTGTATTTCTGATGATGATCTATCCTCGTATCCAATCTCTTTAGACTCTGATTTCGTTGTCCACTCTGACGATCCCGTTGATCTGTGTGCCGTTGATACATCTCCGCCTACTGAGGAGGTTGTACCTATGGATCGTGAGGAGTCAGTCACATCTAAGTTGTCCATTGAAGATCCACCGACTCTCGAACTTAAGGAGTTGCCCTCTCATCTTGAGTACGCATATTTAGAGGGGCAATCTCAGTTGCCTGTTATTATTGCTAAGGATCTTTCTAGCAAAGAGAAGGCGCAACTTTTGAGAGTGCTGAAAGAGCATAAGCGGGCTATTGCATGGAAGATTACCGACATACGAGGCATTAGTCCTGCTTATTGCACCCATAAGATTCTGATGGAGGATGACATCAAGCCTGTTATTCAGTCCCAAAGGAGAGTCAACCCGAAGATTCACGATGTTATTAAGAAAGAAGTACTGAAACTTCTTGATGCCGGGTTGATATATCCTATCTCTGACTCCCCGTGGGTGAGTCCTGTGCATGTAGTTCCTAAAAAGGGGGGTATGACTGTCATTCAGAATGATAAGAACGAGCTAATTCCTTCAAGGACAGTCACGGGTTGGCGAGTTTGCATCGACTACCGCAAGCTCAATGATGCAACTCGTAAGGATCATTTCCCTTTGCCCTTTATCGATCAAATGCTTGAGCGACTATCTGGAAATGAGTTCTATTGTTTCCTGGATGGTTTCTCAGGATACTTTCAGATCCCGATCAGCCCACAAGATCAGGACAAGACTACATTCACATGCCCTTATGGGACGTTCGCATATAGGCGCATGCCTTTTGGTCTGTGTAATGCACCTGCGACATTTCAGCGGTGTATGGTAGCCATCTTCCATGATATGATCGAGAAGTGTGTTGAAGTCTTCATGGATGATTTCTCTGTGTTTGGTAACTCTTTCTCGGACTGTCTGACTAATTTGGAGAAGATGCTAACCCGGTGTGAGGAGACCAATTTGGTCCTTAATTGGGAGAAGTGTCATTTCATGGTCCGAGAGGGTATAGTATTAGGACACAAGATCTCGAGTAAGGGAATTGAGGTAGATAGGGCTAAGGTTGAGACTATATCTAAGCTGCCTCCTCCCACGTCTGTTAAGTCGATTCGTAGCTTTCTAGGGCACGCTGGTTTTTACCGACGATTCATTAAAGACTTCTCACTCATTGCTCGCCTTATGACTAAGCTCCTTGAGAAGGATGCAACATTTGTCTTCGATGATGAATGTTTGCAGTCCTTTAACACATTGAAAGAGAAGCTAACCACTGCCCCTATCATGATGGCACCCGACTGGGAGTTGCCATTTGAGTTGATGTGTGACGCGAGCGATTTTGCTATTGGGGCAGTGTTAGGTCAGCGTCGGAATAAGCGATTCCATGCCATATACTTTGCGAGTAAGACTCTTCCAGACCCTCAGCGTAATTACACTACGACAGAGAAAGAACTTCTTGCAGTGGTTTATGCATTCGAGAAGTTCCGATCATACCTGGTTCTCTCGAAAACAGTGGTCTACACTGATCATGCAGCTCTGAGATACTTGTTTCAGAAGCAGGACGCAAAACCACGGTTGATTCGATGGATTCTTCTTCTCCAAGAGTTTGATATCGAGATCAAAGACAAGAAAGGGGCTGAGAACTTGGCGGCAGACCATTTGAGCAGATTAGAAAATTCAGACTTGCCTCCTTTGAATGAGTCTGAGTTCAAAGAGAAATTCCCTGATGAGTCCTTATGCGCAGTTCAGGCAACAAATGACTGCCCGTGGTTTGCTGACTATGCAAACTATTTGGCCAGTAGTGTTTTGGTTAAAGGATTAACTCATCAACAAAAGAAGAAGTTCTTACGAGATGTAAAGAACTACTTTTGGGATGACCCGTATCTATTTCGGGTATGTGCCGATCAGATCAATCATAGGTGTGTGTTTGGCGATGAGGCATTCCAAATCTTATGTGAGTGCCACCTAGGTCCTACAGGTGGTCATCACGGGGCCAATGCCACCGCCAAGAAAGTGTTTGATGCCGGTTTCTTCTGGCCCACTATATTCAAAGATGCCCAAGATCTGGTTAAGGAATGTGATGCATGTCAGCGTCAAGGCAACATATCAAATCGGGATGAGATGCCTCTACACACCTTTCAGGTGTGTGAGATCTTTGACGTTTGGGGCATCGACTTTATGGGCCCTTTCCCTCCCTCTCGTGGTCATAAATACATCCTAGTTGCTGTCGACTATGTTTCTAAATGGGTTGAGGCACAGGCTTTACCCACCAACGATGCTAGGGTTGTATGTTCCTTCCTTAAGAAGCTTTTCACTCGATTCGGTTCACCAAGAGCGATCATTAGTGATCGGGGTACTCATTTCTGTAATGCTCAGTTCGACAAGATTCTCCAGCGGTATGGTGTTACTCACCGGCTAGCTACAGCCTACCATCCGCAAACCAATGGACAAGCTGAGGTTACAAATCGGGGCTTAAAGAGGATTCTTGAGAGGACTGTAGGAGAGCATAGGAAGGGTTGGTCAGATAAGTTAGATGATGCGCTTTGGGCATTCCGCACTGCTTATAAGACTCCTATAGGTTGTACCCCTTATAGGATGGTTTATGGCAAAGCGTGTCATCTACCATTGGAATTAGAACATAAGGCTTACTGGGCACTTAAATGGTCTAACTTTGATTTGTTGTCTGCAGGTGATCACAGGAAACTTCAGTTGAACGAGCTTGACGAGTTGAGAGATCAAGCATATGAGAGTGCCCGGATTTACAAGGAGAAGACCAAGAAGAGGCACGATGCGCAGATTCAGCCTAAGGACTTTAAGGCCGGTGATCAGGTTCTACTTTACAATTCACGCCTAAGGTTGTTCCCAGGTAAGCTTATTTCTCGTTGGACCGGCCCGTTCACTGTTGCCGAGGTATTCCCATATGGGACAGTTGAATTAGTTGGAGTTGATGGCAACTTTAAGGTAAACGGGCATCGGTTGAAGCTATATCACAATCGAGCTGAATTGAATGTTTGTGAGGCCGATCTACGGTTGGCCGACCTATCAGCTTAATTATCTGTGGCGAGTCTTGCTTGAGACTCATTCATAACTCAAGCCACTCTTGTATATTGGTGTGATTTCTGTTTGCTTTTATTTGCATGTTTTGTTTAGTATGATTCGTTATTTGAATTTTTGCTAAGTTGTCTTGGGTGATCTTAGAATGCTTTCTATAGTTCATTGCTTGTTTTGGTTTCGTTTTCATTGTGTGTTGCATAATTGAGTCCATAAGTTTCGAGTCAAATAAGGAGTAGGATATTGCCTTCACTGCTGAGTTTGACTTTTTAGAAGTCAACAACTCTGAATCTGTTTAATCCTTCATGGTTTCTATAATTGTAGTTTGTGTATGTAATTTTCAGAATCTTATTTATGCTTCTCCATACCTTCATATACCTTGCTTCGTCCACACTTGAGGTTTGGTCATTGCTTTAATTTCATTGCATTGATTTCATCAGTTTGACTCTAAAAGTCAACTTGGTCATGTTTAGTTGGTTCCTGTGTTCTGTTTTAATTCTTTTAATCATCTGAATAATCTCCGGAGTTTCAAGCAAAGCTCAAGTGTGGGGTATTATATAAGTGTGGGGTGAGGTGTTTGATGCATAGTAGAGGTAATTGCATAGTACATTGCTTGTGTTGGTTTCTCTTTCATATTGGGTTGCCCGTTTGAGTCCAGAAGTTTGGGAATTAAGTGTGGGATGGGTCATTGTCTTCAATGTTCAGTTTGACTTTTTATAAGTCAACAACTTTGAATCGGTTTACTCTTTTGTGGTTTCGATATTAGTAGTTTGTGTGTGTTGTTTTCAGCACCTCATTGACGTTTTTCCATAGTTTCATATCTCATGCCACGCCGCAACTTAAGCCTTGATTATTGCTTGTGTTGGTTGATTTTAATTTCATATGTTTGACTTTTAAAGTCAACTGCTTCATCCGTTGGTCCTTGTTACTCGATTTTGGTGTGTTTGGAAGCTCAAGGTCATGTATTCGATTCTTGGGGTCTTAATTGTCATGAGATATACTCAAGTTGAAGTGTGGGGTGGAGTATGTCGTAGCAGCCATAGGGTCGTTACTTCATGAGCTTGGTTATTAGACATGAATTTGCCAAAGGGAACAATGTCTTTTATTTTTAAATCCGTGTCTGATGGTTCCTAATGTTCCTAAATTTGTTGTCGTGTTTGTTCATGATTCCTTTGTCACTCTAATTGCATGGTGATGGTTCCATCGGTCAACCCTATAAGTCAACTTGATAAATTCCTACTTCTGATCTTCTGTTCTCTTTCAAATCTGAATGAGTCCAGAGACTTCAAGCATGTGAGTATGGGGTCGATGTTTGAGGCATTGTTGAGGTATGTGCACACTCGTTAGTGGAGTTTACTGTTCTGCATTGTTGAGCTGATTGTTATATGTAGTTATTTACTGTTCTGCATGCTGCTGGTCCTGAAAGGGCACCCACGCACCCGCGTGCAAGCCCACTCACACGCACCCCCTTTTTGATCCCACACACCTAGTTCACGCAGCCGCTTAAAAACCCTCACAGGGGCGTGGCTCACGCAAGTGCGTGACTTTTTCTACGCAGGGGCGTAACTCTGAAGTCATTATCATTATATACAACCCACGCACACACTTCACAACCCACGCACCAGCGGCCAAATCCCACACACCCGCGTAAATCCATAAGTCACACCATCTTCCACGCGGTTGCGTACCCATCTCACGCAGGGGCGTAACCTGATCTTCATCCGCATGCAGGCGCGTGACATAGGCCACGCAGGCGCGTAAACGAGCCCAAACCCACGCGGGTGCGTGACTTACTCCACGCAGGTGCGTACGCTGGGGTTTATAAAATCAGATTTCAGGCGCCATTTTCATTATACGCACCCTCTGTCTTTTGCTCCCAAAAACCGTACGCTGCTCCCTCTACACGATTTCTTTGTCTCTGCCTCCAATTCCTTCGATTTCAGCCTGCTTCTTCTCGATTTTAGCTTCAATTTCTGCAATTCAGGTTTATTTCTTCCCCTTTTCATCTACATTCTCGATTTTGGGAAATGCTAGGGTTCATATTTAGGGGCTGTGTACAGACACACACAGTCGCGAGTTATTCCTGGTTATTGATCCATCTCTGGTTCTTCAACTGTTAGGGCTCTTATTTTTGAATTCTCTACTTGTTTTGTTAGTATCATTCAACTGGTGGGATTGTTCTTATTTGAGAGACTTTTCTGGTTTTCTTGTTCTGTTCACGATCACACACAGTCACAGTCGTTTAATTTCTGGTTGTTGCAATATGGAATTCAGTAGTAATGTCTTTATCTATGCTAAATGTGTGCAGTACCTGTTCTTGAGCTGGGTTTTTCGTGTTTTTCTTTGGATATGTTATGTGAGTTGGTTTGAGGGTTTATTGGCTGCTCATTGCTTTAGTACAGTTTCTCATTGCTCAATCGAGGGTCTGACCAGATCATGCGAGGCAAAAGACCGCGACGTATCCCATCACCTCCTTCCTCTCCTTTACCAGAGGATGACCCCGAGGCCGTGGCAGGCCCTCCTGATCTCGATCAGTGGCTGATTTTCGCCAGGGACGATGATATGAGAGAGTTTGCCAGACTAGCCGGCAAGAGTTTTGCATCGACAACGTCCATAAGTTGGGCCGACATGACCACGATTGGCATCACTGATCGCCTACGGCACATTATGCAGCATGGTCCTACAGATTTGGACCACCCTCCAGCCTTTGAGCGTCTTCTTTCTATCCGAGAGCCTGTGTATCGAGAGCTATGTCAAGAATTTTTAGCCACAGTAGTTTTTGACGATGACACTAGCATGATAGGCTTCAGGCTAGGAGGGGTTGAGAGGGAGTTCTCACTGCATCAGTTTGCTACAGTTATGGGCATATACACAGCAGAGGAGGCTTCTGCGCCTATGTTTGAGGATGCTGTTCGCGACGCCCCTACAGACTTTGATCATTTATCTTTTGGGGCAGAATTTGCAACGGGTAGATACTCAAACTCAGCCAAAGGCACATCATTCCGAGACCCGATACATAGGCTATTTTGGAGGATTTTGGCAGAGACCTTATGTGGAAGGGGAGTAGGTGCATGCAGTGTATCGATCATGGATTTGGAGAGCATGCACTTATTTTTGAGAGAGGAGCGGCCTGTGCAGATTGCTTACCGGTTAGCCTATTTCCTCCGCCATTGTTCTGGCGTTCGTTCGAGTAGTGCCATCACTGGTGGAGCCTATATCACACATTTAGCTCGCCGGTTGGGCATTTTGACTCCAGATATTGAGGGCCGCCTTACGAGAGTGCTGGAGCATGGTGTTATACAGATTCAGTTGCAGACTCTCTGCAACATGGGCATCGTAGATCGCAGGCACAACCACCTAGTCATCCCCCAGCCTCAGCCCAGAGCCCAGCATGACCCACCCCCATTCCATGTTCCCCGCCCTGATATCCCTGAGCCTTCGCATGCATCCACCTCCGTCCACTTTCCATCGACCCCTCCAACCCTACATTTTGGAGTCCTACCTACCGATCCAGTAGCCCATTATGCAGCCCTTACTGCCCTACTACACACATACCGGGCCACAGATTCATTACTCGCAGCTGCTGGATTGCCATCATTACCACCCCTTCCTTACTCCCTTGTCCCCACCCCTGCTGTTCCATCTGTGGACCCGACACCTACTGATACTCATATGGGTCAGGAGCAGCAGCCACCGCCATCCCCACACCAGTCACCTCACTCGTCACCACCGCCTACACCACGTCATCTTTCACCTACTTCCGCTGATATGGGCTTATCTGCGTCTACTTTTGTCTCCTCTCCTGCGGTCTCTGATGATAGGCCTCCTGTGCGCCGTTTGGATGCCTCCCGTATCGACCGGCCGAGAGCTTCTACTATCACGCATATTTATTCTCGTCGCCGTGTCAGGCGTTCCCAGCCGTAGTAATCTCATGGGTGTTCAGGATGTTTATTTTATTTTCTTTTGGGTTTTACTTTATCATTTGTATCTAATTGTTTACTTTATTATTTGATGTACAGTTATTTAGCTTATTGTTACTTTATCATTGCTGATATCTGGTTGTTCATTATGCTTGCTTTTGATTAAGGTTGGACACTGGTAGAGATGCTCGCTGGCAGTAAGTTCAGCTTCATCGTTCAGAGCCGCCTAAGTGCTTTCTTCATTATCAGGGGAGTTTTTCTCGTTCCAATTTACTCTTGCGTGTTCGATTTGCATGGTTTATGTCAGTGAGGACACTGTCAGATTTAAGTGTGGGGTGGGGGTATAAAAATGTTGATTTTGAGATTTGCATGTACTTAAGTAAAAGTCGCAACATTTTTGTCAAAAACTGGGCTGATTTTCAAAATTTATTCTCTATTTTTGGCATGTTGGACTCTTTTGCAGTACTGTTCTATTTTCTATGCATGCGAAGCTGAGCAAGTGATTTTGAGATTATTTTGTGGTAACAGGATGTTTGATGTGCGTGTCACGCTTCTTGACTGAAATTCCATGATTAAGCACAAATAACCCTGTATATTCGTTTCGTGAGAATTTGAGCCCATCTAGCATTCATATTTAATGCTCATTATTCTTTCGGTGTGAATTTTTCGGTGTTAATTGGATTAAGGTAGAACTTGTTTGTCAAATGCATGCCAAGATCACATCGTTTGAGAGTCTAGCACTTATATAAAGGCACAGTTAGGATACCCTTTTTCCCCAATGACACTCTTACCTGCATTATTTCCCGTAGTCTCCCCGTTTGAGCCTGAGCCTTTCATTTCGGTGACAACCCACATTATCAGCCAAATAATCCTTTTGTCTATCGTTTGACCGGAATTGGGATCGTGATTTAGTAGCAAGCTATAGAGATTTATCTGGGATCATTCATTTGTTAGTTGGTCCGCTGTGAGCCTTGTCGATTATGCATTGTTTTGATAGTAGTCGAGTCATATGTAATTCCATGCTTTTGTGTTCTTCCTGACTCTTCTAGTGTTGTACCGCGGCAATGCTAGTATGGTTAAGAGAGTTCTTTTTGGGTACAGAATGGACATAGTCGGTGCTTGAAAATTCAGCGCTATAAAAAAGGAGAAAAGAAAAAGAAAAAAAAAGAAGAGAAAAGAGAAGAAAAGGTATTGGTATAAGAAAGAAAAAAACAAAATTCTTTGTCCTTCTGAGCTGTCATTAGATGTGAAAATCAAGCCAGTTTGCTTGGGAAATCCTCTCAGTGATTTATTTGGTCCATTGTTGGTTACTCGCTTCTATTGCTTGCTGCTTGATCTTGGATCCCATTCTTTCAGCCCACTTTGGCCATATAGTTCCCATGTCCTTAGCCTAGCCTCGTTACAGCCCTTTAAGACCTTTATGTGCTTTATTTTCAAACACTGAGTGATGGCGGCGTGATTTACTCTCAAGCATATGCTCACATTCTTTAACACGTCTGGCATTGAGCGAAATTTGTGAAAACACACGAGCCTATACACTTGAGTGATGAGTGAAAGCTATGAGGTGCTGAGTCATGTGATTAGGTGGGAAGTTGTTGACATTATCATTATATTCTTTTGGCATCTTGTGGTCTCATTGATTCTTGCCTTGGCTTCAAATTCATAGTTTATGGATCTTTAATGTTTCAGAGTCTATGTGTTTCTTGAGAGTTTGTTTTGAGTTGAGGCCTTGGTTAGAGACATTTATGTTGCAGTTTGCTTGGGGACAAGCAAAGCTCAAGTGTGGGGTATTTTGATATGTGCAAAATTATACATGTTTTTGATATCATTTTATCTCCAATTTATGTGGTTTTCAGACCGAAACGCGTGAAAAAGATACTGATTTCATTAATATGTGTATTCCGCAGGTCAGAAGCCATTGAATCAACATGGGAACGGAAATCAAGGCTAAAATGACGAGACTTTATGATCCAGCCATCTCCCGTGATCGAAAGCAAAGATTTGGCGAAAAGTGTCTCTACACGCCCGCGTAAGACTCTCCACGCACCTGTGTGGCCAAGTCCAGTTGAGCATCCACGCCCCCGCGTAGAACATCCCACGCGCCCGCGTGCCCCTTTTCAGTCAAAGCAAGCCACGCACCCGCGTAACATGCCCACGCAGGGGCGTACACTAGGTTAAAGCCACGCGCCCGCGTGACTTTCCCCTACGCGCCCGCGTGCCGGGCCCAGCCCATAAAAATCGTTTTTAAAACCTAGCATGCGGCAGAGCAGAGGCATAGTCGATTGGAGGCGATTTTCAGACATAGATAGGCGAAATTCTTCTCGATTTTCAGTAGTTCTTCATAGTTAATCATAGTTTTAGCTTAAAGTTTAATTCTTCTTCAATTTTTGGAGCATTCGGGGCGATTCCAGCATTAATTCGTGCGTTTCAGACACGATTTTGGCGAATTTCAGAGTCTTCTTTCATCTTTCACGAATTTTTATCATAGTTTAGTTAAAGTTCTCGAATTTCTTGGATTAGAAGCATCGGTTCGAGTTTTGGATTCAAATTCTTTATTGTAGCGGCGCGATTTGGTACATTCGTTCCTTTACTTTCTGAATTTATAATGATTTTTATTAATTTAAGTTTAATTTTGAGTGTTATCATGATTAGTGAGTAGTTTTCTTGTTCACCCGCTTGGGATGACGGATTCTATGTATTAATTGGTAAATTATTGGATTGATTGATGGATTTTGGTTTATATTTGTTTGATTCTTGATTATTTCATATTTTCTTGTTAAAAATCAGATTTTTATTAATCTTTTAGCATTGTTTTGCGATAATAGAGTTTTAATTAAATCTGCGTTTTAAAAAGAAAGAGGCTTTAAATGAAAAATTAATAGTCAACTATCTCTTCTAGGCATTGTGTTGCGATAATGATTTGATAGTTGATTGTTAATCTAGGATTTTATGTGTTTGTTGGTTCTTATGCATTGTGTTGCGATAATAGGATTGGCAAATCATAAAGTTCGATTTTTAAAGTGACAAAGTCAATTTGTTGGATTTCGGTGTTAATCGATTATCTTTATGCATTGTGTTGCGATTATAAGATTAATTGGTTAATATTGGAGTTTGATGAGTTGCTTTGTTTTCATCACGTGGGTATAAAGATTAAATATTTTAACTTGAAGTAATTAAATAATCGGTAAATTAAACTGAAATCCGGGCTTAATTGAATTCAAAAATTGGTTATCAACCGATTTGTCTTTAGTCAATCAATTCAATCCATCGCCAGTTAATTATAGTTTTCTAATTCCAAGTGGGTGACGTTTTCGTAATATAAGAGTTCGATTCAGTTGTCGTTACTTACTTGCTTTAGTCGTTTAGTTTAATTCTTGTTTGCTAGAATTGGTTCTTATTTAATTTGAAAATTTAAAAAAAAAAATTTTAGTTTAATTTTTTATTCTTGTGTTACTTAGTTCGCTTCAGTTATTCGGCTAATTAATTTTAATTATTGCCATTAGTTGATAACTTCCTCAAAACGTCAAAAATAGCTAAATATTGGTTTAGGTTGTAGTATTTGAGTCTCCAATCTTTATTCCGTTCCCTGAGTTCGATAAATCCTGGGTGATTCTTAAAGCTATATTGCACATGATTGGTACACTGCCAGTTGTGTAATTTATACTTTGGGTTCATTTAGATATTAAAACCTGAGGTGTATTTTACACGCGTCACACACAAGCCTACAATGTGCCCTAATCGGTTCATTAAACTCGCAGAAAAGTCGTGAATGCTAGAGACGAAGTTGAGATGGTTACCTGATCAACGGATGAGAAGAAATGTGAGAGAGACGAGAGCAACAATGGTGCAACCGTTCGGCGTCCGCTAGAGAGAGAGATGAGAGCGTTTTTAGAGAGAGAAAGAACGGTAGGTGTTTATAAATGAGGCGGATGGGGGTTTAAGTGACGAAGAATCGCTTCGGCGTCCTACTCGGCGTCTAAGACGCTACCGAGCGTCCGTGCGGCTGTTAATAGCGTTCCCAAAACGCTAACCCTCTGTTTTGGAATTTATTCCAGCGTCCAGGACGCCCACTCAGACGCCGCTCCTTCAAGTGCCCATTTGACTGGGTCCCCAGCGTACTGCTCAGCGTCCTCCACGCTGCCCTAGCGTCCCTTGCTGAGCGTCCTACCAACGCTCACACTCTGTTTGATAATTAATCTCAGCGTCTAGGACGCTCACTCAGACGCCGCCTACTTAAGCACCCCTTCGACCTGCATTCTAGCGTCCGGCTCAGCGTCCCAAACGTTGCTCTAGCGTCTGAACCCCTTTCTGAGCGTCCGAAAGACTCTCACACTCTGTTTAATAATTAATTCTGACGTCCCCGACGCCCACTTGGACGCTGGTGCTCTAAATTCACTCAACTCTCGTCCTACAAACTTTTCAACTTCTCTTTGCTCCATAACGGCCACTCCCGCTCATTTCCAAATTAAAAACACACATTAAATTAACTAAACACAACTATAGACAAACACAAAAATAAAACAACCATTTTCGTAGGGAACACGACTATACTTAGCACGTATAGCAAGCCTTTAAACCACCTAATTACTTAGATGGACGAGTTTAGTCTCGTGAGGGTTTGCAGTGAATATACCCACAAAATTCATACATGCTCAACTTACAGAGATGAGTCGATTGACTCTTTGAGAGCCACTACCTCAATCAAGGTTGTTTGATCACCTTCAGTGCTTACCGGACCTTCAATGTACATCTTAAGCCTATGACCATTCACCGTGAAGGAATGTCCATGCTTAAGATCCTTGACTTCCACAGCTCCATTTTCATAGACATGAATTACCTCATAAGGTCCCGTCCATTTACTCCTCAGCTTACCTGGAAACAATTTAATGCGTGAGTTATAGAGCCAAACCTTATTACCAACTGCAAAAGTCTTCCTTCTCAAGCATCTATCATGGAAATGCTTTGTCTTTTCCTTGTAAATCCTCGCACTTTCGTATGCCTCCAATCTGATTTCTTCCAGTTCTGCCAATTGAAACTTCCTCATTCTTCCTGCATCAGAAATGTCAAAGTTAGCATTTCGAATTGCCCAAGTAGCTCTATGCTCTAACTCTACAGGTAGATGACAAAGTTTCCCATAAACTAGTCTATAAGGTGACATTCCAATAGGAGTCTTATAAGCAGTCCTGTAAGCCCATAGTGCATCATCTAATCTCAATGACCAATCTTTGCGACTAGGCTTAACGGTCTTTTCTAAAATCCTTTTTACCTCCCTATTGGACACCTCAACTTGACCGCTCGTCTGTGGGTGATAAGGAGTGGCAACACGATGAGTTACCCCATAATGTTTCAACAAGGTGTGAAACTGAAAATTTTTAAAATGAGTTCCCCCCGTTACTAATAATAGCTCGGGGAATCCCATCGTGAGAAAATATTCTTTTTCACAAATTTGCACACCACCTTGTTGTCATTATGTCTTGTTGCCTCAGCCTCAACCCACTTAGAGACATAATCTACGACTACCAGAATATATTCAAAACCAAAAGAGACAGGAAAGGGGCCCATAAAATCTATTCCCCAAACATCAAAAATTTCTACTTCTAATATGGGAACCATGGGCATTTGATCTCTCTTATATATCCCCCCAACCTGTTGGCATCTCAGACAAGACTTAACATACTCATATGCATCTTTAAACAATGAAGGCCAAAAGAAACCACAATCTAGCACTTTATGGCTGTTTTCTTGGCACTAAAATGCCCCCCACATGCTAAACTATGACAATAAGTAAGGATATTAAGTTGGTCCATCTCTGGAACACATCTTCTAATCAACTGATCAGCATCAATCTTGAAAAGATCAGGATCGTCCCAGATGTAATACTTGGCTTGGGCGTAGAAACTTTTCCGCTGCTGTGATGTCCAATGGCTTGGTGTCTTACCTGTCACAAAATAATTAACCAAATTAGCAAACCACGGTAATTTAGACACAAATAACAGCTGTTCATCCGGAAAAGATTCCTTGATCACTTCAATGGAGTTTGGAACCAATATGGGCAGCCTTGACAAGTGATCAGCTACCACATTCTCTGACCCCTTTTTATCCCGTATCTCCAGATCAAACTCTTGCAGTAAAAAAATCCACCTGATCAGTCTTGGTTTGGCATCCTTTTTGCTCAAGAGGTATTTCAATGCACTATGGTCCGAGTAGATTATCACTTTGGCACCCCACACATAGGCACGAAACTTATCCAAGGCATACACTACCGCTAATAATTCCTTTTCTGTGATAGTGTAATTCTGTTGAGCCTCAGAAAACGTCTTGCTAGCATAGTAAATCACAACCGGCTTCTTCTCAACCCTCTGTCCCAGCACTACTCCCACCGCGAAGTCACTCGCATCACACATAATTTCGAATGGCTTCGTCCAATCGGGTGACTGCAAAATGGGAGCATCGGTAAGCTTAGCCTTTAATAGCTCAAATGCTTTTAGACACGCTTCATCAAACACAAATTCAGCATCCTTAGCTAAAAGATTACACGACGGCTTGAAAATTGTGCTGAAATCCTTGATAAATCTCCTATAGAATCCAGCGTGCCCCAAGAACGATCTCACTCCCTTAACACTGGTTGGTGGTGGAAAAGATGAAATAAGCTGAATTTTTGCCTTGTCCACTTCCATACCTATCTCAGAATCTACGTGGCCTAAGACAATTCCCTCATTGACCATGAAGTGGCTCTTCTCCTAGCTCAACACCAAATTCGTTTCGGTGCACCTTTTCAAGACTTGCTCCAGATGGTGTAAACAACCCTCAAACGTCTTATCAAAGATGGAGAAGTCATCCATAAAAATCTCCAACGAGCCTCCTACCATATCTGAGAATATTGCCATCATACAACGTTGAAACGTGGCAGGAGCGTTACACAACCCAAACGACATCCGTCTATAGGCGAATGTCCCGTAAGGGCACGTGAACGTGGTCTTTTCCTGGTCATCAGGGTGAATAGGAATCTGATTGTACCCTGAATATCCATCTAGAAAGCAATAGTACTTCTGGCCTGCCAGCTTCTCAACTATCTGATCTATGAAAGTTAACGGGAAGTGATCCTTTGATGTGGCTGCATTCAACTTCCTATAGTCAATGCAGACCCTCCAACCTGTTACTGGTCTGGTTGCAATCTGCCCATCTTCGGTGTTTATCACTGTTACCCCCGACTTCTTGGGCACGGTCTGTGTAGGGCTGACCCACTGACTATCAGAAATGGGGTAAATAATACCCGCATCTAACCACTTTAACACCTCCTTCTTTACCACTTCTCTCAAGTTCGGGTTGAGTCTCCGTTGTACATCCCTTGATGGTTTACTATCAGCCTCCGTGATAATTCTGTGCATACAAATGGTAGGGCTTATCCCTTTTAGATCAGAAATCGTCCAACCCATAGTTGCCTTATGCTTTCCCAAAACTTCAATCAGTGCCTCTTCTTCCTCTTTCGTCAAATCCGAAGCTATAATCACTGGCAAACTCTCTTGTGGCCCCAAAAACACATATTTAAGGTGTGTGGGTAAGGCCTTGAGTTCCAGTGTAGGAGCCTGCTCCAAGGACGGTTTGTTTGACTCCGGAAGATTCTCGGGTAGCTTCTCAAACTTTAAGGACCATGGAGGTTGCTTATTCGGCTTCGGTCCTTCAAATATCTCCTCCAAATTCATCAACCAACCCCATTCAGCCTTCTCTTTCTCTTGGCATGACAATGCATACCCCAATTCGTCCCGGCTAGTCATCAGTGATGCTTGTGATCCTACTAACTCATCAAGATAATCTATAAAATAGCACTCTGAATCATCAGAAACATTAGAAACAGCATTGAAAACATTTAACTTTAATTTCCTATTCCCGAAGGCTAAATCCAAGGCACCCGTCCTACAATTAATTTGGGCATTAACAGTGGCCAAAAATGGCCTACCCAGAATAATTGCGGGCTGGTTATCCCGACTTCTTTGATCTGAATCTAACACAAGAAAATCCACCGGATAATAGAAATCCTCAACTTTTACAATCACATCGGTTAACATACCCCTTGGAATCTTAGTGGATCGATCAGCTAGTTGTAAAACCACGTCTGTGGGTGTTAGGCTTCCTAAATCGTGCTGATCGAATAAATTTCCAGGGAGTATGTTAACACTTGCTCCCAAATCTAGCAATGCTTTTTTAATCCTAATATCACCAATGGTAACAGAGATAAGAGGTGAACCTGGATCCTTAAGCTTGGGTGGCAATGAACTTGAAACTACTGCACTTACCTGCTCCGTGAGGTTGATTTGCTTCGGCAAAACCGTAGGATACTTGCGCTTTTGAGTGCACAAATCTTTTAGAAACTTTGCATACGCCGGGATTTGCTGCAATGCTTTCACCAGTGGAATGTTGATCCTCACTTGATTGAACGTGTCCCATAAATCCTCTATCTGTGGCCCTTTCTTCCCATACATCGGTCTATTCGGGTTCTCTAAAGCTGATGGGTATGGAGGTATCGGTTCAGGCTTTGGCTGCTCTTCTTTTGGCACCACAACTTCCTCAAACTGAACTTGCTTCTCCAATTTTACCTCCTTCTCAGATTCTGAATGTGGAACTTTCTTCCCATCATCTGTAGTCTCCTCAACATCACTATCTTCATCTTCCACTTCAGGCATCACAACTTTGTTATCAACCTTCTTACCACTTCGCAAGGTAGTAACTTTCTGCAACTCGCTCACTTCGTTTAGCTCTTCCACCTCATGTACTGATTGCTTTTCTTTGCCTTTGGAATGAGACGGGTTGACTTGGGTATTGCTCGGTAATCTGCCTTCATCTCTTTTCGTAAGCTGATCTGCGATCTGCCCCATTTGCTTCTCTAGACTGGCCATTGACTTAGTCTGCACATAGGATTGTTGCTTTAGGTAATCCATAAGCTGATCCATCTTTGAATCCTTAGGAGCTTCATGAACAACCGGTTCCTTTTCTTCTTTAGTACCCGACGATGTACCACCATAAAAATTTCTACCCTGTGCATACCGATTCCCTTGATCAAATCTGGGTTTTGGATACTCCTCGGCTCTTTGATCATCTCTCCAACGAAAGTTAGGATGACGCCTCCACCCAGGATTATAGGTTTCTGAATGAGGGTCAAACCTATCTTGCCTTGGTCGAAATCCCGAGATCTCACTTGCTTGCTCGCCTTGCACATGATAGCAAAATTCTGAAGTGTGAGTATATTCCCAACAAGTGACACACATCACCGGAAATTGTTGTTCTGTTTGCTCCTTTTTCATCAAAACATCCAACTTCTTGCTAAGAGCTTCCATATTCGTCGTGACATCTCTTTTCCAAGCATTATCAATTCCCAATACTTAGACTCCAATTGGCGTATCAGACCCGGCTTGTACCTTTGACCCCTTAGCTAACTGTGCCAACAATTCCCATGCCTCATCATGCTCTTTGGCCAAGAATGTACCCCCCGAGGCTGCTGTGATCGTATTTCTGATCTCTTGGCTGATTCCATCGAAAAAGTTCTACACCAACATCCACTTGGGTACCTCATGATGTGGACATGCCCGTAACATCTCGTTCAATCGCTCAAAAGCCTCATGAAATTGTTCCCCCGGCTTCTGCTTAAAACTAGTGATGCTATTCCTCTTTTCAGTGGTTTTACTAATCGAATAAAACTCGTTGAGGAAAGCTCTCTTCATCTCCTCCCAATTACGAATGCTATTAGCAGGTAGAGACGTAAACCAGTGTTTAGCTTTATCTTTAAGAGAAAATGGGAACAATCGTAGTTTGAAAGTGTCCACGGGTAGTCTTTGCACTCTATTAGCCTTGCAAATTGCTGAAAATTCGGCTAGGTGATCGTATGGCTCTTCATTCTTTGTTCCATGAAAATGAGGAATGATGGTGAACAAATGAGTCTTTATCTCCGGTTCATTCTCAATTTCAGGATACAATATCGGCGACATATCAGGAACATCACCCGGTCTGTAATGGGACTCCACAGTCCTCCTATCATCTGCCATGTTTACAATGGGTTCGGTATCACTTCCAGGTTCCTCTGAATGTATGGATTGCTCTTCTGAATCAGATGACTCCAGTGTACTTGGATTACCACTAGTATCACCACTAGGCCAATAACCTCTATGTAACTTCCTCAATGAACGAGCAGTCATTTCAATCTCTGTCTCGTGTTGCAATGGAGAAGTTCGCCCTGAATAACGAGTATGCATATACCTGAGATACACACACACACGTGAAGATTCTGAACTTTGCTGTTCAGAATATTAACAGAAATGAAAATACTGAAAATTAAACTAAAATAAAACCATATTAATTAACTACTATAAACAAGGATATTTACAGAAACAGTTAATCCAAAACTACTTTAACAAGCGCTGCCATTCCCCGGCAACGGCGCCATTTTGATGGACCCAGTCGTATGAGCATCAAAAATAACCCAAAAACACTATATAGATAGGGTAAGTGGGATCGAATCCACAGGGAATGTTAGGTTGCTAAACTAGTCTGAACACTGTTTGGATTGAGTTTGAAATCATTTGTTTTGAGTTAATTTCCTACTGTAAAGTGCTATTGTTGCAATGTCACACACAAGAGTTGAATTAAATAAGTTCACTGGAAGAGAAAGCGGGTGTTTGCTCTCTCGTTATACATACTATGTTAATTCAGAATGTCATGGATTCCATTTACATGAATTGATACGGATTTACAACTCATGCCCGGAAACAACGTATACCACTCTATTGACTGTCTTCCTCCCCTATAGAGAGTGGGCACAATCAATGACATGGATATCAACCATTTCAGATACACTCATTGTTCATTCACATTTATTAATGCAAATATAATCCCTTTTACAGTTTCCATCTAAACGAATTGGTTTTCACAACAAATACTCTTAAGACGAAGTATGCAACGTCTATTAATTGTCTTCCCCATATTAATGAGCTGGCACAACTAATGATATCACTATACCCCGTTATATACAATACCCATTGATTACAACCATTCATTCACATGCATGTTTCACAACTAATGTTCTTAAGACAGCGTATGCAACGTCTATTAATTGTCTTTCCCTTCGTCACTGAGTTGGCACAACTAATGACATCACTATACGTTGTTATATACAACCCTCGTTGTTTAACACACATTCATTCACAAATAAGATCCACAACCCCTTTAAGCACGAATGAAAACTGAATTTAATTAAACATTCATCCAAACCATAGTATGCAAACTAAAGAACAAACACCACAAGGTTTTTAGCCAAGCATAGCTTGATCTAACGTACTAACAATGTCAAACATGGATGAAAACATTAAAGCTACCAATAACGCGGAACACGATCGATTGGACACCAATGCTTGATCTTCGTTTGATTCCTGTTGCTTTTCTCTCCTGGTTCGCCTCCCAAAATCGCCCCTTTGTGTGTGTGGAACTGCCAAATTGCGAATCCCTTCAAAAGTGGTAACCTCCTTCCTCAAAACTGCAGCTTTTCGCACAACTGCCGCACCAGCGTCGCCTCTGGCGTCTGGGACGCTGGCTAGGACGCTCAGACTCTGTTTCAGGGAGTTTTGGGCGTTTCCTGGGCGTCTGGGACGCTGGCTAGGACGCCCTGGTGGAACTGCCAAATTGCGAACCCCTTCAAAAGTGGTAACCGCCTTCCTCAAAACTGCAGCTTTTCGCACAACTGCCGCACCAGCGTCGCCTCTGGCGTCTGGGACACTGGCTAGGACGCTCAGACTCTGTTTCAGGGAGTTTTGGGCGTTTCCTGGGCGTCTGGGACGCTGGCTAGGACGCCCTGCACGAATTGCACCTCCCAAGCTACCATTTCTCTTACTTTCTTGTCAAGCAACTGAAATTTCAAAAACCTACATTAGCAGTACCAATTATCTCGCATTTACACAATAAAACATAGCAAAAACACGTAAAATAGAAGTGATTATATCACTGATCATGCAGCAGGGAGGGTGAGCTACCTAAGAAATCAAGCATTGATAACAACGAAGAATCAAGTGTTCAACATCGTAATAGACCCTCGTGTCGTACCAAATGCGCTGCCAGTGTCCGCATAAGGAAGGAATCTCAAAACAAGTATGTCTTGTATCATTTTGAAGATAAGCACACCCATATATTGGTTAGCAAACATGATGCACATCTATTAAAGTCTTCTAGGAAACTAAATTACACTCAACAATTTCTTATTTACGACGCGTCTACGTGTAACATTGGAGCGAATAAAACATTCAGAATGATGTCTAGGTTTGTAGGAGGAGCTAACAAGGTTGGTGCTACCATAACGGACGTTAAAAACTTTAAGAGAGATATCAACCTCTTTATCGGTGACAATGATGCGGAGATGGTTGTCCACAGATTGTTGAATAAAAAAGAGTATTCACAAGACTTTTCTTTTGATTATTCTTTTTCGAATGAAGGAAAGTTAAAATCGATGTTCAGGGCTGACGGATATGCAAAATGTAGTTACACTTCTTTTGGCGATGTTATTTCATTTGATGCTACGTTCCGTACGAATAGGTAACTTTAACATTCCAATATACGTTTATATTGGTTGTTTAATGTTTAATGATTTTTTTATATTTCAATACCTATTATAATCTACATGTTAATACATTTTTCGTACGTTATTTGAACAATGTCATAATTCACATAGGTATAGTATGGTGTTTGTTCCTTTTACAGGTATTGATAACCATAAAAGGTCAATGACATTTGGTGCGGGTTTACTGTCCGATGAAACCTTTGAGCCATGTACTTGGCTACTCACGGCATTCAAGAATGCATTTTGTCATGAACCACTTGTTTTTCTCACTGATGAAGATCCTTTTATGTGGAAAGCTATTGCAGTTGTTTTTCCAAACTCCAAGCACCGTCTGTGCATGTGGCACATTATGGATAAATTGACCAAACATGTATTTTTTTATATCTACACATATTTTTCTTAAGTTTTTAGTTAACCATCAACTTTTGAATTCCTCTCAATAGGTTGATTTGAATATATGTAAGAACACAGCACTTTTACAAATGCAAATCCAAACACCCTCTTACTATCATAAAGACATGTAATCTGCACAAGTATAAATTCAAACATAAATTTAAAAAGATTATTTCATATGGAGTATGTTTGGTAAAACTAACTAATTTGAGTCGAAGCTTTTAAAATTATGTGTAGTTTTTCGTTGGAGTCACAACTCTGGGCGTTTGGTTCGTCAATTTCCTGGGATTTGCATTTAAAATCCTGTGTTTGGTTTGCAGATTTCAGTAAGGATTTAAAATCCCAGAATTTCTTAAATCACTCACTTCTTTGTGATTTAAAATCCCAGCCCCCCCCCCCCCCCCCCCCCCCCCTAGGATTTTAATCCCAGTTACCTTGTATTTTTCAAATTAACAAATTTTTTCTATAAGATGATGCAAATTCTTTGACAAAATCCTGACAAATGCAAAGGCTGCATAATGCAAATCCTTTGACAAAATGCAAATCCCAGAGAAAAAAAATCTGCGAACCAAACGCCCCTTAATCTTATAAATATATTTGATAAGTGTAATTGTATAACGCCCGTGAATTTCACCAAATATCACATCGTTATTTACTTAATTACAAGAAATCATGGAAAACAATGAAGTCAACATTGGAAATCAACATGAAGAACTTATGCATAAGTTATAATAATATGTGCACGTACCTTAGATAATCCAAACAGTTATTATAATTACTAACTTTATTAAAATATAATAATCCAATAATTATTTATCAAACATACAACCAAACACCCAATAAACCCATCACCACATACCCTATACTTTTATCAATGTAAAGCAACTTTAACTCTTTAAAAGGGATTCTA